>OX463786.1:18161399-18717591 GCA_949825025.1 Siphlonurus alternatus
CACTGGTTTATGCTATTTGCACAACTATGAGGTCGTCACTACATGCTATACACTGATATTTTGTGTAGTAGAATTAAAACTAATATATATTCTGTTATTTTATAATGTGTGTAATTAACAGATAAGATAATATCGGGTGAATATTAATAATAAAGTTGAAATAAAAAAAATATAAGTTGTCTTGTGAGTTGGCAAAATCATCTTGACGTTATAGAGGTTCCCCTAGTTCAGTGAGGCAAATTGGATAACTTATTAGACATTATGGATTTTCTGCAATATAATTTTTATAATATGTATGGTACTGAAACATTGTTTATTTATTAAATTTTATTATTAAGATTTGTATCATAAGATTTTTTTTTGTCACATATTGCTATTAATTTTGCCTTGACCACAAGCTTGACATTTTTTATCGTGTGAGGCCAAATGATATCCTAATTTAAATACCAGCTGATAAAACATAGCAAACTAAAGCTTATAAGACCATTTATATTATAATATATTGTACTGATATAGTTAATATTAAAGTGGCGTACAAACAATGGAATATCAACCTTCAAAAAGTTTTATTGCAGATGTGGATATATAGAGGGTATTATATAAAGTTATGCTACTCTGATTTTTTTTTTCAGATTTTTTCAGTCCGGAAAATATTTTTAAAAAAATATTGAAAGTACAGAGAGAGTGACGCCTCTTGATGCCTCTCTTAATAAAAGAATAGGACCTAAAAGGGGCGTATGTTCAAATTAAACATCGGCAAATTTTTTAGCAATACTTTCCTGTCTCTAAAAAATTAAAAAAAAATCAGAGTAGCATAACTTTGCACCCTCTATCCATTTTTACAGTAAAAAATGACGTCACTACTCCGTCTTAACCTTTTATCTTGCGTCACTGATAAGAATGATAAGTATACCTTAAATTAGAATACTGCAGGGGGATCTGAAATTACAAATTATGAATGAGGTAGTAGAATTTGAAATTACAAATACCATTTAAACTCCCAACTTTAATTTTATACTGTATTGAAAATATTCCAAATTTATTTATTTCACCCCCCTATAAGTACACACATTATTATAAAATAAAGGGGTGGTGGGTAGCAAGCAAGGTACTAGAAGCACCATATCACAAGTGGCTGCTAACCTATGCAGCTATAGCAAATGTTAAATTTATTCTAATAACATATTGTGATGCTGAAATAAAAATAAACTTTTTAATAACTTTTTACAGTAAAAAAATATTATATTTACGACTTTACACAATGCAGAGATGAGAAAAAAAAAATAGAAGGTTCTATATTTTAAATGTGATTACAAATTACATTAACTTGGTTCTATAAACTTTTAATTGACATATATCTCCCCTACAGTAACTGTATGGAATCATGAGTTACAAAAAAATATGCTCTTTATTGTTTGCCAGCCCGCCATTGGCTGGAGAGATAAGCAATTTTCTCACTCGTGATTGGGCCAATTCTCGGGGGACTTAAAACCCCATCTACAAATGAACAACCGTGACAAGGGCAATAATTCTCTCTCTCTCTCTCTCTCTCTCTCTCTCTCTCTCTCTCTCTCTCTCTCTCTCTCTCTCTCTCTCTCTCTCTCTCTCTCTCTCTCTCTCTCTCTCTCTCCGTATGATTCAGAGATTCAGACAGATTCCCTTACAAGCCAGATTCATTGTTCACTAATCCTTAAAAATAATTTTCAAATTTATGTTTTTTTACCTACATATATTTTATGAAAGTAATTTCCAGCTTTGAATTAGAATGTGAATATATTTTTATTTTTTGAATTTTCATTTGAAATTTCTAGGTATATAAAATTTCAATAATCAGTGATTTATTTTTTTAGTTAATTTGCAAATATATTTAAATAAACATTTATATAATGGTATAAAAAGTGAGAAAAGTTACTAATTTTAATGCACAAAGCTATATGCAATAGTCAAAAAACAATAACAATTTTTATATTTCCATTCAAAATTTCAAGAATTTCAACAGTCTGTATGAAAAAAACAAGTATTTTAAATAAAAATTTATTTATTTTTACAAGTTACTAAATGCAGAAGGCTGTAATGCAATCGTTTTTTTCTGTAGGATCATTTCACGCTTGCCTTGCATACTCTCTCCCTCTCTCTGCTCCACAATTCCAGTCGCGTTTCTCCGGTTCAGATTGACAACGTTTACTTCCAGCAAGGGAGAAGAAAGTTCGTTTATATTGCTGCTCCAAACTTTGATTACTTTAAGGCTAGTGAAAAGTTTAGAGAAAGAAACAGATTTGATTTATTGTTGTTTAACCAGAGAGAAAAATTTCGTTTGCTGGAGAGAAAAAGTTACTGGACACAGAACTTTTATATTATATCTAGCAAATTAAATATAACTATGTTCATAATTTTTGGATCTTAAGCCTCTATTACACCATACAATTTTACATACAATTTTTCCTTGCAAGAAAATTTCATCTCTACACAAACAAATGGAGTTCAAGTTTTCTTGCAAGGAAAAATTGTATGCAATAGTTAGAAAAATTGTATCGTGTAATACCGGCTTTATGCAACGACAGAAATATAGAAATACCTGTTTTAAAAGAATCATTATAATTAATTATAAATTGCATGCATTGCTCAGTAAAAAAAAAAAAAACTAGCTTCGGATTTCTGTTCGTTTCATCCAGAAATTAGAATGATAATAATTATTAAGAGTCACGTAATTTTAAATTAGCTCCGGGAAATATTATAAATATCTTGGCATGCATTAATCGATGCGGGATTCTGCCAAAATATTTTATTTGCAGTAAAAAAATGCACAGAGCGTTATTCAATACAATCGCCAGTCAGTAAAAAGTTCAAGCAAGCTCAAGCAAAAAGTGCAAGGACAAAAAATAATCAGCTATCGCGATTTCAATGTGTTTCTTATCTGTAAAAGGTCATTGAACTGTTTGAAGATTTCGAGTTTAAGACGTAATTCTACGTCGAGTTTTTTCATTTAGTGCGGCACTAACAATATTTATTCGTAGTATAATAATATGTTATACATAGTTCTTTTTAATAATTTTAAGGTAGAACAAAAATCAACATATTTTAAAATTTTTTGCACCAAATATTTGATGTTTTTGTTATTCTATAAAAGATAAAAGCCACGTTGAAATAAACACAAAGGAAGTTGTCGAAGGAAAATATCGCAGCAGCAGCAGCATTGTGTGAGGTTTCAATATTGTCATCACTTGGGAAATCACCGTGAGAGAACTCTTTGTCGTCAACACAATAAGTGTAGCGTGGACCAAGTAATGTGAACTGGGGGGTTGTAGCGTGGACCAAGTCATGTGAACTGGGAGGTTGTAGCGTAGACCAAGTCATGTGAACTGGGGGGTTGTAGCGTGGACCAAGTTATGTGAACTGGGAGGTTGTAGCGAGGACCAAGTCATGTGAACTGGGGGGGTTGTAGCGTGGACCAAGTCATGTGAACTGGGAGGTTGTAGCGTGGACCAAGTCATGTGAACTGGGGGGTTGTAGCCTGGACCAAGTCATGTGAACTAGGGGGTTGTAGCGTGGACCAAGTCATGTGAACTGGGGGGTTGTAGCGTGGACCAAGTCATGTGAACTGGGGGGTTGTAGCGTGGACCAAGTCATGTGAACTGGGGGGTTGTAGCATGGACCAAGTCATGTGAACTGGGGGGTTGTAGCGTGGACCAAGTCATGTGAACTGGGGGGTAGCGTGGACCAAGTCATGTGAACTTTTTTTTTGGGGGAGGGGGAGGTTGTAGCGTGAAATATCAATATTCTTGCATGATACCGTGAGGATCGTAATACGCTGTGAGCCGAAAGCTTAGTATTATCGGTAAACAATTTTTTTACTTGCAATAAATTTCTCTCTGCTCCTGCTGAATGTGACTTGAAGAAAACAGCTACTATATAGCATTTAAATTGATTAGCTAACAATTTTATTGTTATTCTAAATTTAAATAAGAAGCAAAAGCTTATTGTCTGCAGAAAAAAATAAGAAATATAAGGAAAACTTGAGGATATAGCAGGAAAAATAACTGAAATTAATAAAAATATAAATCATGTAGTATCAAGGAAAAAACTAAATTTGAATGAGATTGCATGTAAAATTAGATGGTATTTTCGATACAAAAATCAGTTCTGATGGCCATTTAGTAAACTTTCGGCTTTGCATCTGAATGGTTTCAAAATAAAGAATCAACTTTTACTGGCAAGCGTTGATAAAACGTTGCTACATCTTCCAGGTCACTTGTCGATACTCCGGTTGTGGGCGTGGCCTAGTGACGTCACTGGTGATCATTTCTCACCACATTCACACCAGGTAATCTCTCCATTGCCAGTACACCAGCCAGTTTCAAATCTCAAGATAACTGCTTGCCGCCTCCCTGTGCTTCTCCCACCCCCAGGGGGCGTCGTCCTCTCAGTAGCCACTCTTGTCCCCGGGGAGGCGCCAGTGTGGAGATTGGCGCCGGCGCCTTGTCCCCCGAGACACGCCCCCCCCCCTGACTTCAGAGTTATTTTTACTTGAAAATTAAAATGTTTTATCAAATGATCATTTGTTAATATTTATATTTTAGTATGAAAATTTACCATGATACATAAATTTTTATTAGTAATGAAAATTAAAATCAATTGGTAAGATTTTCTCAATCTTACTATAATATATTATATAAAAATAAAGAAAATATGATGTAACAATATAATGGATTTGTTCCTGCATGAGCAATTAATTTTATATATAATTATATATATAATACTTTTAATATATATAAAATATATATTGCATTGTAAATATTTATAGCTACTTAATTTTTATAAATGTATAGGATGAGACAGTTTAGTTTTGCAGTGCAAATTACTAAATTTTATTTATTTATATTATTTCATCCAATTAATACATAGATATAAATATAAAATATTGTTATCTACATTATAGAATAGCATATAATTGTGGGTGGGGATACTTTCAATATTTAAAGATGGAAAAAAGGGTATTTGTCAGAAAGAAAAACAAACAAAAAAAAAGCTTGATTTTACATAATTATGATTTATGATGGTACCATAATTTTGACTGTAAACCAATTCTAAACTATAGTAGTGTCAATAAATTAATGCGGAGTAAGATTAAAAAGATATTTTACAAGCTATAATATAAAACACTTTGCAAAATAATTTGGTTATATATTATTTTCCAACTAATTTTGATACCCAATTCTCGCTCTAATTCCGACTTAAATTTTCTATAAGTTATAATAATTTCCCTAGTTGAAAAATTACGTCTTCAACTCATCTTTATCACGTCTAAACCTTATCTTTTTATCTCTAAAACACATCTATTTCCTCTTCACTCAAAGTGAGAATGAAGTGAAGACAATATTTCTAACATTTTTATGTTCAAGAAGAGGAAAAAACTACGTAATCTCGTCTTTTTCATCTCTTTTTTTTTTTCCTCTAAAATGGTGCAAAATAAGAGGAGAAAAAACGAGAGGAGAGTTTAATAGCGAAGAAAGGATGAGATTTATTTCAACTCGGGTGTTCTCTGAATTGACTTTTATTTATGTCATTTCTCCTCTTATTTGCAATTTTCCCAATAATAAATGCCATTCTGTGAAATATTTTTAATTTATTGTATGATAATTATCTTTAAATTTTGAATGGAGTATTGTCCTCAATTTTTTTTATTGCAGAAATGGATAGAGGGTGAAAAGTTATGCTACCCTGATTTTTTTCAGATTTTTTAGAGCCCGGGAAATATTTTTAAAAAATTATTGAAAGTCCTATTTGTGACGTCACGCGGCGTCAAGTCCTATCTTTTTCTTAAGGAGCGGCGTCTCGTGACGTCACAAAAAGAACTTTCAATAATTTTTTAAAAATAGTTTCCGGGCTCTAAAAAATCTGAAAAAAATCAGGCTAGCATAACTTTGCACGCTCTATCCATTTCTGCAATAAAAAAAATTGAGGACAATACTCCATTAACAAAACGAGAGACAGTAATCAATACACTTACCAAATTCACATCAAATCTAGAGACAGTTGTACTAAAATTAATTCACAGTGTATTCCATCTTTCATATATCTGACTATACCATGTAATAATCAACTCTTAGAGCAATCCTAGACTCCCAAAGGACCGGGGAAATCTCTCCCTCTCGGTATACTTAGCTCACCTTGTACCCCCTAAGGAACCACATCCCCTATACTATATCCACCCCCCATGTTATTCCTAGATCCAGCTATGCTAGAAGTCATATTTCAAATAAGACGTGTCAAAGCTACGTCTATGATGAAGTTGACAAATTTAGTGATGAAATAATAATTATAAAGTGACATACGAATTATTCAAGTGAGATAAAATCTCATATCATACAAGTGTGTAACTTTGATCATATACCGTCAAACTAACATTAATACACTGAGAGAATGGATATAAAATCATATAAACATCATGTGGGCGCGATTCACGAAGCAGTTATCCAGGTTTCTAACCAAGGCGTTTATTATATAGCTTAACCACGTTTAACTAGGTGGTTTAACACGTAAAACATGTATAGTTAAACGTGGTTAAGCTAAACGTGGTTAGAAACCTGGCTAACTGTTTCGTGAATTGCATCCCATACTAATCAAAATAAGTAAAGTCCATTTTCACTTTTATTTTTATGTCAAACTATGGGACAAAATTAAAGCATTAAAAAATAAGTATATTTTTCAGATGTTTTCCAAAATCTTAAATGATTTCGACTAGTTTTTTGATATGATGCATATGGGCTACCGTACATTACTCCATAATTATGTCTATCTTAATATTATTAATTATTGCTTTACTTATATATAAAATAATGTATAAAAATATCAATTCAAATATTTATTAAATTAAAAATCATGCTTTGTTGCACGATGATTTATATATTAGAGAAGAAAAAGTTTAACATTATTAATATTATTATCATCAGAGAACTTTTGAATCAATGATAATATTTATGAGATTTATTCAATAAGATAAGATGCATATGTGAAATAAAATTATTATTAATTATTATTATATAATTATGCTTTTTCAGTATAATACCGATTCAAGAACTTAAAATTTACTCTATTTTCAGTTACGAATTTCGTAATTTTGTTGCAAATTATGATGAAAAACACTATTATTATACAAGTTTTAATGTCAAAGTTTGCATTTGAAATACGTTGCTATATTTTTGTATTTCTATATTACGTAAATTCGTCTCTCTCTCTCTCTCTCTCTCTCTCTCTCTCTCTCTCTCTCTCTCTCTCTCTCTCTCTCTGTTTGTTGCGGCGAAGACCCTCTCGCGTCCACTGGGAGTCCCCAGCTCCAGGGAGGCGATGCAAATCCACACAACAAACGTAACTCGGAGAAACATCCATCATTTGATTTCCTCGCTGCATATTGATGCCACAGAGTTTGTTTCCCTTCTCTGGAAATTCTGATTGACACATCAAGATTTATGTTTTATAAAATACGATTTCACTGAAACTTCTAACATTCATTTATCAATCTCAATAATCAGTGCTGTTATTAATGATTTGCGTTGATACGTTAATCTAATAATAAGTACAGTACATTTCACATATATGGAATAAATTGAGAAAATATTATACGTATTTAGTTATTTCAATTCGGAAATAGTTTGAAGGAATTAATATTTCATGATTTTTTTATTTCTTTTTCCTATCAATTTTTTACAAACATTCAAAAATGCTTAAAAACAAGCGATAATATTCAAAAGCTTAATTTTTAAAAAGTTGATATAAGAAACTTTGTTGTGTTCAAATCTAAATGGCAATATATTATTTTATTGCTAATAAATAATACATTTCAGTGTTTTTTTTAATGATAGGTATACAAATATTTTAATTTTTATATAAATTTCATAATAAATGCTGATTAGCATAAAAAAGTGAGCATATTAATTCACACACTCAGCACTGAAACACTTTAATACGGTCTAGATTGAAAAATTTTAGTAATACTTTTAATTAGCACTGCCATTTATTATCAAACAATTGTGTTAAATATATAATAGGCTAAAATTCATATTTCAATTGTCAATACATGCCTAGTTTTATTAATTTGTGATTGACAACTTAATATTTGCATGAATTTCTGTGTTATTATAACCTCTTATATTAATATACATTTTTTAAAACTATAATAATTATGTTTAAAAAACAGCGTAAATATTATAGCAGTATATATTATACATACAAGATAAAATGTAACTTACAATACTACATATAAAAATGGAATTCACAATCAAAGGTAGCTAAACGTCTCCTCCTCTTTTCCACAATTCTGTGAAGTATTGTAGACCATAAAAAAATCCTAACAATAAAGGATATAGAACTAAACAAAACTTGTGACTGGTTCCACCCATGGGTAGACTAACTTTAAAATTACAATAATGCCTGTAAAGAATTCATTATACGAATGTTGTTTTATTTCGTAATTTTTTTTTTTTTTTTTTTTTGCAAGCAAGTTCTACGAACAAATTGTGTAAAAAGTTCAGCCAAGTTTGACCTGCCGGCTTTACAGCGTGTGGTACCCTTGAGGATTTGAACGGAGAGGCCGCTTAGAAGCGTGAAACTTCCAATATAAACTTTCCACCAAACATGTTGGCTCAGCGCATTTCAGCAAGAAGGGAGGTAAACGAAGACTACGTACTGTTTATCCCGTGAAATTTTATACATATTTTTAAACTAAAGTAACGCTCAGGGTTTTTTCAAAAAAGAATTTAATTAATTTAATTTATTAAAATTTATTTAGCATTAGAAATTTTAAATACTCTATACTGGAATTAAACATAATGGCGCGATTCGCGAAGCAGTTAGCCAGGGTTCTAACCACGTTTAACTTATCCACGTTTAACTAGGTGGTTTAACACGTGAAACAGGTGTAGTTATAAACGTTGTTAAGCTAAACGTGGTTAGAAACCTGGCTAACTGCTTCGTGAATCGCACTCATTATTTTTAGTCTTTATAATTTCTAAGTTTCTACAGTATAACAGATCTTAGTTTACCACTAAACAGCTCAGTAGACTAGACGGCGCCAGATATATCAGCCAATGAAAAGGCTAAAATGTCAGCTGACCACCTTTTCATTGGCTGATATATCTGGCGCCGTCTAGTCTACTGAACTGTTTAGTGGTAAACTAAGATCTGTTATACTGTACGTTATTATTTAAAATTTTAAATAATAACGTAGAAATTATAAAAAAATAATAATATATGGTTCAAATTAATTATTAATTGGTAGTTTTTAGAAATTGTGATATATATTTTGAAAATTATCTTCACCTAAATTGTGACAATATAGTTTATATAGGGAGTTTTAAATCTGAAACAAGTGTAATAGAATTCTTGCACTATAAAAAGTTTTCCATGACGGGAAAATTAATTGACTTAGAAAAAGACATTGGAAAAAATAATTTGTTTATTATAACTGGATTATATTTATTGTCCGTATATTTTCTCAAAACTTAAAATACATAATATATTATGTATTAATATAAAATTATTGCAAATCAACAAAAAAAATATATATATATATTTATTAAAAATTAGCAATTTTCATTTTTTTTTTTTTTTTTTTGCATCTCGTACATTATGGGAAAAAATACAGTTTTTTATAGTATATATTTGTATAGCATATGACTTATGACCTTCCAATTTTACATTTATAATCTTAATTTTAATACATAATATACACATTCTAACTTTGTCAGTAAAATCCCCCCCCCCTCTCTCTCTCTCTCTC
The DNA here is from genome assembly GCA_949825025.1 of Siphlonurus alternatus. Lineage (NCBI taxonomy): Eukaryota > Metazoa > Arthropoda > Insecta > Ephemeroptera > Siphlonuridae > Siphlonurus > Siphlonurus alternatus. The sequence goes on from OX463786.1 coordinate 18,171,175, forward strand.
TCTCCTCATCAAAAATTGAACACTCTGATGAAAACGATCCTCTGCGGACTCGGCTTCCTCGGCCCACGGAGATTGGTTTGTTGGCAGGTAAACAAGTTACCTCGTGACGTCACAGAACGGACCTCAGTAAATATTTATCACGAGTAGAGCAAAATTTTTGTTTCAAAATTCGAGGAAAAATGAACATTTTTATTTTTCTGAAAATGAAGTGATTTTTTTTTTGTTTGTCGGATTCTCTCAGTTCAAACACACGTGCCTTTTTTTATAAATCATAATTTACAAATATTTGGCAACGAATAATAATTATTGGGGGACATTCACAAAGCACTTTAACCCCCAATTTAGCCCCGATTTTTAACCCTGGTGCTAAACATGGTGCTAAGCTATGAGCTTAACATGGTTAGCCCCTGGTTTAGTACCATGTTTAGCACCAGGGTTAAAAATCGGGGCTAAAGTGGGGGTTAAAGTGCTTTGTGAATGTCCCCCATTATTTCCATCTTGACTTTATTTACTAAATTTTAACACCTTCTTGTAAGGGCAATCTTTAGTTTCAAAATGCAGCAAATTGATTTCATTTTATTACCATGCCACTGGCGGCCATATAAAATATAGACAGCTTGATAAATTAATATGTAAGGATTTTAAGGGGGCAAATTTCAAACAAAGTTTTTTATCCATTGCGAACTCGTTTATATTAATATTATCACATGTTCCATGTGTAAAAGATTAGAGAAAATTGAAGTAATGAAAATCAGGAACTTTGATGCCTCTTTTAATATATTCTTAGATTATACAATAATTTGAGAATTGCACTATATATTATATTAAATTTGTTAAATAAATTAATTTAAAATTTATTTCTTATTCTTATACAATAAATATGAGATTACATTTTTTGAGCCATTTTGAACTTGTTATTGATATATTTCATCTAGGCCCGTCACGCCCCAACTCCCATGTGTTGTTTTATTTAACATTGTGGTCAGGCAAAATATTGTAACACAAATTTATATCTTGTCAGACGGCTGTCACGTGTTCGGACATGAGATGAAAATTGTCTGCGGGAAATATACGACGGTAACTCCCAAGTTGGAGTTTCAGTTGTCAGGTTCTTTACAACAGTGTGTGGATTGCAATGTACTTTTTACTAAAATGTGAGGTACAGTCATCGCCTCAGAAAATTTCATTTGCAGCCTTGTTAATCACCATTCTCCGTAAGAATAACACAGGACATGATTATTAAAAAGGCTGCAAGAGGGAAATTTTCCAAGGAGACGTGTGTACTTTATTTAAGGTTCACTTGCTGTAATGCATTGCAAGAATATAATATGTTATGTTAGTAATTATGTTAGTAATTTGTTTTAAAAACAAAATTTCGTAAGGTCTATTCGTAAAAAAAAAAAATCAAATAAAAATGAACCTTATGTTTTCTCTACTGAAGGTTCATCTGATTATCTGTGCATTTACTAACAAACCTAATTAATGATATGCGTTAAAAGCGCAATAATACAAAATTTACATTATAAAAATTATAATATTCTCATCATAATTATCAAAGTCTTAAAGCATAGTGAGAGAGAAAAGTGACCCACAACCCCATATATATAAGAACACAAAAAATAATGGTTACAAAAAAAATCACTGGTAAAATTGAATATTACAGACAACAAATCTGCAAATTGTTGCAGAAAAAATGACGAAATCATCTGATATATCTTCATTACCTCATTTGTATTTTACCTAGATACAAACACTACACAGAAATATCTCATAGTACGATTCACACATCTCGAACCCCTCCTAGAACTATAATAATTACACTTGCCGTCCCTGCACATAATTCTCGCGAGACCAATACCCTCACTTGACGGTCCGAGTTGCATTCTCCCAGGGGTCCGGACCTCGTTATACAAACACTGCAAGTTATTGCACTCTACTGCATCTGTAATTTAATGTTGCATTGTGTCTGTAGTGTTGCAATTTCTGTGAAATGTCAGGCATTTAATTTATGTATAAAGTATTGTAAGAATAAAGAATTTATAATAGAGTAAATTATGAATAAAAAATGGTATAATTAGGTTTCAGGTATTATGTTGATTTTGTAAGATATCACATAATTATTTTATGTTAAAACCCTATTATAAAAACTTCTTGTAGTATGTATACATGATATAAATTTAATATTAATTAGAAGTGTATTAAAATTGTTAAAATAATTTACATTTTTTACGCTCTAAAGTCAATAGGTCTGTTCGTAAATATACAATCAGAAAGAATAGATCTTTATTGATGATCCGTATGTTCCATGTACATAAGGTTCATCAATAATAATCGATTATTTCTGATTGTGTATTTACAAACAGACCTAATAATAAAAGTAGAAATTGAGTCCAAAGACGTATATTAAAGAGTGTATTAAAAAAAAATGCCAAAAATAATATAAATTTTCAAAATCTTTGCATTTCTATCATCTTTTAAAAATACAAATCGTTGCATCAGAATGAAAATCACGTAACTACACAAAAAATATGGAACTTTGACCCTTATGATCCAGTGAGATAAGGTTTAGAGTTGCATTAAATTTTTGTAGTTACGTGAGGTAACGAAATATAGAGAAATTCTACGCATAATTTATTTTGAACCAAACAAATCATGCATCATAAAAATTGTAACAATTTTTAATTAATATAAGTACTTTCAGCTTAAATACCATGTAATTCAAGACGAATTTACTTGACCCTTCCCTCCCTGGTGTTGATTTTCTAATCAACAGACTTACATCAACAAGAAGATATTTAAATAGTCAAGTCTGTAGCTAGCAAGTTTATATATGCCTCCATCTAGAGAAGATATACAGCAAAGTGTGGCCTTAACTCAGCCAGCTTAACTCAATAGACGGAGAGGGGAGGTTTCCCCAGTAGACCTTGGTAAGAACTCTTCTTATGCATGTTTCACGAGACGACCTCATAATTCGCTGACCAAATACACGCAAGAAAATCGACTGAAGTTGTTTTCACTTGGGAATTATGTATACTGAGAATTCACTGCTTTGTTTGTGGTTTAATAAGCAAGCACTAAGTACAAACCTTTCTTACTCGATAAGGTTTATATATAATAATAAAATATATAATATATAATAAATTATCATGTTTTTTAAAGTGTAAAAGTATTAATCTAAAAGAGTTTCTTGTTGTTTATTCAGTGGCAACATCCATGCATGACTGACAATTTTTAGTGTTTTTTTATTTTTAATATTATATGTATTGTGTTGTGTGAGTGATATTTGACGTTTCTGGTACCTCAAAATATTGTATTATTGTATAATACTTTTGATTGTAGGAGATTATGGAAATAAAAATTATTGAATTTGAATTTTGAATTTAAAAAACGGTCAAACCTACTAAGTATATTAACAGGGTATATACAGAAAATTTTAAGATACATTAGTGTCTCGATTTTAGTCATTGTTTTATAGGTTACAATATATATCAAGCCTTAAAAATAAATTATTTTTTTCTTCCTAAAATACTTGATTTTAAAAATTTCTGTAATATAATCAATATATAATCAATGAAAAAATACGGCATTGCACAAAACTATTAAAAATATTTTGAATATAATTGTATTATTTCCCTTAAATTGAAAACAATTATAATATAATCAGAATAAGTTTTACTGTTTATAATCTTTAGTTCTTTACACATGATAAAATTTAATTAATTATTTAATGTTAAAATGTTATAATATAATAAAAGCATGATTGTAGCAAAATAATTATCAATTGCATTGTTCTCCATTTTCTAGTCCAAGATCTGTATTGTATTTTAATTCTGCTATAATGTTTAGTATCCTTCTTGTATGTACGGTACGTATTTGCTAATTAAACTCGTATATATATGCTCGTGTATTGCTAATATATGCAAGGTGAGATGCTGATTAACTAACTGTGACAGGTGAGGGTGATTATTTATGTACTGAGCCACGCCCAACAACATAAACCAAACATAATTATGCGACCATATGTTGTGTGAAATGTTAATTAACAAATGGACTAATTAATACCAAGTGTCTACAAGGCTTGTACCTGATCTCAAATCGTTAGGTGCGCTTAAAAAAATTCCCCACTTGCAGTCTTGTTAATCACATGCCCTCTGTTATTCTTAAGGACCATGGTGATTTTAACAAGGCTTTATTTAAAGAGAAATAATACAATTTTTATTCAAGGAAAAAAAATCACAAATTTTGATTAGCTTGATTATAAGACAAAATAAACAAGGTATAAAGTAGTAAAGTGTAAAAATTACAGTCAAAAATAAAATTGTTAGAAAACTTAATATATAGAAAACATCCCAGTTATCTTACCCCTTCTAAATATGCAACCCACTTCGTTTGGATGTCTTACAAGTTGCAGAATTTACAGGAGTTAAACCGACTTTTTTTGTAGATAACGGTAAAAGCCTGTTGGCTAACCTCAAATTGTATTGTGTTCATGTATTTTATGTATCATGTAACATGTAATGAGATAAAATTAAAACTTATTTATTTATCTCCAATAGTTCATTTAAAAATATTTGCATGCTATTGGTTTTATACGAAACTATTTTTCATGATTTCAAATTTTTATAGACCACTATTATTTAATAATATATTTTTATTAATTGTAAAACCATTGCACTGTTTTAAAATAAACATTTATATTACTTATGGGGTTAAAAAATTGATTTTTATGGCAATTTCGTTTCAAACGCAATAAAAAAAATACTAAAACACACTGAATTTAAATGTGTTCTATTTAATTAAAATGAAATAATTTGTGTACATAAAATTATTCTTATTAATATTAAATATTATTTGAAGTTCCATATTTTCTGGAATGGATTGTACATAAAAAGAGGTTTAGTAATTCCATTGGTTGAGATATATTCATTTATTCAGATACGGGGTGAGCCTAAATCAATTTGTAGTCCTCTTGAGACATTTTCATATTTATAACTCTCCCTTCTTATGCTTCTGAAAATTTACTTTTTCTATTTGAAAATTCTATCTAAAAAGCCAATTTTTTTTTCTCTCTCTCACACTTTTTCCTTGTATGTGCTAATGTATTATTAATAAAATTTTACGTGGATTGGATAAAAATGTTTGTATAGAGAGAGAGAGAGAAAAACAGAGATAATTTGTTACAAATGTCAAAGAGGGAGTGTTGGGTATTCCCCTAAGAGTAAACAGAAAAATATACGAGGACACAGAAAAACAGAGTAACCAAAAGTTATCACGATTTATTTTATAGTTTGTGTCTCAATGTATTTTTCATTCCATATATTTTCTTTTTTTCCGATACTTTTAGTTTAAGTTTGTATACCAACTTCAATATTTTAAAGTTAAAGGCCATTAATGCCACTTTGTGAAGTATTATTCAAACTGCAATCACTACCAACCCTTCTTGTTGCCAAATAACAAGATTGAGGATTTTAGTTAATATTTAAAATATCCTTCTAACCATGATACGGTTTGAAAGCATTATTTTTATATAGGTTTGAAATAAATGTAATATTTGCTTCTTTTTTCGAATATAAAATGTGGGGGGGACATTCCTAAAGCACTCTTACCCCCACTTTAGCCTCAATTTTTATCCCTGGTGCTAAACATGGTGCTAATAAACCATTAGGCTAAATATAGTTATAGCACCTGGTTTAGCGCCAGGGATAAAAATCAAGGCTAAAGTGGGGGTTTAAGTGCTTTGGGAATGCCCCCCAATATTTTCTTAATTACTTAATAATTAAATGATAATTTTAAATTTTAATTAATTTATATAATTCATAGAGTTTTAAAATAATTCAAAATCTATATGAAGCATGATTTTAGATGCATACTTAAATTTTAATGATATACAACATTAATATATGCATGTGAATTAACAAACTGTCTCAAAAACTATTTTTTTGAGGAGGGGATGGGGACAGTAAAATCTAATGTTGTTCATTTACACCTGATTGCATAGATTTTTACTTTTTAAATGATATGCTGCGAAATCATGTGATCCTGTGTGAGAGAGCTCTATTAATTACTGAATATTTTTATGTAATAAGTCTTATTGGAATAAATAAATTATAAAAAATGTAAACAAAGTTTATTGTTAGAGTAATGTAGACACACCAGGCGATAAAACAAGCTGGAAATCAAAGACAACCATTACTGCTAATGAGTCTGCAGGCGTGCCAACAAAAACACGTGCAGGCGTGTATGCACTCGCCACATTTCCCAGGAGATTTCATTGTTGTACCACCATTGTTGTGGAAGAGACAACAATGGGAGGTACGTGTCTTTGTTTGTGTTTACAATTTGTTTCTCCATAAAAATGAAGATTAAAAACCACGTCAGCTAAGAAATCGTAATAATGAATATTATTGTGGGTTTGGTTTACACATTCTAAATTTAGTTTTATTTCATTTTCATTGAATTTAGGGTACTGTCTTTATACGATCTGACCCAGTTTTGCTTTGTATTTCGTAATTTAGTTCCAAACTTGTGTAAAAATAAAGCACTTAATCTACATTTGTCAGTTGTGAATGAGAAAATAAAGAATATTAAAAGAGTGTAATTTTACATTATATAAAAGTTCTATATACTATTTTTGAAACCTGGAATTTCGTATCAAATAAGAACAAAATTTATCAACAGTAGGCAAGTTAATAATCCATGGGGTTTTCTGCACTCAATTTTCTTATAAACCTTAACATACGTCGATTGCTTGCAGAAAACATACACGGCAGATTGATATACGAATTCAGACCTAATTTCTAATTTTTATTGTTTTTCATGTTTTTTCTTTCAATTTCACAATTTTATTATTATTTTCTTTAGTAATTAAAATAAAAACAGAATAAATTTTAGTTTTATAAAAATTAAAATTCGTTACTCTTTGGAAGAATTAACTGATAATTAAGGTGTATTTTGCACGAGTGTTTATTCGAGTAAATCATATAGTAATTGTACGAAATCCTATGCATGGTAGCTATATTTTTTATTTATTCCATAATTTCTGCAACAATGAAGTGAATTTAGTGCATGCTCTTGAAAATTGACCTCATGTAAATGTAGCGTGAATCCTCATCATATCGAAAAGTTCTACTTTAATTTGTGAGTGATGGTTATAAAGTTGTGATCACCGCCTGGGGAGTCGAGCAAGTTTGAGAGTGAGCAATTGGAGAGAGTTGGGATTGATCATGGGAGAGAGAAGTGGCGATTTAAGATTGATCTTCTCGCGTTGAGGTGATTATTCCAGCTCTCCCTCTTAAAAAACTGCCCTTCTAGTGATCGCCTAGAGACTAATTAATTTAATGAGCAAACTAAAAGCCAGTCAAGAGAAATTTTAGTCTTCCCTGTAAAGTAGTAGAATAGTACATTTACATGTGACTCTGTATCTAATAAGATTTGCACTTTAAAAAGAAATACACTTTGAAAGATATGAATAATAATTATGGTATTTCATTGATATGATTGAAATTAAATATTAATATTTCGTATCTCTTTTTAGAGTTTTTTTATTAAATGTTAAATAAAAAACTCTAAAAAGAGATACGAAATATATCAATTTTTCAGCACGTTTAGTATATTATTATACGTTTCACCAAAATTATATGGAAATATATATTTTTACTATTAATTTTTTTTTTACTGCATCGCATGAAGAAAATTTTGTTTATGAGGTTGTATTTACCCTTATTTACTGTCTAACTTATACACTATAGAGTAAAAGTCAAGAAAAACGGAAACGATGTTGAAGCTTAATTGTAGCATTTGCATTAAGAAACGTGGAAACTGCATTCACGGTGGTCGGTTTAAAAAATATGATTATAACGTTTCATTTTTTAGTGCTAGCCGAGTCTCTACCAGACTACATTATCATCTGTCTGACAAATATTACCATTTCATATTATCTCAGCGTCGACATTCTTCGAGTCTCCCGAGTGTTCCATCAAAGTACGACACTAATTAAGATTTCTGCCTCCAGAGACCGCTGGCGTCGCTGCTTCTAAATATGAAAGACGTAATGAGTAAAAATATTATCTTTGTCAGGAATTCCCAGAGCTGTGCATTATCTTATCGTGAGTGTGTTGAGCTAGTCAATATTGTCAATCTTCAGATTGAATTGTGTTAAATACAATAATAAAAAATACTGACTGTGAATTCCATGTTAATTGTATCTGAAAATTGAAATAAATGAAAATTAAGACTAAAGTTAGGGCTGCACAATTAAATAAATTTTTATTTTAGGCTTGATTTTGGTACACAATTTTTTCAGTCTTAAAAAAATGTGGCTGTTTTGATGATTAACAAATTGCCTAGCCACAGGGGCAGTTGATTAAGGACATTTCATTATTGTTTGCATGTTTTGTGTTTTTATAGCTTATTTTTCTTCACTTTCAATTTTTTGCTAGTGTATTGTACTGGTATGCAATCATGCTGTCATATATTAATATGTACTATGTGTACTTGCTTGTAAAACTGCTCAAAATGAGAATTCATTGCTGCATGTAAAAGAAAATTATATAATTTTCCCTTCAAATTTTAATTTTAAAACATTTATTTCGTTCTAAATTTCTCATAAAAAACATAGCCAACAATTACTATAGTTAGTATTAATTTTTAATGACAATTAGCTTAATTGATTGCAAGGCTTAATTAGCACTCTAGAGGATACCAGACGTCCCAGGAATTCAAATAAAGAAGAAAGAATTCACATTGGGTAATGAGACAATTAAATTAAAGGTAATTCATCACGCAACTACGGTCCTAATTAAAATGAGATAACGTCATGGAACGTGTTGGAAAAATGTTTACGTAACTCCCAGAAGTATCAAATGACTTAATTTTGGTTTTTAACTTGAAATTATTTATAAAAGATAAAATTGTAGTACCATGGCATGAATGGATACAAAATTTTAACTATAATATTTTCATATACACAAATCTAACGTTTTTCCTGACAATGTTCAATAATAAATGATAGTTATAACGACTGAAATGATGCAATGTATTTTTACACAATAATTGTGCAATTTTAACTTTAAAAAAAAATAACAAAGGAATTTTTAAGTGTGAGTTATTAATGTAATAATTATTAAAGTAATATATTTTGGAGGTTTTGAGTCTTTGTTTCAAAGGTGAAAATTTCTCCGTCAGTCATAATAGAACATAATTTAAAAAGGAGTCTCTGTAATTATTATACAGAAACCAACTTCTATCCCCCCCTCCTATTTTGGGGGTCCTTAAATTTTGAACCAAGAATTTTATTTATTCTCCTCTGAAAAATTTGTTTAAAAGCTATAAGACATCCCCCCGCCTTGATTTGATTTGTATTTTGTATGGATATACATGGCATTCAGAAAATTCCAGTATTTGCAATGGAATAAATAATCATTGCATCATAAGATCATAAGATATGAAATAATAATAATATTGTTCTCTTTTACATAGATTTAAATAAGACTGTGGGAACACCGCAAAATCAGGTGACTTGAATTATTTGAAATAGAATTACGTACATGTATGTAAATCACCGAATATCTCGACAGACGAGGGAGATTTCTCAACTGCAGGTTCGTGTTAACTACCGTCAGATTATTCCGCTGTCAATTATAATTAATGACGTGTGAATTAGCAAGCAGCTGAATAATTGACGGCCGCGAGCTGAGAGGAAGATTTGATTATGTTTTGAGATTGACGACATGCGTACTCAAGACGGTAGAATATAGCAGACTTATATATTATATCATTGCATGAAAGGGTTAATTTACCATCTACATGCATTGATTATGGACTATAGGGAAACTATATTCTGTATAATAATTCTTACCTGAAATAACTCAAGATATAATCCAATTTTTTTTTTCTTTTTCTTTTTAAATATATATATTTTTTTTTACATATTATATGATATTATATTTGAGTGTGTAATAAATACCTTAAATACTGGGCTATTATCCTCGCTAAAAAAGTTATCGTGCACTTTTCCCTATGCACTTAAAACACAAACACAGTTCACTGGCACAATTAAAAACTAAAATATTATATTTGTAGAAAATATTATATTATTATTATTTTTTGTGCTGAGTCTTGAATGGGTGCAACGCATTCTTCTTTGGCCATTGACACCTTTCAATATATCTTGCCTCCAGCATTGTTTATGAATTCATGAGGAAAAGATATTGAAATAAATAAATCAACTTAATTAACTTAATTACAAATAAATTACAAAATTGAAAGTTATTCAAGTCGAGCATAGGGGGAAGTTTGGTCAGTACAAAAGACATTACAGAAGTCTTTAACCACCACAGTACAACGCAAGATCATCTTTTTGCTGCAAAAATATGAAACAGTAAACACACAAATACAAAAATACCTAAAATAGCAATTTAGCATACATTATCACACAATTTGATATTTAAAGGGTTTTGCAATAATTTTCCACATTAAGCTCATTATTTGTAACAAATATACTGTGAAAATATGTAACAGTATATAAAGTATTGTGTTCTGAAGCATGTTAAACTAATTCTCAGGGATAAAAAGCTTCAATATTATATGTATATTTTAGTAATGTATTAATTCTTAATATAATCTACCTTATATTATCATATAATTAACACTAATTAAAAACTTTTTAATTAAATAATAAAACTTTTACAACATTATCATATTAATAAAATATTTATATAATACTTGTAGATGCTAATTAAAGAATAATTTGTTATTATAATGAAAATAACTTCATTTGTATATTAAAATAAAGTTATGAAAAAGTTTTTTTTAGAGAAAAGAACTGACAATGCTTGTGTTAAATAATTAATTTAAATTAAAAATTGTTCACAAATTTTAACTTCTCTTATAACGATGTAAAATTTACTTGAAAGAGAGAGAGAGAGAGAGAGAGAGAGAGAGAGAGAGAGAGAGAGAGAGAGAGAGAGAGAGAGAGAGAGAGAGAGAGAGAGAGAGAGAGAGAGAGAGAGAGAGAGAGAGAGATCCCAGAGGGGTAAAAGTTTCACCGAGTCTCTCATATCAAGTTGTCTCACGGAATTAACATTTATGTTCCCTATATTAAATTTATAAAGCATATTACACGACTAAACTTACGTTAGTGCAATGTTGGTATACATAAATTTGCATCATTAATGCATAATGTTGACAAAAAGGGTTAAGAAAGATATTTATTCAGCTATTTACACTTATGTATAAAATTAAAACTATGTTTATATAATTACTGTTATATAAACAAACACCTTTTTTATTTTTTTAATTGTCCACTTCTAAATCTCAGTTTTATTATATTTTAAATTATATCTGTAATTTGTATTTCTTTGTCAGAGATTGAAATTTTAAAATAACATATATTTTTTTTTAACAAAATTTAAAACTATACATTTTTTATCGCATTCAACTACTATATGATGGTTATAGTTGATGGATCGTAATAAAATAAGTGGTAATTTTTGCCTGTATAGACTTTTTTTTTTACTATTCACTTATTCAATACTGCAGATATAATATCATATACTGTTAAACCAGACAAAATTGCAATATTTAAAAATTTATGTTTCATCGCAATGCTAAAAATTTGTAAATTGCAATATAATAATGCTTCTCTTTTACTGCATGCTATCTCTTCAAAGAAAGTCTTATGATTCATATTTTTTATTATCGACATAATTGAATGGTTATGAATATATATAGAAAATTTCTTGCTAGTACCTTAAATAATTTGAAAATTTAAAAAAAAAGGAAAAAAAAATTGGACACTTTACGAAGCTGTCATTTTTTTTTTTTTTTTTTTTTTTTACCACGACGCTTTATGACCATTCCTGCATTTTATTCGTTGCATTTCTTTATTATTTTTTCAACGTAATGCATGATTTAAACTGTTAGTATTCGACTGTAAAAAGCTGAATTGCTCATAACAATAAAAACTCATTTCAAATTACACTTCTCTGTACGTAAGTTTTAAGGCATATTTACATAAATTTGCATTTATGTCGCGAGCTTTTTACAGCACCTTCGCCGTCGTGTTTTTCTGAATTTTATTTCGACCTTTTTAGATGGAATTTTAGTTTTAAAAGCAGCCACTAGAGTGCCATAACAAAACAACATTGGCTGCTGCGTTTATTTTTACAACTTACGTACTTTTGTAAAATTAAATGTACGTATTATCGTTTTACAATCCTTCGTTCAAACTTTTATAATTATTAACAAAGGTATACGAATGTTTTTCTTTCTTTTCTTTTTTTTTTTTGTTTTTTTTTTTTTTTTTTGTTTTTGTTTTGTAAATTTAATGGTGCATCCGATATAAAATATTTGGAGTACTGAATCATTCGCTGTAGTTGAAGAAAGAAATTTAATGCAAAGAATAATAAAATGTATTTTTTTTTAAAGGGTCGTCATCCCTATTTTTTTATTACATTATACAATACAGTTTTGCTTTGACTTTCATTGGCGGCCATATTTGGCGATTAAAAAGAGAACATTGATAATTTAAATTAACGTGATATTTGCCACCGCAATGAGGCGAATTCGCTCGCCGCAAAGGATTTTACGGCTCTTGCGTCAAAATCATCATCTTTACTGTAGTTATAAAATAGCATATAAAATCCATAAAACATTGTAATTGTTTATAATGTTTATATTTTAGAACTTTCTAACAACACAAATTATAATATAGCCCATTGCAATTGATATGTCCGTAATATACACATGAAGAAACATAATATTATGAATGTAAATTGTAATGATTTATACATTTTATTTATTTATTTTTTTCTGACTTATATTTTTGTCCATAACACAATTCCATTATTCTCCAGATACAAAAATCTTTATAAAAACACTTCTACATTCAGTACGAAAGTAAATAACAAAAAGATGGGGCTGCAATAAAAAAGCTCTCCGTTATTTTTCTTTCCTAGATGAATGCAGGTCGCCTCCTTAGAGAATTAAGCGACTTTCTCACTCGTTTCAGAGAGGGGAGGTTATACGAATAAAGAACGATTAATCCAAGTCCTTTGAAAAGGAGGGAGTTCATTGTGTGTGTTTCTCTGCTTGTATAAGAAATGCAGTATTGTTACATGAAATTGTAAGTAAAGGAAATGTGGAAACTTATGTCAAAAAGGTCGGTTTAAAGCATTGCTTTAAATATTATGTACCCTCAGTAATTCTATTACAACACTGAATATGTTGTACAAAATTGACTAAAAGTTTTTAATTTTCATGTTGAAGTTAAGAAAACTGAAGAAGCTTATTTCAAAAAGGTCGGTGTCAAAAAACATGGTTGTAGTTATAACTAAAAATTGGGTATCTTATTTTATTATACTACATTGATTGTATTGAATATTTCTATAAAATTCTATAATTTACAAGGTGTGATTAAGAATACTGTGGAAACTTGATTAAAGAAGGTCGGAATCACAAAATTATACTTATCCAATCGATCTTCAATGAGTATAATTATTTTTTGATACATTTTATGTTATAATAGAATATTTTTTATGGGTAAAAATTCTTATGTTAAAAGTGTACTTTACACTTCCTTGTGCTGTGACGTATATAAAGAAAATTCTCATGAGACAAAACACAACTACAGTCAAGCTAGTGTATGTGTAAGAGAGAGAGAGACTCCCCAGACAGTACTATAAAGTTTTCTCAGAATACTACGATGGTAATATTATACATGGCCATCCCTATCTCCTCCTCCCTGCATATTGCACACGTTCATACAAACCCCCCCCTCAATGTTAGCAAATGTGTTGATACAGTGTGTTATATCTACAACCTTATAGAGAGAAAAGTCATAAAACTATAATGTAACGGTGATATGATAATACAAAAAGCTAGGATTTTTAAATGTAATATTGTACCCATAACTGTATTTTTTTTTATCAGAAATTTGAATATTATTATAATTCAAGAGAAGTTTGGTGAAGTTTGTATATTTTAAGAAGAAGTCATCATAAAAGGTTTAGTAGCCAGTTCAATGGAATCCTGACGATGAACTGATTCCATTGAACTGGCTACTGAACCTTCTATGTTGGAAAAAAAGTATCTTAAAACTAAGCATTTATCTGACCAGGGTATAAAATTTTATCATATTTGGTTGCAGTATTGCTATAATGAAACTTGAATAATTTGAACTTGTGATTTGTAAAACCGAAATTAATTATTCCTGTACCTTTTTACCAATAATTGTGAATTCCATATAAAACTTACATATGTGTTTTTTATTGCGTTAAAAAATCCTGAATTTTTATGCATAATATGTAGAATTGTCGCAGAAATAAATATATAGCTTTATACAATGTATTGTGTATTCTGCTTTTGAAAATAATAGAAAATGTTTAATTATACTTATACGGTTCACGCTTGAAAAATTGAAAAAAAAATAAAAATAAAAAATGCAAGACTGTACGTAAAAATAGTTATTTTGTTTTAATACTTCTAACTTTAATTTATCACTTTTTAAATACCACTTTACTCAAAATGTTCTAATTTTCACTCAAATAATCGCTAGAACAACTTAATTTTCTTTACACATCTTGAAATAAACATTGCAGCAATAATCATAACTTAAAGTAAACATTTTCTTTTTAATCGCACTTTAGTTGTTTATAAAACATTTAGAAGTGAAACTTAAAATGTTTTTACATGCGAGACTTTTAAATTTCTTTTAACGTTAAGTCTACAGGGACTAGAAGGCACAATGTTCACTGACTTCTCACCCCCCTGTTCTAAACTTCCCGCCCTCTTACATTAACTGCAGAGAAAACCTCTGAGGAATTACTCGATGCTCCTGATAATATATTGCAAATGAAAAATGTTTAAATAGATAGCTGTAGATATAGGCAATTTTAAATAAGGTATTTTCAAGTATTTTTTCTTATATATTTAGCATTGAAACTAAAACTAATTATTTAATTCATCAATTCCGCAAGCATACAAATATATAATTGATGACAGTTAAATTACCTTAAATTAAAATAAAAAATTAAAAATTAAAACACGTCAGAAGTAAGTCAAAAACTTGAAATTGGTTAATAAATTCATAAATATGAACGTTATTTTCTATACTTTTACATTATTTTGTATATATATTTTACACTAATTGTAAGAGCTGTATAATGCTGTATTATAATAGTAAATGAATTGGAGACTTTATAATGGGCACTATTCACGAAAAAAATAACCAGGCTTATTACTAACCACGGTTATATAGTGCCAGCTTAATTCAATGAGACTATCCGTTAACCATGGGTAGTGAGAAACTTGTATGGATATCTTTGTGGATAACTCTTTTTTGAATCGCGTCCAATACATATTATACACATTATTTATATATATTATGTATTATCTCTATCAAATATATGAACAATATGTAGAGACTTCGCCTCACAGGTAGGCAACTTGTTCAGCATTAAAATCTATCCTAAAGACGTTACTTTGTCTCACTTTGTCAATAATTTAAATAAATAAATAAATTATAATTTGAGTAATGTTATTATACACTGAAATTCAAATTATTTTTATTCTTCCAATTCCAGGTACTTTTATATTAATTGCAGTACGAATAAAGCATTATAAAGCTGAATACATTATTTATCTATAGGAACTTTGGCAATTAACTTAACTTAAATCTACATTAAATTAAATTTTAGGAGGGACTATAATGGTTTCATTGATATTTCTGTTATTATATTAATATATTTTCTCAACGTAAAATATTTCATCACAATTATTTTTTTTTTTTTTACAAAACTGACACATTCTAACAGAGACTGTACAGAATTGAATGATCATGAAATTGTTTGAAAACTTCAAATATATAACAGTATTTGTAAAGTGAAGGCAATCCAATCGCAAAATTCATATAAGTCAATAAAAATATTTTCTTCTTTTGTCGTTCTTTGCAATTGAATATTAAACAAAAGTACGTGCAAACTTAATAAATGAAAATTAGTTTTGTTGGCTTACAAGAAAGAAGATTTGAAAAAAAAGTGGGGCTGTTGAAATCCCTTGAGATTTGAAAACTGGAAATTTCTGTGCAACCCTCGCGAAGAAAACTTTTTCATTTTTTTGTGTTATACAACTTCGCGTAAAGTTTTTTGTACTTACTTAAGATATCTTTAATTACATAATAACTTTTATGAAAATCAATACAGTTACCGATATTGTTAACTAACAGCACTTTATTCAATAATTTAATATACTTCATTTTTAAATAAACTTTCATTAATAAAATTAAAATAATTTAATTCCATGATTTTTTTTTGCAGTATTTTTGCATGGAAGTGAAAGAAATATTTAACATATATTAAATTTATACTAAAAATTTCATTGTTCCTAAATTGAAATTTTTAATTATATTTGTGTAATATACTGGTGCGTTTTATGATTTTTCTTAATTCTTTACTTGTTACAGTCATGTAGCACATTATTAGAAATTAGAAAATTTTCCACACCAAGAGATGGTGGTGGTATAATGATTGTTTGAATTCAGTGACTATGGCAATCTTGTCATGGAAGATATTTTCCAAAAACAGCGACTTAATAATTTCAAACTTTCTGGTTGTTAAATTATAATATCAATTCTTTGCTAAAATTCTCATTGCAACCTATGTTTGCATATTGCAAATGTATTTAATATTAACAAATATTAATCTTTATTTGCTTTGTTAAAGCTTAATTGTTTTTTAGTAAAATTGTGTTATTCTTGCTATTTTGACGTCTTACCCATAAAATTCTATAATTTAATTATTATATTGATGTGTCTTTTCTTAAAATATAATAATTTATGAAAAAATTTATTGTATTTATTTTAGAATTTGAAGAATAAAAAAAAATATAATTTCGTTATTTCCCTGTATAATTTTATCAACTAACTTGTTTTTATAAAAATCTTTGTTATTTTTAACAGCAGCCAAAGACAAGACATAAAAATTCTCGTAAGGGGGAAGACTCTGATAAGTTCCTTTGTCCCCATAAAGTAAATTAAAACACAAACTTTTTAATAACCTAAGCCTGACAATGGCTTTGATGAGATTTTTATTAACGTCATAATTAATTTTTCATGTCTAATTTTTAATTAACAAATAAAATTTTCATCTTACAATATTTTCAGAGAGGGATTCTTTATCTATCTTATCCAGTGTTTAAGGGGAAATGCTAGGGTAATGGTTACTCTAGTAAGAGTCTCACCTGCTATTATCAGTTTATGCACTACCTTCGTGCAATGTAGGAATAAATTGATTAGAAAACTGAGAGGCTACTGTTATTACAAACTTTTGGAACGGAGTATTGACCTCATTTTTTAAATTGCAGAAATGGATAGAGGGTGAAAAGTTATGCTACCCTGATTTTTTTCAGATTTTTTAGAGGCAGGGAAGTATTTTTAAAAAATTATTGAAAGTCCTTTTTGTGACGTCACGCGGCGGCAAGTCCTATCTTTTTCTTAAGGAGCAGCGTCTCGTGACGTCACAAAAATAACTTTCAATAATTTTTTAAAAATAGTTCCCAGGCTCTAAAAAATCTGAAAAAAATCAGGGTAGCATAACTTTGCACCCTCTATCCATTTCTGCAATAAAAAAAATTGAGTTCAATACTCCACTGTATGGGTCAATTTATTTCTTTAATGGTCAATTAATGTTTATAGATCATCTAAGGTTATATTCATATAATTACAGTCATGTAACGTAATATATATACATATGAGAAACTTTTAAGATAATACAAATTCCGATACCATGATGCATGAATAAATATTTTCAAACCCAATTTTTACGTACAGTTCAGTTCATACTATAATTAATATATAATTTACTATATTTGATCATTATGCTATTTTTTAGTAACATGATTTTTTAATATTGCTGTCTGTTATTTTCTAATCTGTACAAAATATTTTTGAAAACGACTCTAATTCACAATTTTTTATTAGTTTTAAAATATTCTACATTTAAAAAATCGAATTTCTTGACACAATAATTTATTTTAAAACCACCTCTCAAGACCATAGTTTAATATTTTTTAAAGTTAAAACTATATGGAATAAATCAAACAAAATGCATCATATAAAGCAATAACTTTGTTTATAATAAACATTTTTCTTATAACAAGTAGAGCGCGAAAAAAAGTCATTTTGCCTTTTTGTGGACATGAAGACTATTTTGTTGTCATTTAGGATGTCCACCGATCTCCGGAAGTGGATTAAGATAAGCCTATATAAAAAAGATTATGTAAACTATTTTTGGATTCTGAGACTATTTTGGCAAAAGATGACTTTTTGTGACTTTTTTTTTGCATATTTTAGTGCATTTCAGCTCTTTTCTTCATATGGTCAAAAAAAAAAAAAAGGAAGTAACGAAGTGACTTAGACTATTTTTTTTAAAAAGGTGACTTTTTTTGTAGGCTATTTTCCAAAAATAAGTTGACTTTTCAGGTGCCTTTTTTTCGAAAAAAATGTGATTTTTTTCCGCGCTCTAATAACAAGGAATAAAAAGCTATAGCTGAAAGGATATGAACCCAGGAATACAGTGATGTAAAAGTATACAAATTGTAGCAACATCTCCCCTCTATGTCTCACCTCAAAGAGGTGTTGATGATATAGATATAAAATATACGTAGATAAACTTCAATACATATATTTTGTAAATTCCTTTTGAAGGCGAAGATAAAAAAGGCTTTCTCAGCGCCAAGACAAGAAATTTACATACGTGGCTTCTAATGCGAACTCAGCAACAAAAACCTCACTTCCTTGTATATATGGGAAATGGATTGTATATCGAGAGTCAAGTTCATAACTATGACGTCACATCATTTCATGTTAAAGAACATGGGGGTGATATTTTATCAAGAGTTTTAAAGATTTGAATACTTTTTTCTTGTAAGTGTATGTTTTAATCATTAAGATTTCTGATACCATCAAGTGTATCACTATAAAATAAAAGAGCTTCTTTAATATACACCTATTTCTTTCAAAATTTATCCATTTTTAGCATGGCTAGCACAAATTTTGATATCTTTTGTAGTGACATTATTATCGTTTCATTAAAATTTCATAAATTTCTAAATAAATTCATAGCAATTATTTTCTATTAAATATTTTTCATAAATAGCGACCTATCTAGATACTCAGTATTATTGTAATATACAGTGATATGCTAAAAATTGTAAGTATGATAATAAAATTGAAAATAAATCACTACATATAAGATTATTACTTTATAGTAACTTGCTTCTATTTACGGGTATTAATTTATAATAAAAATTCATTTTAAGTTACTTAAATTATTATTATTATTTCTGTTTCCAAGGAACAATGAACAGTATTTTCATAGAACTCTATCACAATTTCCATGTATATGTCAGCGCAATTGCTATTTGAATCGTATTACTAAAATTCCTCCTCCCTACAAAATGATCTCTCTACCACACTCTCCTTGCTAGTGACTCCGACTATATTGATATCCAGAAGCACTCACACCTTTTCCCGGCGTTATCCGGCGTGATCGAGAGCTAGGAGGTCTTTGTGTATCCCCCAGGACACCCCACGCGTGATGGAGCTATATTGCCTTGATACTTTTTGTGTGTTGTTAGATGTGTAGGGGGTTGCAATATCTTCCAGCCATGATTTTCATACAGAAGATTTTGGTATCTCAGTGAGATATAGTAACATAATAATATGAGCGATATTTAGTTGTTACTTCAAAATATGTGTCCTCATACATTTTTATTTCAAAATAATTTAGTGTGTATAAGTATGTAAGTAAAAATAGATTGTATTAAAACCTGCTGTACAATCTTTCTATTAATTTAATAGCAATTTTACATAACAATTTATTTGCAAGAAAATTGTCTTTACTCAAACAAGCGATAGGGAGTAGGAAGTTTCCTTGCAAGGAGAAATTTTATCGTATAAAAACCGGATTCCAGATTATGCATAAATTTAATGGAGTATCGACCTCAAAATTTTTTTATTGTAGAAATGGATAGAGCGTACAAAGTTATGCTACTCTGATTTTTTTCAGATTTTTTAGAGGCCGGGAACTATTTTTAATAAATTATTGAAAGTTCTTTTTGTGACGTCACGAGGCGGCAAGTCCTATCTTTTTCTTAAGGAGCGGCGTGCTAATTTGCGTTATCTTGGTTATGTTATGTGTGGATATGTTTGTATTTTTTTAACCTATATACTTAAATCTTATTATTTCCCAGTAATATTTATTTTTCATCTTTCCACAGTTTCTACTACATATATACCAATAAACAATACACAATATATATGCATGTTTAATGTAATATAATTATTATATCTATACGAAATTTCAGATCAATAAAACATTTAAATTAATGCTTAATAAATAAAGTTGCAGTTGTTATGCATAGTACGAGTATTATTGTTAATAATGAACATTATAGGTGAAGATAAAATGTACTGAAAATTGTGCTAAAAATTGTCTCATATATGAATATCAATTTAAAGATTATTCCACAGTATGATTGATAAAATTATCTTCAAGTGCTCTTTACAATTTTATCAGTAAAAAATACTTTTTGGGAGGTTTAAACTTTAAACTCTAATTATTACAATCATAACTTATCTACTGATCCTCACTTCATGTATATTTTATACACTCATTGTCAGATACGACGAGGAATGATGAAGAACGCTCTCTTTCTTTTCGCTGTCACTGTAACACTGTTTCAAGTAAGTTGATGTAAATCGATGAAGTTTTAGCTACAATATAAATCAATGTGTTTTAAAAATATAGTTGTAGTATTTTGACACTAGGACACTTCTCATTAAATTCGATGATTAAATAGTGTGTATTATATAAATAATAATAATAAAATAATAAAAATATTATATAAAAATATTTTATATTTATAGTTATCTATTTAGTAATTGATACTTTCATACACCTTTTGCAGTAACTATATACACAGAAACAAAAATTATTAAAAATAATTGAATATTGTATATATTATAAAATATTACAGTTTTTTTTTTTTGTTAAAGGTGATTCTTGCAGTTGAAAGCCACACAGTCATTTTTAAAGAGAATGAAGGTAAATATAATTAAAGATTATAGTTAAATCGGAAGAAACTGAATCGGAAAACATTAAAAAGGTACATTTCTTGTCTCGTTTCAGGTATCGAGTCCAGGGCTTTCGTGAACATCAGTGGCCACTTTTACTACTTCAGCCCACCAGAGCTGATTGTAAGTACATTTCAATAACAGCTGTTTAGTTGCATTTAACGTTTCTAGGCTAAGACATACGTGAAATTGGTGCATCAATTTTATACGCACAATTGCACCGCAAAATTTCAAAAATAGTTTTACATACATGATGTGCGCATTAAAAGCTTTAGACATATATTGGGCTCTGAAATACTTGAAAGTGATAAGCAATCATTTAACATGGCCTTAACCTGTACTACTTTATGTAAAATTAAGTTCTCTTTGAGAGCCTCATGATATTGGAACATATAATTGCAATTTTTTAATTTTCCCACTGACAAGTCCACAGTGCTGTCTTTGTTTCTACATACTATTTTGTTTTACAGGCTCGTATTTCTGTCCTGGAGGCTCAGACGTTCTGTAACAATGAAAAAATGCGGTTGATTAGTTTTGAAACTGAGGAGAAGTACAGACTTATCGAGAACTATCTTATAAGTGAAGGTAAATTGATCCACATTAAAAAATAAATTAAAAATCTTAGCTGCTCTCACGTCAGAAAACATTATAACAGTTCATTTAGGTAAATTTGTAGATTTGACTAGCAACCATTTTGATCTAAGAAATTATTTTTTTAAATATTATTAAACTTGTGAGTTAAGTTTTAATTGTATTATATACAATGGACAATTTACATAAACTTTTTTTAGTAGCTCAATCGAAAGAGGAGGTAGAAAAATACACCTGTGAATTTTATGATATTTTTATTCTTACTGCATCACGGCTAAAAGAGAGATGTAAAGAGGTCACGTGACCTGGACGCCTCGCCCGTGTCGCCTATGACGTCATTGAACTGTTCGGTAAAACAAACGATCGACTTTATAACGCTTGTAAATAACCACGTTGCTATGGAAACAAGCAACAAAATTATGTATTATTTACAAGCGGTATATATAGACGATCATTTGCTTGACCTGACAGTTCAATGACGTCATTGGCGACACGGGCGACACCTCCAGGTCACGTGACCTCTTTACATCCCTATTTTAGCCATGATGCAGTAAGAATAAAAATCTCATAAAATTCATAGGTGTATTTTTCGACCTCCTCTTTCGATTGAGCTACTAAAAAAAGTTGATGCAAATTGTCCATTATTTTTATGTATCTTGTGACTATACTAATTAATATACCTGGTCTGGTAAAGTACTCAAATAATAGTACTCTGATGTATTAAAACAACCATAGAACTGCGAGACCTGTGGCTTTACAAAGATTAATTTTCTTATTCAATCTATTTCTTTCTTAGACCATTTGAAATATTTAACTACAATGCAGTACCAACAAAATATAAAACTAATTTAACATTCACAGGCCTGGAAGATATTGGTTACTGGACATCTGGGGAGAATTTTAATGGAGCTTGGCGCTGGTCCGGTTCGGGGTACCTCTTCACGTATACGGTCTGGGCTCCATCTGAGCCTAACTACACTGGAAACCTACTCACATGCATGTTCTTTTTCGCAACTACAGGCTGGTTGGATAGCCCATGCACTTGGGAAGCTGCCTTCATCTGCGAGTAGTTTTATATGTGTCAAAATAATATTTTTTTAACAATATTTTACTTATTAATTCTGGGGATTTACAAATGAAAATATCAAAAGAAAATTACAGTAATAAACATAACTTGCAATTTTTATTATTATTATTTATATGCCAGGGTTGAAACAAATTTCATATTTTCTTCGCTATTAAACTCTCCTCTCGTCTTTTCTCCTCTTATTTTGCACCATTTTAGAGGAAAAAAAGAGTTGAAAAATACGAGATTACGTATTTTTTCCTCTTCTTGAACATAAAATGTTAGAAGTATTGTCTTCATTTTATCCTAACTTTGAGCGAAGAGCAAATAAGGGTTGGTATTCACGAAGAGTTAAGGAGCGTTTTAGGGAGAGATATTTTAAGAAGCGTTTTTAATACCAGAGGTAACATGTAAGAAAAACGCTTCTTAAAATATCTCTCCCTAAAACGCTCCTTAACTCTTCGTGAATACCACCTAAGATGTGTTGTTGACGTAGAAATACGTAATAAGATTAGATTTAGACGCGTATAAAGGATGAGTTAAAGACGTAATTTTTTAACCAAGGTGTTTTTATTTTGAAATACAAAATGCATTATGACAATGAAAACCATGTTTGAATAAATTTTAAAATATTAAATTTGTATTATAATTTTATTAAAAATATCCTTTAACCTTTGGTGTTTAAAATAATTTTTATTGCAAGCAAATTCAGAGTAGCATAATTTGGTGCCCTCTATTCATTTCTGCAATAAAAAATTTTCATTGTTGTCCATTGGAAAGAAAATTCAATATTAAAAAAAGCTTATAAATTTTTTAATTAAATTTAATGAAAATATAATTTCTGTCATTATATTGTTTTATTGTTACATTTTATATTTGTACTTGAATTACGTGTAATACAGTATTAAAAGGCCTAATATGATAGGTGTATAGATTATATAGTTCAGTGGTGTAAAGATAAATATATTATATCCTGCATGAGTAAGTAGTAAGTGCAATATCTTCAAATGGACAACATACATTATGAAAAAAATTTATTGCAGAAATGAATAGAGGTTACCAAATTATGCTACTCTGAATTTTTTCAGATTTTTTTGAGACCCAGAACTATTTTTAAATAATTATTGAAAGTACGGCCACGCCCCCTGGAGGCGTCAATTGGCATCTCGGTCCTATCCTTTTTTATTAAGAATTCAGGGGTGCCAACTTAACTTACAGAACTTGCAATAATTATTTAAAAATAGTTCCGGGTCTCAAAAAAATCTGAAAAAAATTCAAAGTAGCATAATTTGGTGTCCTCTATTCATTTCTGCAATAAAAAAATTTCATATAATATGTTGTCCATTGGAAAGAAAATTCAATATTAAAATTATTCAACTATAAAAAATTAAAAACAGTATGTAATTTATAAAAAAAAACATGACATTCTGAAATATTTTATATTTTTCTGGCGTGAGTTTAGAAACTATTTATAAATAATTATGCCATGTCTCCTCTGAAGGCTTGTACACTCTCTCCTTTTAGTCAGGAGTGACACCTCCAGTGGGCGGGTATTAATATTTAAAAATAGTTTTCAGGCTCAGACAAATCTGAAAAAAATGTAGCATCTTGGAATCGTCCATTAATTTCTTCAATAAAATTTGTTGTTGACAACTATCCATATGTTATCAGGCTTTCAATTTTACAATGACACATTTAAAGGTGGAATTGTTTACGTTACCATAATAATCTGGTTGTTTATGACACATAGTCTGAGGCGACAAGTGTATACAGTTCAACAAATTTAAAATTACCACCGGAAATAGCAGGAATAGGGAGTTTTATGGCTGAAATATGAACATAAACGTGAAGACTTAAATTTGCGGAGTGCATTCATCAAATAAATCTTTCTGTGATGTATTAATGTTAAAACTGAAGTAGAAAGACCAGAAACCTCACACTTTTGGTTACTTTTAGTGAAGATAATCCTTCATATATTGCAATATAATATAAATATAAATTTTATATTATCTCTCTTGAATGCAGTAGATACTTTTTTTTAGTTTTTTTTACATGATTTTTTTAAAATTAATTTTATACATTATTTTTATTTTTTGACATTATAGCAAAAATATAAATGTGTATATAATACATTTTTTTGTTACTTGTGTACTTTACAAGAAAATATAAAATGAAAAAAAAAAAAAAAAAAAAAAAAAAAAAAAAAAAAAGTTTTCACGTATAATAAAAATTAATTACTTAAAGAAGTTAATTCCATGTAGGCTTGACAAAAATGATCTTCAAATGCTATTTAAAACCTTATCAGTATATAAAAAATAACCATTTTGAGAGGTTCAAACTTCAAATCCTAAGTAGGACAATAATTGTAACTTATCTTCAATATAATTATCCTCACTTCATGTACATTTTAAAAAATTATAGTCAGATACGGCTGAGGAATGATGAAGAACGTTCTCTTTCTCTTTGCTGTCACTTTGGCACTGTTTAAAGTAAGTTTATGTAAATTGATCAAGTAAACTAAAGAATAAATTAACATATGGGGGGCATTCACATAGCACTTAAAACCCCAACTTTGCCCCAAGTATTATCCCTGGTACTAAACATGGTGCTAAACCAGGGGCTAACCATGTTTAGCTCCTAGTTTAGCACCATGTTTAGTACCAGGGATAAAACTTGGGGCTATAATACAGTTGGGGTTAAAGTGCTTTGTGAATGCCCCCCATAATATCTATGTTTTCGATACTTCGTTAATATTTTGGCACTATAATATAATACAATTCTCATTAAACGTACATTAGAGTGTATATTATATTAAGTTTTATAATTGTAATAATATATACATAGTGATTATAGTAATTCATACCTGTAGATATAAAAATAATTGAAATTCATTTTATTTAATTGTATAGTCGTCGCCTTAGAATATTTCTTTTTGCAGCCTTATTAATCATTATGCCCCGTAAGAATAACACAAGACATGGTGATTAACAAGTCTGCAAGTGGGTAATTTTCGAAGGAGACGAGTGTGTATTTGCCTTAATCATTCTTTTGTTAGGTGGTTCTTGCAGTTAATGACCAAACAATCGCAAATCAGAATGAAGGTAAGTGCAAAAGTAATGAACAGATTTCAAAGAAGTAAATTTCTCGTGTCAGTTTCAGTTTTCGAGTCCAAAGACTACGTTAACATAAGCGGACATTATTACTACTTCAGTCCATCAAGTGTGAGTATAAGGTTTTTTATTTAATATACAAGATCCTTGGTATATCATTTCAATAGGTCTGTTCGTAAATACACAATCAGAAATGATCGATTATTTATGACGAACCTTTTGTTCCATGTACAGAAGGTTCATCACAAATAATCGATTCTTTCTGATGGTGTATTTACGAACAGACCTTATTGACTGTTTGGTTGCATACCAAGGATATTTACATTTCGTGCGTCATAGTTGCAGTAAAACCACGAAATTTAAAAAAATAGCATTACTTGAAGGGAGCATTTGAAAATTCACGGTGTAATTAAAGGAATACAGGCCTCAAATTAAAAATTTGACAGTCACAGAGAGTTGCTTGAGTTTACAATAAACTTTTGGATTATTTTTTTCCGTGCGCGATGCAGCTGCATGAGCAGGGGCTGCAAAGTAAGGATGCAGGTCCTTGATGACGTCAAAATGACGTCAAAAAACCTGGCGGCCTATGTATAGTTGTGCGTTGTAACGTCATTTTCACGTCATCAAGGACCTGCATCCTTACTTTGCAGCCCCCGCTCATGCAGCTGCATCGCGCACTGAAAAAATAATCCGAATGTTGATTGTCAACTCAAGCAACTCTTTATGACAGTCAATTTTTTAATTTGAGGCCTGTATGCCTTTAAGCCTAAAATACTTGAACGTGATTGGATAAGCCCTTTAACATTGGACCAATTGGTGGTTTAATATGTATTAAAGGAACGTTGTGGTTACAAATGGTCGACAGTAGCGCTACCAACCATTTAGTATTTGAATTTTCCCGCTCCAGTGTAAGCTACGTTTCTAGTCCTTGTTTTGTTACAGTCTGCTGCTACCGTCCAGCAGGCCCGACTGAGCTGTTCCTTTAATGGCATGCGCTTGATAAGTATTGAAACTGAAGAGGAATACACACTTATCGCGAACTACATTATAAATCAAGGTAAGTTGCTCCATGTTGAAACAGTTCATAGGGTATACGAGATATTTATAATCGACCATTTGCCACGAATTTTTTTTTTCTGAAGCAGCAATTTGTTCCCACTAAAACACATTTAAATAGCAACATTTGCATAATAATTTCTTTTACAATTAATATTTATATTAATTAATTAACATATTGCTGTTATTTTTTTGGGCAATCTTTATTCTGAAAAATAATATTGAATCATTAAAATTTGGAGAATATTTTGCATATAGAAATTAATATTATTTTATAAGTACTTGTTGGAACAATTAATATTCAATAAAAAGTGAAGGTTTTAAAAATCTGTGACTTCCAAAAGACTTACTGTTATTATAGTTTTCCTATCACAGCCCAATCTCTCTCTCTCTCTCTCTCTCTCTCTCTCTCTCTCTCTCTCTCTCTCTCTCTCTCTCTCTCTCTCTCTCTCTCTCTCTCTCTCTCTCTCTCTCTCTCTCTCTCTCTCTCTCTCTCTCTCTCTCTCTCTCTCTCTCTCAGGTTATTATTTGTAAACTTATCTAGTTCTTATCTGCTTAATATCTGTATGTACAGTTGTCGCCTTGGAAAATTTTCCTTTGCGACCTTGTTAACCACCATTCCCCATAAGAATAACACAGGGCATGGTGATTAACAAGGCTGCAAATCGATTATTTTCCAAAGCGATGAGTGTGCACAAAGACATATGACTAAATTTACGTCGACAGGCCTGCTATTTGTAGACTATTGGACGTCGGGTGAGAAGTTCAATGACGTGTTTCGATGGTCCAGCACAGGAGATCTTTTCACGTACACGGCATGGGCACCAACAGAGCCAAACAACATCGGGAATGAAGACATTTGCGTGTACTTTTACACATATCAAGGCTGGTATGATACCACATGCACCAGCACTTTAGCCTATGTCTGCGAGGAGTAATTTTAATTATTTAGCAAAATAATTATTAATTCAATATCTTCTGTTTTATGATGATTTACTAAGTGAAATATTGTTATAAATAATAAAATAATTATATAACATAGAATGTGTTTATTTGTTTGAATACGTTTTTTATGTGAATTGGAAGGTTAAAAAAAGTTAAATTACTTAAAAAATTAATTATAATAATGAAACATGATTCAATAAAATTTTAAAATAATTGAGTAATTTTATTACAAATATCCAGTAATAATAAAAGCTTTAAGGTGAAAACAGCCGACCACTCTACGCGTTCTGATTGGTCGGAAGTTTGGAGAGGCCAAACTCGGTGCTAAGCTCGGTGCTAAGGTGCTAAGCGCACAAATAATTGCGCTCGTCAATTGTTTTAACCGCGAAATTCAAAAATGTTCAACAATTGCATTGAAATCGTGTGCCAAGGCAATCAGCTGTTTGAAAAAAACACGATCGGAAACATTTGAGCGAATGTTTTAACTGACTTTCTTAGCACCAAATCCACAGTATAGAGAAGATAGTAGAGAAAGTCGTATGTTAGAATCGAAGTCGAAAACTGCTCGCGTCAACGGCATGTTTGTCCGCCGCAATGTTAAAATCATAGGAAAGGGGCACGACCAAATGGGGCATCCTGCAATGTTATGGTATAGGAGAATCAACTATAATCTGCTCTAACTCGGAAATTATTAAAGCTAGCACAGTGGAACTTTCACTAAAATATTAGAAAAAAAATCTAGTATTTTTTACAAAAAAAAAGTAAGCTCTTAACCCAATATTCAAAAAGTGTAAAAAATTGACTTCAGCTCCCCCGTAGCGCAGGTATGGGAGTTTGGCTACTATCTTTCCTGTACTGTGACCAAATCGGCGGTGCTAAGCGTAGCGGCTGTTTTCACCTTAACGATTGACCTCAGTTACTACGCGAGTCAAAGGAAATTTCTGTCAGAAATCAATCTTAAAACTTTTAGAATGATATAAAACATAATGATCGCTTATGGTTTGAGCAGATTCAAGGGGACGGTTTCCTCACAATAGCTCCATTTCCGTCCATAAGGCCAATGTTAAACTTCCACCTCAGTTTTCACAAAACTGATAAGATAGATTCGCTTCAAAATTTGTATACCACCTTTATATTGATGTCGAGTTCTAAGTCGCATGCAAGTCTTGTTGCATTCAGGCACAACGATTTCGAGATCTCAATCAACTGAGGCCATGCAGTCCTTAATAAATTCATTATTTGTCCATTAACACCAGCATTATCTTATTTTTTTGATACAATATATAGAACTTTATACAAAAGTAAATAAAATGTTAAAAAAGAAAAAAAAAATGTTTAACATATTTTAATAGAATTTAAAGATACGTAAACTGAGTTATCTACAAATGCTCTTTAATACCTTATCAGTGCCAAGATTAAACTTAAACTTTAATTAGAATTTGTTTGTCATGCAGGCAAATTTTTTAAATTTATAAATGCAGACACGACCGTTGAATGATGAAGAATGCTCTTTTTCTTCTTGCTGTCACAATGACATTTTTCCAAGTAAGTCCATGAAAAAATACTAAACTTAATTATGATATACTAACAAGTTTTAAACAGATCGATATAATATCATAAGGATTATTGTCTCTTATCTTAGGAGATTGTGAATCACTCTCAAAATTATATAGTTAATAGTTAAAGATTATATATTAACTAATATTAACATAATATATATTAAGGCTATATTATATTACATTCTTACATAAATATTCGACAAAAAAATGTAGCAATAATCGGTCAAGTTTTTTAAATATAATACCTAGGTAGGATATAAATAGTGAGAATATCATTGGAAATCTGGCGTTTATTAGTCAAATCAGCATCTTTTTTAACTAAAAATTAATATCTCAAAAACTGGACCCAACAATTACTTTTTTTAATTCAGAAATTTAAGTCATTTTTTGTTCTCTATGTTTTGATATAAATTTTATATTAAAAAAAAAAATACCATAATCCTTAAGTGTAAAACAATTCCCATTAAATAATTCGATGATAAATTATTGTATAAAAATAAATAAAGTAATATAAATAATATATAACGTTTTATGCAATAATATAATATACATTAATATATATATATTTTATTTTATATATATATATTAATATATTTTTAATTGGTACCATAATTCAGACGAAGCTAGAGTTATGTTTTCTGTACCATAAGGCTGCATGTTAAGGAATTATATGAAACACCAAATTTGTGAAATTTTTGTGGTGAAGCAAGAACTAAATACTGGGAGGACGGCCTTACTTTAAAGCGCCGACATTTCCTCAACCAGTGACGTCACGATCCTGACTTTTCTAGCGAGCCGAGCGCGCGTTATAGTTAGAGTTTCCGAACTCTACCGAGTATCGAGGTTTCTCAATTCGACGTTCTAGGCCGTCCTCCAGTATTATAGCTCAAGATATATATAGTCGTTGGTGGTGAAGCTATTTGAGATGAAATAAAATTGCAATCGCTCACTCTACTTTAATATATTTTATTTTTACTCCTCATTTATATTAAAAAAAATAGAGTTCATGGGTTTTTAACAGGCAAATCTCACTTTTTCAGAACTCAATAATGGTAAGAAGTTATTATAATGTAACTTCATGCATGGGTTGTGATATAATTAACACATAATATATCTTCATTAATTTAAAAATTTTGTGTTTTAGGGAATAATTGGCACAATATTTTGTAAATAAAAAAGAGCAATACAAGTCTATACAAAGATGTCATGCAAAAAAAATCCTTGAAACCAGGGAAGCTAGTTCCCTAGGAGGGGAAGTGACACGGATAAGACCCATGTATAAGGCTGGGCCAATCAGAGTGCATAATTTTTGTCACGTGACAACAATTACGCCCGGTGATTGGATAAACAGTGGAACAGTAAACGCGCGAAATTTGAAAATAGGCGCACGTGACACCACCATAGTAAATAGAGCCACCATGCTTGATATGAAACGTCACTCATAAATTAAAGATTATTATATCTCTTTTATAATGATAAACAAAATAATCTCCAATTTTTTTTTTAAAACCTTATCGGTGTTGAAATTTAAATTTGAACAAACAAAACTGATCTATACCACGTAGACAAATTTTTAAATTCATAAATTTATATTCGACTGAGGAATGATGAAGAACGCTCTCTTTCTTTTTGCTGTGACAGTGACACTGTTTCAAGTAAGTCCATGTAAACCAGGAAGTTAAGTAAAGTACTAACTATATGGTACTAACATATTTTCAATATATCTTATAATATTTTGATACAACTACACTCGATAGTAAATTAGAATGTGTAAATAAATAAGACAATAGAAATAAAAAATTAATAATTTATATTTTGATAATTATGCCCTGTATTTAGTAATTTATATAGAAATGTCATTTAAAGTAATGGAGTATTGATCTCAATTGTTTTTAATTGGAAAAACGGATAGAGGGTGCAAAGTTATGCTACCCTGATTTTTTTTCAGATTTTTTGAAGACCGGGAACTATTTTTTAAAAATTATTGAAAGTTCTTTTTGTGATGTCACGAGACGCCGCTCCTTAAGAAAAAGATAGGACTTGCCGCCTCGTGACGTCACAAAATGAACATTCAATAATTTTTTAAAAATAGTTCCCGGGCTCTAAAAAATCTGAAAAAAATCAGGGTAGCATAACTTTTCACCCTCTATCCATTTCTGCAATAAAAAAATTTGAGGGCGATAATCTATTGTATATAAAATATTTCAATTGCCTTCTTGTTTTCATAGGTGATCCTTGCAGTTAGTGACCAAAGTGTCGTTAAACAAAATGAAGGTAATTATGCGTGAATTATAGATAATTAAAGATACCGCATTTAGAGAAATGCAAGAGGGCATAAATATGTTAAAAAAAAGTACATTTCTTGTTATATAGTTTCAGATTTTGAGTCCAGGGCATACGTGAATATAAGTGGCCACTTTTACTACTTTAGCCCAACAGAAGTGATTGTAAGTACATTTAAATATACGTGCGACAGTAAAGGTGCTTTTCCATGGAGCGGTGTCGTGTGCGAGGCTTGGCGGGGCGAGAAAAGCGCACTTGCAGTGAAACCGTATGGCGGCCATGATATTGGTGAGAAAAAATCTCAGTGCGATTAAATCACTGCGGGAAAAGCAATTTCTCCTCGCTAATATGGCTGGCATACGATTATACTGCAAGTGCGCTTTTCTCGCCCCGGCAAACCTCGTGCGACATTGCTCCATAGAACAGCGCCTTTACGCTACTTGCCCTGCAAGCCGTCAGCTTCTGACATTTTGATGAACATTTTGGGTGTCTGAACATTGCCGATTTCCAGTTCAGATGACGTTATTGATTATTATTGATGAATGGTCGCCATAGTGGTGGTGTCAATCTTAATGCCGGTGAAACTCTACCAAGACTGCATGGCCAATGGACAACATGCATGAAAAAAAAATATTGCAGAAATGAATAGAGGGTACCAAATTATGCTACTCTAAATTTTTTCAGATTTTTTTGAGACCCAGAACTATTTTTAAATAATTATTGAAAGTGCGGCCACGCCCCCTGGAGGCGTCAATAGGCGTCCAGTCTATATCCTTTTTATTAAGAATTCAGAGGTGCCAACTGAAATCACAGGACTTTCAATAATTATTTAAAAATAGTTCCGGGTCTCCAAAAATCTGAAAAAATTCAAAGTAGCATAATTTGGTACCCTCTATTCATTTCTGCAATAATTTTTTTTCATGTGTGTTGTCCATTTTCTGACCATATGTCACGGAAGTCTCTACAGGGTCTCTGGGAATATACGTTATGGAGTATCAACCTCAATTTTTTTATTGCAGAAATAGATAGAGGATGCAAAGTTATACTACCCTGATTTTTTTCAGATTTTTTAGAGCCCGGGAACTATTTTTAAAAAATGTTTGAAAGTTCTTTTTGTGACGTCACGAGACGCCTCTCTTTAAGAAAAAGATAGTATAGGACTTGCCGCCTCGTGACGTCACTAAAAGGACTTTCAATAATTTTTTAAATATAGTTCCCGGGTTCTAAAAAATCTGAAAAAAAATCAGGGTAGTATAACTTTGCATCCTCTATCCATTTCTGCAATAAAAAAATTGAGGCCCATTGTTTTGAATTTTCTCTCTCCAGTTTCGTTTCTAGTCATTATTTTGTGTTACAGTCTCGTGTTTCCGTCCTGGAGGCTCAGATATTCTGTAACTATGACGGTATGCGGTTGATAAGTTTTGAAACTGAGGAGAAATATAGACTTATCGAGAGCTACATGTTAAGTGCAGGTAAGCTGGTCCATGCTAAAAAGTAAAAGTGTCTAGGGAAAAGACTTTAGCCATTTGTCACGTTACATCAAAAATATTTTTAACTGTATGACAGTCTCAAGCAAATTCACTGTATTTTCCCAAGGTTTGCTTTAAAACAAAATCTTAAATAATTTTCAACAACATTAATTCAATTCATAATAAGTATAATAATTAATTTTAATTTCAGGAAAAAAAAATTGTTTAAATTGTAACTATTTTTCAGATGTCTATATATATAAATATATATATATATATATATATCTACATGTTTGCATTATTAAATCTGTGATATAAATACGTATGAGAAATAATATTTTTTGTAGAGTCGAGTCGTCATCTTAAAAAAAAATCAATCTACAGCCTTGTTAATCACCATGCCCCGTAAAAATAACATAGAGCATGGTGATTAACAAGGCTGCAAGTGGGAAATTTTCCAAGGCGACGAATGTACAATATTGAAGAAATGGTGTGTTTAGACTTTAGAGAACTGTGTGGATTCCAAATATTTAGTTTTCATTTCGCAATATCTCAGATTATTTTCAATCTCAAATCTTATCTACATACTCAAAACACCAACTAGACATGTGATTAAATTAACATTCACAGGTCTGAAAGATGCAAACTACTGGACATCGGGGGAGAAGTTTCAGGACGTTTGGCGATGGTCCGGATCTGGGTACCTCTTCACGAATACGGTCTGGGGTCCAACAGAACCAAATTACAACGAGACTGACGAGACATGCGTGTACTTTTACGCAAATGTAGGCTGGTTCGACACCGCTTGCCTTGTCAGTGCTGCCTTTATCTGCGAGTGATGTTGATTAGTTTTTGTGTAAAAATATTAAATGTTTTTTATTACAATATTTTTCTGTTTTAGAAATGAAAATAATTGAAAAAAAATATAGACAACATAAAATAAACAAATAAATATTAACGTTGTTTTGTCATTTTTCTTTCTTATTTAAATAGTTATGATTTCGAAGTTCAAGTAAAAAAAAAAAAAAAAATCTCAACAATTATAACATGTAATTATATATAGATAATTTTACATTAAAATATAATAGTATATTAACATATATATGCATAATTACATTAAACATCCTAGCATTTAATTCCCTGCAGCACTATTTCTACGATATTGACCCTATGCATCTTATGTTAAACTTGGGTTATATCAAGAAAGAATGCAGTGGAGATTGTGTCTGTGAATCCCCACGGGTTCCCTCAGTTAACGCAGGAGGGGAGAGGGTGTGCCACCAAGTCCCTTCAGACGTTAAATTTAAAACTTGCATAACGTGAGGAGTAAGTATAAAAATGTAGAAAAACGTTTTGTTGTTTTTGATTATATCTCAAGCTTTTAGTTTTAAATTTAATAGTGAGATAAAGAAATAGGAGGGAAATATAAATGATAACTTGTGAGGACTTTTTACAAATTGTTAGTGTTATGTTTATAGAAGGTACAAAACCAGCGTTTTTTAAAAATTAAATCCCAAAATATTATCTAGGTTTATATATAATTTATACAATTTTAATACATCTGTTTTAAATTGAAAAAAAAAGGACTTTCACAAAGCACTTTAACCCCAACTTTAGCCCCAAGTTTTATCCCTGGTACTAAACATGGTGCTAAACTAGGAGCTAGACATGGTTAGCCCCTGGTTTAGCACCATGTTTAGTACCAGGGATAAAACTTGGGGCTAAAGTTGGGGTTAAAGCTTTGTGAATGCCCCCCATAATATATTAGTTTATTTAAATTGTGTAAATATTTTAAAAAACTTGCATATATGGGCTAAATTTTCATACTATAACAAGTATAAGTTTGTAAAGTTATTAACAAATAATAATAAAAATTATAATATTATATTGCTTTTTACTCGTGCATTCATATAAAAATAATAAAAAATAGAAAAAAAATATAAATGTTTTGTTTTTAATTTTTTTTTATATAAAATTGATATAATTTATTCCATTCAGTGATTGTTTAATATAAAAATGTATTAAATTTATAAACTGTTCTAAATATAATATAAATAAAATGAAGTGTTAACTATTTTAAGTGAAACAAAGCACAATAGTTGCACGCAATCTCTTCTGCATTTTTCAAATTAAATTACCAATAATAGTAATTATAATTATGAATTATATATTTCTATCAAATTTACATATGCATTTTGTGTTAAAAAAATGCAAATAATTATTTCAACTTTATTTTTTATTATATTGTGCATAAATTTAATAGGTCACATGCATGATATAGTTTGTACTAACAGTACAGTACAACACACTGACTCAATCCAAACTCACATAAATGTTAATCTGAATACTGAGAGGGAGTACCACCCC
Organism: Siphlonurus alternatus; assembly: GCA_949825025.1. Taxonomy (NCBI): domain Eukaryota; kingdom Metazoa; phylum Arthropoda; class Insecta; order Ephemeroptera; family Siphlonuridae; genus Siphlonurus; species Siphlonurus alternatus. The sequence continues at coordinate 18,206,751 of OX463786.1, forward strand.
CTGCCCCCCAAGGGACATCTAGCAACTTTTACATCGGTAGCAATCCCCAACTAATTTTCATTATCTCGAACAACTTTTTACAACTTTTTTTTATGTACAAATGAAGTTATTTTGTTCATTAAGACAAATTTTTGCCTAATTAGCTAAGACAGCAGAATTATAACGTAGCTCTAATTAATGGAAAAACTTTTAGTCAGCGTAAAGTTGTTAAGTGGGATGGCTTAACGTTAATATTCATTTTTTTTATTTACAAGATTACAAAGATAGGGTGAGAAAAAAAGAGATTTCTTTTAAAATATTCTGATTTTTTTAAAAGAAAGAAACTGATTTAAAAAAAAAAAGGCGTTATGTAGGAATTTCTTAATGCAGTACTTTTTTAATTTATTTTAATAATAATTAATGTAAAAATATGAAATTAAGTTGAAATTTCTGTATTTCATGAATGCATTCAGAAAGAAACCTAATAAAATCCTAAATTTTGACAAGTTTAAGTGGAAACAGTTACTAAGACGTCGAAACAAATGCAGTAAATTAAAAAGAAATAAAACTAGGACAATTTATAGTGGTAGAAGTGTACAGTATGAACCTAATCAGTTGATTTAGTGCCTCAAACGTTACTAAAATCAAATTGGTTCACTTTGGGAATTCAACCCAGCTCCTTTGACTACGAACATACAGTTGAATTAATATAAATTTCCCTCCGGAAAGAGACGGAAGTGGAATTTTTTAATCTTTTCTTTCGTAATAAGTGTTGGAAATTTTACATAAGAGTTTGTATTAAACTGCGGAAAAATATCAATACTGAAATAAAACCATAAAGTCCAATTTCCGGTTCTAAAATCATCTTAATTTTACTGTACTACTGCTGAGTGGTGGGCATGTTATGAGTGGCATTAATCCACCCCTCCTTTGAGATTCCTCCCTAAGACGCGGTGCTAATTAACTGTTAATTAATACACATCGCAGAGTGTCACAAGGAGCTAATGAAAAGTGACAGACAGCCGTGACGTAATTATATTTCGAGTGGTGGCTTTCTGAATTATTATCTGGTAAGTTTTAATCGTATCATCAAAAATATGGTTTTAATTAATGTTATTTTAAAGTTGTTTCAATTTAATTGTAAATAATCATTGATTAGAACATATTTTGATTCCTAGGAAAGTGCGCTACATCAGTACTGAAAATTGGGAGGTCTTTCATCATAATTTCTGAACGTGGAACCAAAAGTATATTATTGCAATGCAGAAAGAAATTTTCGTTTAGCGGATATGGCCTGGTTTGAAAGAGACACACAAAATCTTAAGCAATGCTATAGATGAGATCTATTATTATAATACGAAAAAAACAGGAAGTTAAATACAGTCACTTGTGCCCAGTACCTACAATATGGTTCAGTTATAAACCATCTTATGTACACTCCTAGCCTCTGAAAATTTCCCTTCCTCAGCCTTGTTAATCATCATGCCCTGGTGTTATACTTACGGGACATGGTGATTGACAAGGCTGCAGAAGGGAACTTTTCAGAGGCGAGGAGTGTACAGGAGTGTGTAGTACATGACGGTGCATGCTATTTATAATTAAAGTTTTCTAGCACATTTTATATAGCATAATATAGTATTGTTTTATACAATAATATTTCATGCTCTTAAATTATGTTTATAATTTATTCTAAAACTTATTATCTTTATTTTAATAAATACAATTAATTCATTGCATAAATTGTACTCTTAATTATTTTAGGCTTCTACTTTTATTTTTGTATTTATTGTATATTGTTCTATTCTTGTTTTACTATAGGTGAATAGATACTGTACAGTAATTATGTTGCTTCTTTAGCCGTTTCTATTTGCCCCATAGTCTAGCTCTCATGTATTGTATTTTCAGCGTATATTTATGAAAGATTTAATAAAATGAATAAAATAATTATTTTTATTTTAACATGAAAAATATCAATAAAAATGCAAATATTGAAAGGGGGCATATGGCATAATGACCAAAATGTGTCAATTGCCCTAAAATATTAACCAATCAACCAGCAAATATTGAAATATTTAATATTTGATTGTAAAAGTAATACAATAGTTGTTGATATTGCAATAGACTTTCAGCACTCCCTTAATTAACTTGATGTAATTAACTCTGAGGTAATTATCCCCTCGTCGCGTGACAGCGAGCCATCTCAACGACATTGAACTAATTAATTTAACTTGATTAGCGTCCCTCCTACTTCTTTATTTTCTACAAGTTGTCAGCGAATTTAAAATTCCCGCGAGACGGCAGGGAAATTAAATAAGTCATAATGAGTGAAAAACTAATTGATTGATGAATTTAAGAAAGTATGTACGTGAAAAAGAAACTAACTTTACAATATTTTTTTATTGAAAATGATATTATATTATTAGATAATTACAGCAGCCATCATGAGTATCACATTTTTTTTTTTTGAAATGTTTATTGAGCTAAATGACAACATCTATACAGCATATTACAATAAAATACCTGTAAGCTCAATGGGTGGACTGCAAAAGGCAGAACCTAAGCACAAAGTGAACATTGATTGAATGTAATTCGTTCGTATTTAATATATATTTGAATAAAATAATATACTAATATTATATTACAATTTCTTACTTGTGTTTTATCAATTATTTAATATATTTTTGTAAAAAAAAAAATCCTGATACATATTAAATAATAAAATAAAATTTAAATGAATATTTATTTTAATTTAATATTTCATAACTTTAAATAAAAAGATAAACAAATTTTGGTCGTGGTCGACCATATAATTAATTGCTACAAGCTGTTGTTACAATTAATAGTTTATTAAAAATAGTTTCAAAAAATTATTTTAAAAGCCTTAGCTCTTAAGTCCCTAATTGTATGCAGCGCGTACAACTTACATGTAAAATAAGTTGCCTAAATTTAATTCCTGCAGGGGCAGGCCGCCATTTTGGATCTATAAATTTATTGCAAGGATGGACTTTTAACTATTTTTAATGCAAGATAATTAAACAAATATTATTTGTATTATTAACTATAATTTAAATGATAATTTTTTTTAATTTAACATAAATTTTATAAGGTATAATAAAATATTTGCAAATAATTAAATTATTTGTTAATTTTGTTATGAACCTCCTAATTGTACGCAGCGTGCCTAACGTAGATGTAAAATAAGTTGCCTAGTTTTTATTCCTGCAGGCGCTGGCCGCCATTTTTAATCCATACTTAAAAACAGCAACATTTTTATAATTTTGGAAAGCGATCATGACAAGTAATAAAAATATGATTTTACTTTAATAAGTTTTGTAAATTGCCAAATATTTAAAAACCAAAAAAATTAAACTTCAAATTCAGTTTACTGCAAATTTTGCTTCAAATAAAAAAAAAAAAAATAATAATTTAAACGAAGAAAGTTGGTAAATATTAAGCTTCTAAATTTATGCTCCCAACTTGAATATTTAACATTAAATAATTATTGGAAGGTACAGTTGGATTGATTACAATGTTAATAAGAAAGAAAAACACGGGGGTGGAAAGTGATTGATTACATTAATGCGTTTGTAATTAATATGCTATAATTATTATAATTGACACGTTAATAATTATTGTTGACCATTACTGTTAATTACGTAATTACAATCACGCATGAGCCAACTTGTCACCCCAATGTGGGGATGATAAACAAAGTCAATATTGTACTACACTGTATGGTGTTAGTATGGATACTATGGATGGAAGTTGTCATATTGAGTTCAATGTATCGAGTAGTAATTTAAATTAGCTTCAAAAGTAAAGAAGAATGAAATAGATAATCATAATTTAATAATTTTTTAACAATTTTTCATAAATAATGATAATGTTAATAATACTGAATTTAATTTATTAATTATAAATATACTTTAATATGAATTATTAGCTATTTTTTTACATTTTTTTTTGTAAAATATGCCACGATGGAGTACCGACCTCAAAATTTTTTATTACAGAAATGGATAGAGGGTGCAAAAATATGCTACTCTTAATTTTTTCAGATTTTTCTAAGACCGGGAAGTAATTTTAAAAAATTATTGCAAGTGCAGAAAAAGTGCCGCCTCTCTTAATAAAAGATAGGACCCAAAAGGGACGTGGAGTCGAACCCGACCTCGCCAAAACTTTTTAGCAATACTTCCCGGTCCCTAAAAAATCTGAAAAAAATCAGAGTAGCATATTTTTGCACCTTCTATCCATTTCTGCAATAAAAAAAAATTGAGGTCGGTATTCCATTATGATTAGATATAATTTTATTGTTGTAAATAAATAACATGAATAACAATTTAAGAGTACTATTAATTAATATTGTAATATAAAGTTTTTGTTTTAAAATGTCATAGTTAAATGTTATAGTTATCAGAAATTCATGACTTTGAGTTGTCTATATAAATGAAAAATACACTTGCATCCGGGAAGTGATTGATGTCACCTTCTATCGATTGCCGACCATTTTTACCGAGGTTTCCACCCGATTCCCTCAGTCACATCTAGGTGAATGCAGGGATGGGTTTGTTTGTTTTGTGTATTGTTTTTGAAGAACCAATGTTAAAATTCTAAGTCTAAGCAAAATGCTGGACCAGGTCCACGAAGATCCAGGAAATGTCACAAAATGTTACAGAATAAATGTTACAAAAATGTTACAAAATGTTAGAAATGTTACAGTATAGAATTCAGTTGAGAAGAAATATATAATTATGATTTCAAAATTTACAAATTCAATTATTTCTTAATATAATTCAATATTTACAAAAAACACACACAAAAAGAAAGTATTTTCTATGTCGATTGAAAATATATATTTTTCATCTTGATATTGGAAAACTTAAAAAATGACAAACTTCAATCTTATTTGTAAACAAACACTAGCAGATCAGAAATGTTGCAATCACATGCCTGACCGATTGTTTGACCAATGTACAAACATGTTTGTACAAATATAATCAAGTCACCCCCGTGCTTGGTCTCACTAGGGGGGGGGGGAACATTGTACACTGATTGAAACAACATTGACTGCAGGCGAGGTGCGCTAACAATCACTAACGTTTACATGACGGTGTTTAATACGGATCCAATGCCTCATAAGAATAATATTATCCGTCAACAAAGAATATTTTTTAAACACCATCATGTAAACGTAGTGATTTTGGTTTATTTGAAAATTTTATAACGATGGATTAGTGTTTAAAAATTTAAAGATCCAAGCAAATGGTCCAAAAGAGAGAGACCCAGGCTTTGGATATCACTTTGGTCCATTGATAAAAAGTTAAGGTGTTCGTCTTGACTGAGGTTTTCCACGGTTCCCTCAGTCTCACCTTAGCGAATGATAGGACGCGTAACAGGCCATGATTCTTTTTCTCCCTTATCTCTATAATACCCATCACCCCGCCACGAGCTGTAAGCTATATTAAGGGTGTATCCTTGTTAAAAAAAAAAAAATAAGTCCAAATATGAAATAAAAAATTCATGCAGGTTGGTCATTAGATTATAGATGTAGACTTGTTAATAATCAGTAAATAAAATTTATGAAAATATTACATTTTATAATACAAAAGGTGTATTTTTCTGCACTGAACGGCCGTTTAGACAATATGCTGTGTTGTAATAAAACGGTGATTACTGACGCTGTACAAACAACACCCCTGCCACTAACGTTTACATTTACTGTCCCTTTTATGGTCGTGTTAATTTGGTCAGCGTATTGAACGTTGGGTAGTAAAAATTAGCTTACTTTCATTATGGTATGTAGCATTGGAGATTAAAAAGTATATAACGTTATAAACATCGTATACAATATGTTACTATAATATTATTATTATATAATAGCTTATATAATGTGAATTTTTGAGAACAAATTAATCTACAACATTTACAATGTTTACATGATGGTGTTTACTTTGTTGACGACCGATAATGTTATTCTTATGAGGCGTCGTCAACGAATCTGTAATAAACACCATCATGTAAACGAAGTAATAGAATTTTAATAACAATAATTACATCTGCAATATTAAAGAGTAATTAATATATAATTATGTTTATATCAAAATTTGTTATAATGGCACTAAAAATATAAAACTACATGAATATTGATTTTGTAATTTCAAATGGTCCCATATATTTCTTTTCAAAATCAGAAATTAATTCAACAAGCGAATAATTCATATAATTAAAAAATTTAAATTAAAAAAAGAAAGAAATATTTGGAACAACTTTAGTATAAGGAAAGGGTGGGTGTGGTTGGGTAGAGGATAAATAAATTTTTAAAGCAATAAATGTGGGTTTAAGGACTATTATTAAAAATTTGAAAAAAAAAATCATTTTCCACCATATAATGTATTAATGCATTTATGCAAAATAGAGAAATTGCCATTTTAAATATATAAGAGATTTAGCCCCCATGCATGCTAGGGTTAAACCGAAGTTTGTATTCCTACATAATTAACTTCACTTAAAACAAACTCATCTCTAATTCAGAGGTCAGTGTTTGTCCGACCGCAAGTCTGACCTTTGGTGAATCACCAAGTCTCTTTGTGGGAGTTGTGATTGCAAATATTGTAAGAAGGAGAACACTCAGACTTCTCAAACATTACAGAAGTTGGACAAGTTTCAACCAAGCAAATTTATTCCACAAAGAACGAACTAAAATAAATAAAATAGTTGTAGTTTGTATTTTAGAATATTTACAAAGCAGTCAAATTTTTACTCAATTTTTATTTAGAAAATTATTATGAGTTTTGTTATCAAATAAAGTCAGTTTGAAATTAAAATTCTTAACTGCATTAAAAATGTCTTCTAAAAATATTATGTATTTTTATCAAATTAAAATTAATATAAATTAAAAAGTATTAAATTAAATGAAAAGGAAAATATTTTAAATTTTTTTTTATTAAAATACCATACAGAATTTTTTACGCTGATATTTTTACTGAAAAATAATAAAATTATATAAAGAATGCAAACTAAAATCCTATGGAAAATACTTCACGGATTATGCAATCGTTTTCATAAGGCATGAATATTACTGGTTGTTGGGAGGTTGAATGGATCCACTATATAAATAATTCATTGTCATAGAAGGTTCAGTAGCCAGTCCAATGGAACCAGATCATCGCCAGGAGTTCATTGAACTGACTACTGAACCTTCTATGATGACTCCATCAAACATCCGAAAAAATATTTTTGACCTTTAATCATGGAAAATAATAAAGAAGCCCTAAAATCTCCGTGTTAAATTCAACAGTCAAAATAAACACATCAGTAACAACATTGTTAAAAAAAAACACCTTGATGTTTTTTTTAAAAAAAAAGTACAATAAAAAAATAAACTAAAATTTATAGACTTTTGGTTAAAAGTAACCAGCAGATCACTTTGTTTTATAGTTAGAATTAAATTTATAGTGTACAGTGAGTCATTCATTGCTTTCCAATGTGAAATATCACTGAAAGAAATTGCTTGATTTTTTTTTTATATCGTAAACTAGGATCATAAACATTGGTAGAGAAAAGAGGGAGAGAGAAATATATGGAATGAAAAATTGTGTCTGACTCAAACTATAAAATAAATCGTGATAACTTTTGGTGGCTATGTCCCCGTAATTTTGTATCTACTCCCTCAGGAATTCTTCCCTACTTTCTTTGACACTTGGAACAAATTATTTCCATCGCTTTCCCTTTTTCATATCCGATACACGTAAGACTTTATTAAAAATGTATTAGAACAAAATATACAAACCTTTATCCTAATAGAATTTCCAAAGGCAAAAAAAAAATAAATAAAGTATAACAATATAGAGCCTTGCAAGACAACAAAAGTTGTGAATTATTGATGATATTCTTTCCCGAGATTGGAATATAAATTGATTCAGACAGTTGCATAAGTAGGGTAGGAATAATATTAGTGAAATAGTATAATATTTGCAAACATATCATACATATTTTTATATGTAAACTTTTGTTTATTTTTATTATATATCCATACTGAGTATTTTTCTAGTACATTGTAATTATACAAAAATTAAGCTAAATTTAAAACTTTAAAGTTATAACAAAATTAATATAATTTTATTTTTAATTTGTATCAAAATTAAAAAAAATATTTAATAATTATTTTTCTATTTAAAAATATTAATAATAACATTTTTAATAATTTGTTTATGTAAATTATTTACGTACTTATTTATTTTTAACCTTATTTTTTTTAATAAATAAAATTACTCATTATAAGGGAAGAATGCTTACTCTTACAAATGCCGTCCTGGAAAAGTGGTTACTGCATATTATGAGACGGAAATTGATTTTCTCTGGCTAATAATTTACAATAATTTAAAAATAACAAAATAATATTTAACTCAATTCCTTAAAGAAAGACTAATATTTTAGAAAGTGAGAAACATGAATTCCATCTAAACTGTATTATAATAGACTTTTCGCTTTCGCATAAAAAATTAATTAAAATACCCTGCCCGGGTCTCGAACTCCTTTCCTTCACATATAACGTCAACATAGATACAGACAGATGATAATTATGCTCGGTTTATGCTGGGCGTGGCTCTACATAATTACTGACCACTAATTACATGAGTGTCAGGTTTTAATTAAATTAAAGTACACACACCTAACGTAAATATCACCATGCAAAATTATCACCCTTCTTTATGCTAATTTGTTGATGTGATAAACTACATACATAATGCGTGTTTAAAGCTGTAGTTGAATTGTTTGTTATTAACTTTGTTAGTAAATAAACAATTAGAAAATAATAAATTGTTTGATGATCCTTATGTTACCTGTGCATAAGGGTCATAAGGATTATCTGATTATAGATTTATGAATTGATTGTGTATTTACGAACACTTTTTTTTTTTTTTTGAAAATTATTAATATATCAAAATTGTAATATGACAATAAAAAAATCTGCCAATATTTTTTTATTTAATATATTAATGCTAAAATTGTTAGTCAAATTGTACTATATTAGAAACGTCGTCGGGAAATGATTTTTGAGTTAATGATAATAGTAAAATTGGTACAAATATAAACCTTAGAGACTATATGTTACGTTTATATATATTTTTTTTTTCGAACTATCTGAATTGTTAAAATAATAATTAATGCAAACAATTCAAATATTAATAAATAACAAAATATATTTTCTTATATTTTGTAACATATTATTTTCTTATATACTTTGTACAATAAGAAATCAGAGAACAGAAAAGAATTGGCTAAAATATGACAAAGTAATGTTTTCTGATAAATATTTTAACGTTCAACTCGTATTTACACATTAAAACAAGCCTTGTTAGATACATGAAGATACCCTTTGACCTTTTGGCTTACATAGCTAGGAAAGTAGTTTTTGCTACTTTAAGTTAGATAGTAGTTAATAAATTATGTGTTGGCAAAGTACTTTGATTCTGTATTTACATGAACTCTCCAGTCGATTTTCTTGCGTGTATTTGGTCAGCGAATTATGAGGTCGCCTCGTGAAACATGCATAAGAAGAGTTCTTGCCAAGGTCTACTGGGGAAACCTCCCCTCCCCGTCTATTGAGTTAAGCTGGCTGAGTTAAGGCCACACTTTGCTGTATATCTTCTCTAGATGGAGGCATATATAAACTTGCTAGCTACAGACTTTACTCTTTAAATCTTTAACTTCTTGTTGATATAAGTCTCTTGATTAGAAAATCAACACCAAGAAGGGGGTTTAATTAGGGAAATAATTTATATCGTTACAAATTAAACAATATGAATAAGGTTTTACATATCACTCGATTATTATAAGATTTGTGTTCGTAGTACAATATTTTGAATTTATGTCCATGTTAAGAGTAAGATAACACGAAACATTGATTGTTGTAGTCCCATTTGATTAACATGTAAACCTTAGCAACCTCATAATAATTCTGTTTTTTTTTTTTTTTTTTTTTTGAAAGACAGTTCTTAGCACCAAAAAAAATGTGGAAGAATTTTCAAAACAAACGGACGATCCACTTTTTTTAAATTAATTTCTTAGTTTAGGTCTCAATGGGAAAGCCCTATAATGAAAATTTAAAAAATTAATTTAAAAAAACTGGATCGTCAGATTGTTTTGAAAATTTTTTCACATTTTTTTGGTGCTAAGAACTGTCTCTAAAAAAATCAGAATTATTATGAGGTTGCAAAGGTTTACATGTTAATCAAATGGGACTACAACAATCGATGTTTCATGTTATCTTACCCTTAATACAAAGATACTTTGTTTATTGCTGCATGATTATGATGGACATAATGTACAGTTGTCGCCTTGAAAAATTGTCCTGCAACGTCCTAGTCTATCACCATGCCCGGTAGGAATGACACAGGACTTGGTGACTAACAAGGCTGCAAGTGGGAAATTTTCTAAAGAGACAAGTCTATATTGAAAATGGTTCACCTTGCCATCAGAAAGGTATTTTTACATACAAACCAACAAAAGAAATATTTAATATTATATTATATGTAAAAACTTATGCAAATTTAGGAAAATTTTCAGTTTAGTAAATATTGATTTAAACCAATCTATAAGAAAAATAATTATCCAGACACATTATATTCTAATTAATTATAATAATATTACTTTATAATAATAAATTATATTTTATTAACCTATATTGATCGTTTTTTACGTTATAGACAGCAAATTTTAAGTTTAAAATTAACTCAAATAATTCAAATTACATTGTGAAAATTATATAATAACTTCCTATACCACATGCAATACTATGCACTCCCTTAATTATAACAGCATTATTCAGATGTTATGATGTTAAATACATTCCAAGTTATAAAATTATTCAGATGAGTACATTACCAAGTCACCAGTTGTATTTCAATGCATACACAATAAGTTTACCCTCCTTAGGGGGAGTCTATAGTGGACGAGGGTCGAGTAGTGCCCGCTTGAGAATTACTGAGGTCGTAAACAACGTCGTGTTTTGACGTGTTGGTATGAAATTGTGTGATAAATTTAACCCTAGCATTACTAGTGAGGGGCTGAAGCATCTTTGAAAAGCAGGGAAAAGGTGTAAAAGAATGCTCAAAAAGTTAATTACATATTATTCCTTAGTTAACTAAGATTTGCGTGAAAAAAGTACTATAAGAAAATTTGCATATTATCGACAAGTAATATTTTTAATATGTAATTTTATTCACCTAATTGCATAGATCAAATATTTTTATTGTCATAATCAAATTCAACAAAATTTAGACTGGATTACAGTTAGACTTGATCTATGCAATAGAGAATTGACCTCAATTTTTTTTATTACAGAAATGGATAGAGGGTGCAAAGTTATCCTACCCTGATTTTTTCAGATTTTTTAGAGCCCTTGAAGTATTTTTAAAAAATTATTGAAAGTCCTTTTTGTGACGTCATGCGGCGGCAAGTCCTATCCTTTTCTTAAAGAGAGACGCCGCGTGACGTCACAAAATGGACTTTCAATAATTTTTTAAAAATACTTCCAGGCTCTAAAAAATCTGAAAAAAATCAGGGTAGCATAACTTTGCACCCTCTATCCATTTCTGCAATAAAAAAAAATTGAGGTTAATACTCCATTGGGCGAATGTTTCAGTTAATTAACATATTTACTTTTATTAGCTTCAAAAAGTACTGCCTAAAATTGTATCACCTTACATCTAGAAGAATAAACACAAAAAAGTAAATATAAAACTAAAAAAAAAAAAAATAGTTGGTTATAATATTATTATAAATTGTATATTTTTAATTAATAATTAATAAAAAATTTAAAAAAATAATTTGTGTAATTTAATTTTTTATTTATTCAAATTATTTATTCATTTTATTAATATTAATTGAAATGCATACGTACATTACTTATTAAATTAAATTATAATTACAAATATATTATAAGGAATATATGCTAGTACAGTGTATTGAATTAAAAACGAATATGAATGCAGACATATACGATTATTATCAATATAAATCATATCAATGCAATTGTTATAATTTTAAAATTACAAAGAAATATATATAAAAAAAAAATTTCAAACCTTTTCTCAATATAACTCAAAAGTTGGAGTATACATCAAAAAAATTTGTTAAACTGACTTGCATTTTGAGACGGTAATATTATATTGATCTTCTTACTATTCAAATTATCGATATAAACATTGTTAATTTGCAATCCATTTTTTAATAAACTTCTATCGGTTTCATATATATTTCTTGTTATATATTTCACAATTACATTTCAGTTTCTCAACAACGTGATATGAAACTTTAAAAACTCCAACTTGGGAGTTACCGTCGTATATTTCCCGTAGACAATTTTCATCTCATGTCCGAACACGTGACAGCCGTCTGACAAGATATAAATTTGTGTTACAATATTTTGCCTGACCACAATGTTAAATAAAACAACACAGGGGAGTTGGGGCGTGACGGGCTTAGAAGAAATATCGAGGTGAGTGGGGGGAGTCAATAAATCATCTCAGAAGAAAGATGGACAGATCATACATTGATGCTCGACTGCAGGTGTATTTATTGCTAATTGAAAGTACTTAATGGTTTAAACCGGTATTACACGATACAATTTTTCTAATTATTGTATACAATTTTTCCTTACAAGAAAACTAAAAGGCGGTATTACACCATACAATTTTTCTAACTATTGCATGCAATTTTTCCTTACAAGAAAACTAAAAGGCGGTATTACACCATACAATTTTTCTAACTATTGCATGCAATTTTTCCTTACAAGAAAACTTGAACTCCATTTGTTTGTATGGAGATGAAATTTTCTTGTAAGGAAAAATTGTATACAATAATCAGAAAATTGTATGGTGTAATACCGGCTTAACTCCATTTGTTTGTATGGAGATGAAATTTTCTTGTAAGGAAAAATTGTATGCAAAATTGTATCGTGTATTGTATAAGCTTTACCTGAAAGGGAAGAAATTAATAGAATAAAACTTTATTATGATATTTAATATTTTAACCCTCACATTAATGAAGTAATCTCCTTACCCAATCTCATCAAAATTTTAACTTTTGGTCCATAAACAGAAAATACAGTTCCTTTGCTACAACGTTCCTATCAATCCCTATACAGTCTGTTCAGTCATTATACCGGTTCATAAGACTCATATTACCGTACTTTAGCTTCATGATGGTTGAACATTTTTATCCTTAACACGTCTAAATCTGATGGTTTGACTCTCTAAAAATGAAGATGTGTTTATTTTTTTTTTTTTTCTTACTTGCCTGAATTGTAAAATATAATAATTATTATACGTATATTATATGTTTTGCCCATGAAAGAAATACAAAAATATAATTTGATATATATATATTCATACTTCTGCTCAAAAAGACGTAAAAGCGTTTTCTTTTCATTTAAAATTTTGCACAAAGTATGTAATTTCAAAAAATAAATAAATAAATAAATAAACTTACAGAGTGCATGGAAAATATTATAATTATTTCAAATATGTAGTTTTATGTACAAAAATACATCCACTGACTCAAATTCTAGTTTTTTTTTTTTAACTTTTTCTACATCTTGTATACACCATGCACATATCATCAAAAGCAATGATGGATTTTGCATATCACTATACCAAAAGTGCATGTAGACAATTTATGATAATTTTAGTGTACATCAACCCAGTCAAGGTCTGAAGCTAAAAGTCCATGACATTCATGCATACCAGCATACACAACCATGCTGTAGTATATAGAGCAGTCAGTATACACTACAACAATTATAAAGTTCCCTATGATATTAACAGGAAATTGTTGTTTTTTAACAATTTAATAAAAAATTACATTCATTAAAATCTGAATAAATTTATTTTGAAATAAGAAAGATAAGAAATTTAAAAGTGTGTCATTTTTATCACATTTTCATTGTTTTCCGGGGAGGAATGTTATATTTGTTAAAGTGTATCCAGGTTGGAAAATTTTAGAGAAAAGTCCCAAAGTCCCTAAGCAGACTCGTTTTCATCAGAGATACTGAATTTTTGATGAGGAGAGAAAGGAAGCTACCACGTCAGAGAGGACCCAAATTGCTTCTGGTATAGCAGTGAAAGGTTCTATGTGTTATACAAAATGTATTATGTATTTAAATTATAATTTTAAATTAGAAAGAAAAACGCTTTAAAAAAAAATATATGTAAACAAATTATCTTAAATTTAGAAACATGTTTTAATTTTATATGTTAACTTTTACTGGTTTTATAAATGTAATTTGATTTTACAGTGTATTTTGTGCATGATGTAAACGCTAAAAAGATAATTCAGATTCTATAATATTATGTTCGCATTTTGAAAAAATAACGATTGAAAATATGTTTTTATAATTCATCAAGTTTTTGCAAATATTATATCAATATCTACATGCCAGGCTTAATTTTAAATGTAAATCTAAAAAAAACAATTAATACAATTATATTATACAATCTAATAATATTAATAATAATAAGGGGCATTCACAAAGCCTTAAGGCCACAATTAAGGCTCAATAATTTAAGACCAGAAATTTTGGGTCTAAAAAACACGTCTAAAATCAAGCTTTAAATTATCGAGCCCTAAATGTGGCCTTCAGACTTTGTGAATGCCCCTTAAAATTTCATAATTAACTAGCAGCGTAATGTATTATAATTATTGTAAATATATATACAATAATTTTTCAAGTCTTCAAATTTGAATTTTACTAATTTCAAATTTGTAAGTTTTTTAATCGAAAAGTATATTTAATATTTGCACTGTTGCGTGCGCATGATTAAAAAAATATATATACAAAGTTAATTTCTCTTACAGCCCTAACTAGTTGAAAAATTACGTCTTCAACCCATCCTTTACAAATGTAAACCTAATCTTTTTTTCCTCTAAATCAAATTTTATTTCCTCTTCGCTCAAAGTGAGGATAAAATGAAGACAATATTTTTAACATTTTAAGCTTAAGAAGAGGAAAAAATACGTAATCTCGTCATTTCTCCTCTAAAATGGTGCAAAATAGGAGGACAAAATATAAGAGGAGGGTTTAGTAGCAAAGAAAATATCAACTCGGGAGAAATTAATTTATGATTAATATGCATAATGCTTAGAGAATGTAGATAATAGTACAATTTAAGGAACATTAGCAAAATTTCATAAATCAACACTTTCGTTCCAACAATAAACTATTTTTGTTCAATGTTATTGTTATAAACATTTTCTTTCCCTGTTGGTACATTGTTATATAAATAAAATCATTTTTAAAACAAACTTGTATTTTTTGTTGTGAAAAAGTTGCGATTTCAATATAAATAAAAGTGTTATACTCACTGGACTAGAATTTCAAACGTATAAATCAAACACCGGGAGGGCGGCCACTTCAACTTTCCCTTCTAATTCTCGGGGGAGACAACAGAGGGAGTAAAAAAACAGACGGTCAGACCGCAAAAAATTTACATCACAACTTTGACGTGAAGAGAAAAAAACATTTTCCTTTAAATTTAATATTTACCATAGGGAAGAAAAATGATTCTAGAAAGTAGAATTTTTGTCTCATAGCTGTTTGTTTTTAAAATTCATGGATCGAATGATAACAAATTAAATTTGAACATACATTGAGAGAAACTGGAATATAATAATTTTTGGAAAGCAATTTTTTTCTGTTATTTCTGTTATTGTTATTGTAACTGTGTCCATTAAATTTATATTTTTCTTCGAAATTCGGTATCTTCTTTTCTATTTCCTCTTATTTTATTAAACTATATACTGTTGTTATTTTATCGTAAAAAAATTGTTATATTTATTTTGTAACAATGTACATAAGTAGAATATTAATACCTGAGTAATACTGAAATTTAAATTCCTTGTGTTTTTATGATAATGTTTTGAATTTATTATATTTGAATTAAAATAATTTAATATTTTCATATTAATTAATAACCATATTTATGCAATTCAAATTTAATGACATTTAATAATGAATATTTTCTAAAATTTATATTTTTTACAAAAGTATTTTAAAAAATATACAATAAAATTATACATTAAAAAATTTACTTTAATTTTAAAATACATTTTTTAACGATTTTGTAAAGATAATATTAGTGCTTGGATGCATGGCCAAG
The DNA here is from genome assembly GCA_949825025.1 of Siphlonurus alternatus. Classification (NCBI taxonomy): domain Eukaryota; kingdom Metazoa; phylum Arthropoda; class Insecta; order Ephemeroptera; family Siphlonuridae; genus Siphlonurus; species Siphlonurus alternatus. The sequence goes on from OX463786.1 coordinate 18,222,890, forward strand.
TACGGCCTGTTCTCAAAAAAGGAACAAGAAATAAAGATAGCAATCCACTAGTTCCAAGGTTTAAATAGAATTTCATTCCTCGTCTGTTTTTTTTTTTTTTCATTTCTATCTCAACTTTTCATTCAAAGCATGATTTATAGTTGTCTACAAATGCTGAATGTGAATTGCATGATGGATATTTCTCCCCATGTTATTTACATATCCCTGAAGTTACTGCGAGATCCCTCTGGATTTACCACAACAAAAACACACGAGAATTGAATTTGAAAACTTCAAACTCAGAAATCCTGACCTCTAGTTCGAGGGGGGGGGGAGTGTCGGTCAAGTTATTAATAATAATGGCCGTGATTCACGAACAGAACAATAACCAAGAATAGAGGCTTCAAGTCAGCTGATTTTGCTGTGTTCCCACCGACCTATCAAAACCTATATTATTCCGAGGTATATATGCATACTGCAATTGAAATAAATGTCATATTTTGTTCACTATAAATAAGCTCTCTCCTCGTCTAATTCTCTCCAATTTTGCACCATTTTAGAGGAAAAAAAGAGTGAAAAAATACGATACTGCGTAATTTTCCCTCTTCTTCAGCATAAATTGTTTGAAATATTGTCTGCATTTTATCCTCACTTTATGCAAAGAGGAAGTAAAAATGTGTTCCAGAAGTAAAACAAGAATAGGTTTAGACCTGTAAAAGATGAGCTAAAGACGTACTTTTTTAACTAGAGTATTAATACTTGAATATTAGTCATTTAAGACGTTGATCGCCAATAGAGGGGCGTGTCTCGGGGGACAAGGCGCCGGCGCCAACCTCCACACTGACGCCTCCCCGGGGACACGAGTGGCTACTGAGAGGACGACGCCCCCTGGGGGTGGGAGAAGCACAGGGAGGCGGCAAGCACCAAAATGGACACCGCCCCCTGTGGGTGGTCTGAGAATCTTCACCAATGACGTCATTGAACCACGCCCAGACACCAATCTGACATGTGAGGAAAAGGGATGTAAGATGAACTGAAAATAAATGTCACCACACTGCAGGAATTCGTATGGAAATTTGAACCAAATGCGTACACTTAATTTATTAAAAATATTATCAATCGATGACAATAAACTAAGCAAGTAGAAAGGGTAGAGAGAGGGCAGTTTATACCTTAAAACATGTGGGAAATATAATAATTAAATAAAAATGAAGAAAGAATCAAAATGTTGACTTTAATACACCAACATGGGATATTTAAAGGAGCAAACTGTACATTCGGGAAATCACGAATGTTACCTAATCTGCATGACCGTGCTATATAAAGCTCTAATTGCTATAAATAAGAGTTGAAGATTTGTAATTTTAGGAGAGTTAAGAAGCATGCACCAAAACTAACAATTCCCAAAAAAGATATATAGAGTTAACCACGCTTCCATAGATTTATGATAATTAATGCCCACAAACGCAGCAAAGGTGAAGTTAAAACAGCTTACAAACCTCCCAGTTCACATGACTTGGTCCACGCTACAACCCCCCCCAGTTCACATGACTTGGTCCACGCTACAACCTCCCAGTTCACATGACTTGGTCCACGCTACAACCCCCCACAGTTCACATGACTTGGTCCACGCTACAACCCCCCAGTTCACATGACTTGGTCCACGCTACAACCTCCCAGTTCACATGACTTGGTCCACGCTACAACCTCCCAGTTCACATGACTTGGTCCACGCTACAACCCCCCCAGTTCACATGACTTGGTCCACGCTACAACCCCCCCAGTTCACATGACTTGGTCCACGCTACAACCCCCCAGTTCACATGACTTGGTCCACACTACAACCCCCCAGTTCACATGACTTGGTCCACGCTACAACCCCCCCAGCTCACATGACTTGGTCCACGCTACAACCCCCCAGTTCACATGACTTGGTCCACGCTACAACCTCCCAGTTCACATGACTTGGTCCACGCTACAACCCTCCCAGTTCACATGACTTGGTCCACGCTACAACCCTCCCAGTTCACATGACTTGGTCCACGCTACAACCCCCCAGTTCACATGACTTGGTCCACGCTACAACCCTCCCAGTTCACATGACTTGGTCCACGCTACAACCCCCCAGTTCACATGACTTGGTCCACGCTACACGTTTTGTGTTGACGACAAAGAGTTTAATGTTCTCTCGCCGTGATTTCCCAAGTGTTTAGATGACAATATTGGAACCTCACACAATGCTGGCTGCGATATTTTCCTCTTTTTTTTTTTTCTCATTTACTTTCCTTGTAAAATCTACACTCTCTTTAATCAAAATAACATCACACATGTATAAATTTTATATGAATGTGTTAGAACAAAAAAAAAAAAAAAAATGCTGCTGGAAAAATTCTGCACAATTTGTTTCGTGAAATAACAAATTTTTTTTTGTGTATTTTAAATTACTTTCTCGAATACAAGCTTCAAAATTACAAACTACGTTTTTTTCTTTTGCTAACTTTTTTCATACAAACAATATTCTCAATTTTTTTTTTTTTATTTTTTGCTTTAAAATTACACTTTTTCTGCGAGTATAACTTTCTTACTTTCTTTGATTAAATTTATGAAAATATACATACCTAACGTGTATTTTTTTAAAAGTTCAATTGAATTTTTTACACTCTTCGATTCGTCTGAATATTGCTTTTGACGAGGAATGGTTTTCAATTATGAATACATAATTTTGTTGCTTTGTAAAAATGAAGACGAAATTTTTTGACATCAGTTACTTTTTTAATATATCGTCGTTCGTATGCAATAATAAGCTATCTGCCTATAACACGATATTGTTGCAATAATTAGCTATATATAACTGCTATTTCAGGAGGTCGCAATATTGAACTATTTTATGTTATACCTATTTACAACTCATAATTATGTACATCTGAAATATTAGCAGATGGCTTAATATTGCATCTTTGTTTTTGAGAATAGGTCAAAATCAGCTGTGCACCCAAGCACAAGCTAATTATTGCGGACGAGGGACGATTCGATCATAATATATTTTTTTGACATCAAAAGTTACATAATTTTAATACTGACGTAAAAATCAAAATATTAATTGTTGGATTAGCCCATATAACACAGGAACCCTTGCTAATGAAAATTGTTTTTTTTTATCGAATTCCTAATTGCAATCATGAAACATGATGTTGGTGACATAATCTCGGTGACATGTTCAAACATGAACTAGGGAGCGAGCTAATTAAACGCGTGGCATCACAAACTTAATTAGCAAATAACATGCAGTTACGTCAAACTACTAGGGGAATAATGTAAGGTATAGTAGAGCTGGAATATTTTATATATAGAGAGATATTTGCAGAAATGGATTAGTTGATGGGGTATAATACTTTTACTCTGATGTGTGGTGAATTTTTACTTATATTATACACTCTATACTATCTCTCAATACGTCTATAGTTTAAAATGGCTGGCTTTCATTTGAATCGACCTTATTAGATTAATGTATCAACCTTTCGACACCACGAATCTTACCCCTGCACTCTTTGTATACAGGTGTGGTGAAAAACATTTTTGATGTGAGTAGAACTTATGATCTTACCGACCCAAAAATTGCAAATCTGCATCTCTAGCTGCAGTTCTAGCAAGTGAGGCAGGAGTTAAGTTTGTGCTATAATACAGAGATGTATATACCTTCGATATTAAAGACAACCGGCCATGAAATTATTTAAGCTAAACAAAGCTTGCTGATTTTGGATCTGCAATCCGTTTTTCTCCACGATGTTCAGTTGCCAAGTTAAAAATTTGACGGTAATGAGTAAAATAAATTTTATCTTATTTCGTCTATTTGAAGTTGATCAAAGTGTAACATTTCGATAAAAAAAAAAAGGAGAGAGAGATTATACTTCTTATTGACATGTTTGACTTTGACTTGTTTTGGAGTTTATTTTATATTTTTGACGTGTTAATAATTATAGTAAAGTTTATTAGGGAGTTTTCAATAAATTACTTAATTTTTATCAAGATGTTTCATTATTAGAAAGTTAAAACCATTACATAATTTAATTTTTTGTTTTCAAATTTCCTTTATCCAAATAAAGTAATAATTAATTATATAGCTTTATTTCTTTATTTATTTTTGTCTTATAATTAAAGCATGAAATTTACATACATACATACATACATACATACATACATACATACATACATACATACATACATACATACATACATACATACATACATACATACATACATACATACATACATACATACATACATACATACATACATACATACATACATACATACATACATACATACATACATACATACATACATACATACATACATACATACATACATACATACATACATACATACATACATACATACATACATACATACATACATACATACATACATACATACATACATACATACATACATACATACATACATACATACATACATACATACATACATACATACATACATACATACATACATACATACATACATACATACATACATACATACATACATACATACATACATACATACATACATACATACATACATACATACATACATACATACATACATACATACATACATACATACATACATACATACATACATACATACATACATACATACATACATACATACATACATACATACATACATACATACATACATACATACATACATACATACATACATACATACATACATACATACATACATACATACATACATACATACATACATACATACATACATACATACATACATACATACATACATACATACATACATACATACATACATACATACATACATACATACATACATACATACATACATACATACATACATACATACATACATACATACATACATACATACATACATACATACATACATACATACATACATACATACATACATACATACATACATACATACATACATACATACATACATACATACATACATACATACATACATACATACATACATACATACATACATACATACATACATACATACATACATACATACATACATACATACATACATACATACATACATACATATATATATATATATATATTATACACATTCAATTAATAATCAGAATGAACCTTACTTCAAAATTTAGAAACATTACAATATATTTGAAATATTATTTGTAATGCTTCAGCGATAAAATCAAATTATGATATTGCATAGTTTCCTGAATATATTTATATGATTATAGTTGGCGAATGGCTTTAAAAGTGAGAATAATCTCCCCCAAGTCTCCACGGGGAGCGTTCTGTAATCAAGAAAAAGGAACGAGACTTGACTTGTGAGAGGTATTTTGACGTAGTATATACCGTAAAAATATCTTAACTCCATTGTTAAGCTGGAGAAAATATTCTAAATCCATTAGTAAGAAAAATGGAGTTAGGATATTTTTATGCTGCCATGTCGATATGCATAAGTGTTATTTCTATAAGTCTTTATTGATTATTTTTTTAATATAAATAGAGAAATCAATATATATTTTTAATTATTCAAAAATAATTATATAATTCTAAAACATAATTATTCTCTAGCACCATAATTTGCAATACATTCATTTTTAACATATTATAACTGCATTGTTGAATTATTTTAATCTATCTTGGATTTCTTTTGGCTTCAATTAATATAATTATATAGTTTTTTATTTTGAAATTCGTTCAAAGAAGTTCAAGAGATTTTTATGCTTTGAATTGGAGATATTGTATAGGAAAAACGTGGGAATTTGATTTGAATTTTAACAAATATTTAACGAAGCAACAGAGAGAGAGAGAGAGAGAGAGAGAGAGAGAGAGAGAGAGAGAGAGAGAGAGAGAGAGAGAGAGAGAGAGAGAGAGAGAGAGAGAGAGAGAGAGAGAGAGAGAGAGAGAGAATTATTGCCCTTGTCACGGTTGTTCATTTGTAGATGGGGTTTTATGTCCCCCGAGAATTGGCCCAATCACGAGTGAGAAAATTGCTTATCTCTCCAGCCAATGGCAAACAATGCAGCCTTAACTTTTTTAACTGACGATCGAGGGGGTGTCAATTATAACATCCAGCAAAGTTAATGCAACTGCTAATCAAATATGATATGAAGACTATTTTCTTACTAGAATTTTTTCTATGTTCCTACCTTTTCTTAGGGTTAGTTTTCATTTTCAAACACCAATGTCATTATATCACCATATTCTTTTCGATGAATTTCAGTTTATTGAGATCTGTGAACCAATCTTTTTTTATTTTAATAGGACTTGCAGGTAATTAATTATACACTTTTATCATCAATAGTTGGAATTCAAATTTTGAAGTGGATCTGACATTTTTTTTTGTAAAAATTGAGATAGAAATGTATCATATAATAATACATATAGAACCTTAATTATGGACAGAAACGGGAAATAAAGTTGCGTGAGAGAAAACTTGAATTCATCGAATTTTCCACCAGAGATATTTTAAGGGGCATTCACAAAGTCTTAAGGCCACATTTAAGGCTCGATAATTTAAAGCTTGATTTTAGACGTGTTTTTTAGACCCAAAATTTCTGGTCTTAAATTATTGAGCCTTAAATGTGGCCTTAAGGCTTTGTGAATGCCCTTTTTCATGTCTAGCAAGTGAAAGTTGACGCTTAAATTTTTTTGCAAAATAACGCATTTTCTACTGATTTCTACTTCCGGTTGTGAGCTAAATACAAACGAAACTATTACGTAATTTACGTCACTTCTGGAAATTTTCAGATATCAACTTTACTCTTGCCTTTTAGACTGTATAGAGTTGTTTGCTGCTTTTGTTTAATAGGGAAAATAGCATTAGCAGGTATACGGACGGTCAGGAGGGTAGAAAAGAAAAAGTGGAGGTTCAACTACTATGGCATTAGATAGGAGAAATGACAAAAAAATAAGTAAAATAGTTTTGATTGTTCTATAATGATGCGATTTTTGTATGTTATTTATCGTTTATTGGTGTATATATTATATAATAAAACAATTTTTTTAAACCTGCTTTGTTTTGTTTAATAAAGTGAAAAAAAAATCAATATATAATTTATTTATATACTAGTCTGTGCATTTTTGTCTTCCATTAGGCAGTCTAACTTACAGGGGCATGACGTCAGCGCAATCAACTCTATATTATAGCTTTTACTGCATAGGAATAATAATGTTATTATCAAATAATATTGTATATACGTCATACTATAGTAATACTTCATAAATTGTGATGCATTTTTTGTTATTATTCAGTATAAAACAAGAAAAAATTAATTCAAAACTTGGAAGAAAATATTTTTTACTAAAACTTTAAGATCATAAAGATTTGATTGCAACATAATGAGTTCTCGCACATTTTTACAACCGTCTTTTACTGCTAGTTTCTTATTAATACTTGTTAAGTGTGGTGTAAAGTTTTACAACCTCCGCCACCGCCGCGATATTGCGTTTTCTTGCCGCACTTTATGCCACTCTAGGCACCAATCAAAATCCCACAGAATTTGCCCACTATAGTCGGATCAATGTAAAAATACACAGGAAATTTGATTTGTTTGGAAAAACTTATGAGAATTTTACTATAAATTCAGTGCAGAAATGATTCTCTATGATATGTGAATAACCAATAGTTAAAAAATATAAAAAGTTTTGTAATTTCAAGGAAGTTTCTTATAATAATAACACTGTGGGTAGTTTTATAGCGCGGGCTGAATGAGTTTTTATAACTTATGATATCTTACTAACATTTTAAATACAAGTTTAAATTTAGTGTTAAAAATATTCAAAAGGTTTTATTAAAAATTGTATTATTATTAAAAATAATTTTATATACATCATTATTTTTTTTTATCAAATTAGCAGTTTACGGGAATAAAACTAAAATATTAAAATAGTGTTTAAATACAACTGGTAATCATGTCAATTAATTGTAATGCTATTTTGATTAATTTAGTAAATTAAAACAATTTTATATAGATATTGCCTAACATCGATTATGGTACGAAATTTGAAAAGTAATGATATTTGTTTTATAATTGTTTTATAAGTGAATTAAGTGCTTAATAAACTACAATATTATGGTATGGGAAATCAGTACTTACTTTTATTTAATACGTTAAGTCAACTTTATATAATGTTGAATATTGAATAACAACAAGTAGTAAGAATAGAATAATGTCATTGATGTGTAAATTATATTATTTAGCATAAATTTAACTTCACGTATTAAATTAAAAAGAAGTACAGAATTCCTCTACTGGTAAGATAGTTGTTTATTTATGTACTTAAATATTTTCCCAAACCCTATCATTAGATGTTAGGCAACTTGTTTTAAATAAAAGCATAGTCGAGCGTGGCGCAGTGCATTGACCGGTTCTCGTTAGATCACCGAAGTCAGGCTACGTCGAGCGTGGTTAGTACTTGGATGGGTGACCGTTTCAAGTAAAAAATACGCTGCTCCCTCCCTGGGGTAAATTCGTCTCGCTTTCCACCCAGTGCAGTGATGCACTTGTGTGTGGTTCCCCAGGCTTTGGACATCGCTTTGGTCCATTGATAAAAAGTAGAGGTGTCCGTCATGACTGAGGTTTTCCACGGTTCCCTCAGTCTCACCTCAGCGAATGCTGGAAAGCGTAAGCATGCAGGCCGGGGCCACTATCCGTTCCCTACCTTATCCCTACCCAGTACCCCGCCGCGAGCTATAAGCTCTTAGGGGTGTATCCTTGTAAAAAAAAAAAAAAGTTGCATAAATTGCAGGTTAAAGTTGATCATATTAACACTGTAACAAATAGAATTAATTCTCCTATGTTTTATCAGAGGTCAATATAATTACATTCCATAATTAAGATGACACAGGGTAAGCCACCAGCCAGGACCTCGGCCGTTCAAAAATGAATTTCTACAACACTTGATTCTTGTAATCATTTTTCAAGTTACGCAACGCATTTCCCTATGCTTGCGTGTTAAATAATTGCATGACTATGACGTCACAGCGTTGTGCAGCATGATTTTAAGGAGGGTTTAAAATTATATTGATAATACCTAATTGTGTTTTTACTTTAATTGTAGCCTGATTAATGGTTAATATTTTTTATGACATTAATTTATTAAAATTCTGACAATTTGGAATAAAGTGTTAAATATTTTAAATTTTTTATTACAACATTCAATTATTTAAAAATAATATATTTATTTTAAATTTACATTTCTTTTAGTAAATTTTTTAGGCGTAATATATTTTTAAAAAAAGGTGGAAGTGGTGGAACTATTGTTAAACTAAGTTATAAAATGTAAAATATACAATTTTTTATGAATATAAAAACTAAGCCAAATTGCTAATTAGGTGGGAAATATACAGAATAAACGAAGGTCAACATAATTAAAAGTGATTGAATACTTTGAAGTGCTGAGATATTGTTTCATTAGTAATCATAATTTTTTAAAGAATATATAGATAACTTTATTAATGTCTACTGTAAAACGATGCAACATTGCATGATGTAATAATGTATTATTTTTATATGTATCTTGTAGGAGTACATATAATTATTGAGTTGACTAAAAAAAAATTAAATTTAATAAAGTACCCTGAACAGTTTTTTTTTTGTGATTTATATCAAAATTTTAAATTACAGCAATAACAATATTACTAATTTAATTATATATTATTTGTTTCATTTACACAACAATGCTATTTTTATGTAGCAGATAAACGGTAAGAAAGAACATAAAATAACATTATAACAAGTTAATGAAAACAGCAGGTCAAAGCGTGGAGGGATTTTTATCGTTTTGTGCAACAATCGGGGTGGAAAATAGGAAATATTATTATAGCGTTATTGCAGCCATTACAAAAAAAAAAAAAAAAATACAAGCGTTGATAATGCAAAATATTTGAAAATAGAATAAATTTGTAAAAAATTATACATTTTTATAAATATTGCATTATAAAAATTAAATTACACTGGAACATATTAAAAGAAAATTTCACTCTAAACGAAAGTAAATCATTAAAGGTAGAGATAACGCCAGTCAGCTGTTCGACGTAGGTCCCTTTGATTAACCTTAGCAAATTCACAAATATTATGAAATTTTTTTTAAAGGCAGATATTAGTGCCTAAAAGCAATAGAAAAAGTTTCAAAACAATTTAACGAGACGATTTTTTTTTAATTAATTTTGTTAATTTTCAGCATAAGGCTTTCCCATGGAGAGACAAACTAAAAAATTAATTTAAAAAAATCGGCTCGTTAAATTGTTTTGTAACTTTTTCTATGGATTTTAGGCACTAATATCTGCCTTTAAAAAAAATTTCATAATATTTGTGAATTTGCTAAGGTTTACATGTTAATCAAAGGGACTTAACGTCGAACAGCTAACCGGCGTTATCTCTACCTTTCTACCTTAACTCGACGGTTAGAGTTAAAAACGAGAATATTTTAATAAAATTTAAGAATTTGTAACTAAATTTAGGTACAAACAATATCATTCACTATATATAAATTTAAATCTAAAATAATAATAATTATATTGAAACGATCTCAAGTATTTTATATACTTTAAAAAACGCTAAGAAATAGTTCCTTTACTTGAGAGCATTATTTTCTTGTTTTTTTTTCAAGTGCTGCATTTTATAATGTTTGTGTTTGTATGCTTGGAAAATTTACGAATTAAAAATTCGAATTTGAACATGACATCTTTCAAAAGGTATAATACACCATGGCATTGCATAATATCGTAATGAATTGTGGTTATTGGATAAACTAAATAATTTGAAGAATCAAAATATTCTGAACATTTCCTTTCCTGTGATTTACAACAAATTGAGACATTTTAAAAAACAACAAAAACATTAAAACTAATTTAATTATATATTTGTTCCTTTTACACAACAATGCTATTTTTATGAAAGAACATAAAATGACATAATTGTATTAACAAGTTAATGAAAACACAGCATGTCAAAGCGTGGAGGGAGTTTATCGTTTTGTGCGACAATCGGAGTAGAAAATTGTAGTGGAAATAATTTCTCAACAATGTGTTACAAATGACGGTACGATGTTAATTTTTGTCACCAGCCCTCACATTTAGTTTTGTAGAGGGTGGTAACACATCTGTTAGAAGAGGAGTGAGATAAATTGTATTTTTATGTAAATAAAATAATTTCTATGATGAATACAATTTTGATATCATTGTAAGTTTTAGTAAATATTATTAAACTTATGTTATTGTAATATAGCAATGTTGATTTAAAAAATTAAGGATAAAAATTAACATGCTTTTTGTTTTTTGTAAATGCTTGATATAATTTACCGATTTTTTTTAGTAATTCGTAGATTTTGATATATTAATATACAGTAGAAAATTTTTAAATCATCGCTCATGCAGAATTATCACAGAACAAATATTTTTGAAAGCATGGAGTGAATTCATATACTATTGGATTTATTGGCGATTATGAAATAAAGTTTGTGTCATAAAAATTTTAATTTTATTAATTGAAAAACATTTAAAATAAAAAAAAACTGCATTACTTGTTTTAAATATTCATTATTACTGACCAAAGTTTCCAGGTTCCCCTATTTAATTTCGTAAAGATAGTTCTAGTAGAAGGAAAAGAAAATATCTCTAAAAGAATTGTGATATTATATAAACTACTTAAATTATCCATCATGACTATTTTTTTAATTATAATTATTACATTTTAAAACTTTTATAATTTTTACTGAAAATTATTATTATAAAAAGGACAGTATTAAACAAAGCTCCCTGTGATATTCCACAGAGAAATTAGCTTGGTAATTAACCGGACTGGCCACATGGTAATCCCCTGACGTAGTCTGAGATGGAGGAACCGTGTTGTGACTTGGATGATGAAGGGGTGTCTGGTGACCCCAGCGCCAAGGGTCGTTACTAAGTACACGCTATGTAAGACTGGGGAGGAAAATGGAGAACTTCGTGGTTGTTACAGAGTGGAGACGAATTTAATTTTTTAATGTTTTTAAAAAACTTCTTGGCATCAGCAAAAGAAGCTTTTGCAGTATTATGAGATGAAAAATAAAAATATTTACCGCTCAAAATAAGAACTAACACATTTTATACACAATTTATTGCGCAAATTACCAATGGAGTATCGACCTCATTTTTTTTTTATTGCAGAAATGGATAGAGGGTACAAATTCCAATTTTTTTCTTAAGGAGCAGCGTCTTTTGACGTCACGAAAAGGACTTGAAATAATTTTTTTTAAAATTGTTCCCGGTCTCAAAAAAAAATTCAGAAAAATATCTGGACAGCATAACTTTGCATCCTCTATTCATTTCTGCAATAAAAAAACTTGAGAACGATACTCCATTATTTTCATTTCTTCAGTAACTTTTTATATGATGTTATTTCATTTCATACATCATAGACATAAAAATTTCTTATTTATTACATAATAGAAAGTTACAGAAAACAACTTGCTTGACAATCTAATCAATTGTTTAAATATCACCTGTTTAGATGGTAACATTATATTTATTTGTAAGTTACACTAAATAAACAAATTTTGACAATATTATAGAATTATATATTTATATTGTAATGTGAATTTATTTGTGAATAATTAAAAAAATGAAATATAATAAAAATTAATAATTTAAAATAAAATATTTTATAGTCTTAATTTTGAAACACTATGATAAATATTCACAATATTTAAAAATTAATGATTTAAAAAGTGGCAAGTTGGTGAACTTTAAAATGTGCAGCTATACAAATAATGCTTCTCAAAAATATTTTTGTAGGAGTGCTCTGTTAAAACATGGATTTTTTTTTTTTTTTTTTTTGGCACAGTAACTAATTACATAAACTTTTTTTTTCTATTTCTGATTTTTATTACAAACCAAAAATTGTGATTAAAAAATATGTTTGGTTGAAAGAACAATCTCTTATAACTTATATAAACAAAACACATAATTTACAATAAAACTGACACTTTTTCTTCAATTAAAATACTCTTTGTCTTAGAGATGGAGGAAGCATGTTCTGCCTTGTGATGTGATAAACCGCCGCCTGGTGACCAAATAGTTAATTAACGTTGAAACTTGGGGCCATGGGGAGGAGACAACATTAAAACTTACGTGAATATTTAAGTGAGTGCTTAATGTATGCAAATGTCAGTTTTAATGTGATATTCATAGAAATTGCATATTAATATGAATGCAGTTCAAACTTTCTTGCATGTTACATTATGCATGATCTTATAAGGATAATTAGATTCCGTTTGTAATGTTGATAGAAATGTTTTTAGTTCTGGAACAGCAACCTACATAACTGCTGACCATCCTGACTGAAGTGTCCATAGTTCCCTCAGTCACATTTATGCTGGTATGATTTGCTAGATAATTATCGCCCAGGCTTGATGGAGGGGACTTATACTGTATGCAAAGGCAAAGTCTACGGAAGAGTCAGAATATTAATATTGGAAGAAATAAACAATATAATGAGGTATTAGAATGTAAAAATTTTAGTGGCTTAATCGAAAAAAGGGGTAAAAATATGGTACTGTGAATTTTTTCAGGTTTTTCTGAGACCGGGAACTATTTTTAAAAAATTATTGAAAGTCTATTTTATGACGTCACGGGCAGCACTGCCCTATCCTTTTTTTAAGGAGTGCAGCCCGTGACGTCATCAAAATAGACTTTCAATAATTTTTTAAAAATAGTTCCCGGTCTCAGAAAAACCTGAAAAAAAATCACAGTACCATATTTTTACCCCTTCTTTCGATTAAGCGACTAAAATTTTCACATTCTAATATCTCATTATTATAAAAATTTGAATCCAGAGTAAAATAATAATTGAAGCTTTATATATATATATAATATATATATATATATATATATATATATATATATATATATATATATATATATATATATATATATATATATATATATATATTAGATTACCTAACCTGTAGTCTGTTTTTTTAATAAATATAAAAAATAAATAAACCTTCAGCTTAGAAATTTTCTATTGCCATGACCGCCCCAGTTTATCAGGGGACTTTTCAAATCCTAAGCTACAATAGTTGGGGTTACGAAGAGCCGGGTAGGAATTTAAAATTTAATGTCGAATCGCTTTGCTCTAAAATAAATTTTAATTTAATAGTTAAATAACATATCAATAGTATAGATTTTTTCATTTTGTTTATTTTTCATTATTAATTTTTGTTATAGTTTACAATTTAAAACACCATAAATGGACAACATACATGAAAATTTTTTATTGCAGAAATGAATAGAAGGTACCAAATTATGCTACTCTGAATTTTTCAGATTTTTTTGAGACCCAGAACTATTTTTAAATAATTATTGAAAGTGCGGCCACGCCCCCTGGAGGCGTCAATAGGCGTCCAGTCTCCATCCTTTTTATTAAGGCTGCAGGGGTGCCAACTGAAATCACAGGACTTTCAATAATTATTTAAAAATAGTGTCGGGTCTCAAAAAAATCTGAAAAAATTCGGAGTAGCATAATGGACAACATACATGAAAAAAATTTACTGCAGAAATGAATAGATGGTACCAAATTATGCCACTCTGAATTTTTTCAGATTTATTTGAAACCCGGAACTATTTTTAAATAATTATTGAAAGTCCTGTGATTTCAGTTGGCACCCCTGCAGCCTTAATGAAAAGGATGGAGACTGGACGCCTATTGACGCCTCCAGGGGGCGTGGCCGCACTTTCAATAATTATTTAAAAATAGTTCTGGGTCTCAAAAAAATCTGAAAGAATTCAGAGTAGCATAATTTGGTACCCTCTATTCATTTCTGCAACAAAAAATTTTCATGTATGTTGTCCATTGAAAAAATAAAGAAGTATTATACAATTATTAAAAAAAAAAAAAAAAATTAATTGTTTAAATTTTTATAATTAATAAAAATAATTCATAATTTTATGTCATGTTAAAAAATATTATAATAAAAAATTAATTTTTTTGAAAATTAGCGGTTTTTTTTACAACAAATTGAAATAAATTAAAATCAGATTTGTCAATCACATATAACAGAAAAGCAAATTAGATGTAAACTGCTTCTGGGTGGTATTGCCCAGTAGTAAAAAAAGAATGATAATTGAAAAGTACATTGAAATTCGTTCTTCAAGACTAACCTAACGAATATAATAAATATATTGAAATTCGTTCTTTAAAACGCCCCACAAAAAAGCTATACAAGCAGGTATCAGATAACATGGTGGAAGTAATGTTAATTCTACGCTCGTGTTTATAAAGCAACATTTGGTGCCCCCCCCCCCCCTCTCAGAGTACTTTGCGTGGTAACACGACACCCCTCCCATCTACTACAATGCATGGAGACCCTCCACATATAAAATAACCATCCTTTTGTGTTGTCTAACAAGTGTATTCATTCAGAATTTCAAGAGCGGTGACAATGTGTATCATAAACAGGTGGTAGAGATGGTAAAAAATTAATGCCAGCCGTGTGTCAGGGTGCTTGAAAGATTTATCGAAATTATTAATAGCAAGTGATAAATGGACAACCTGCATCACTTTTTTATTGCATATTTTGAATGGAGGGCTTAAGGGTAATACTAAAGAGTTGATTTTGTAGTCACATTTGATTAGCATGTAAACCTTAGCAACATCATAATATTTTTTACAGACAGTTCATAGCACGAAAAAGTTACAGAACAATTTTTAAAACAATTGGATGAGCTGATTTTTTGCAAATTAATTTTTTTAGTTTAGCTCTCCATGGGAAAGCCCATACTCACAGTACAGAGCCCATATTGAAAACTTAATTTAATAATATCGGCTCGTTCTTTTGTTTTGAAATATTTTCTGCAACTTCGTGGTGCTAAGGATTGTCTCAATCTCAAAAACAAAAATTAGAACTATTATAAGATTGCTAAGGTACATGTTAATCAAATGTGACTACAAAATCAGCTGTTTCGTGTTACCTTAAAGTTTTGTGTGCATTTTTTAATGCTGTGACGTCGTAATTATGTAATTGAATTCTTGAATGTTAAATATTTGCATGACAATGTCGTAACAGTATTTTTCAGGAGCATATAAAATGTTAAAAGTAAAACATAAATAAAACTTGGCAATACATATTTTTGTTGAGTTAGCCCATCTAAATATATATATATATATATATATATATATATATATATCAATGTAAAGAAAACATGCAGCATTTCCATTATTAAATGTAATATAAAGCCAATGATTATTTATTTTTTCATAATAATTAATAATTATCTATCTTCATAATACTGTAAACGAAAATATATTGTCTCTAATTATAACCATTGAAAATCACTCCAGTTCGAGATTTCAGTATTTCTGTGATATTATGAGATGATTAATTTTTTTTTGTAAATTTAGTAATTAAAATATATTATTATTCATAATTAGGTTTACAAAAATTTACAAATTATATTTATTACAACATAAATTGCGTTTTATTTTATAATAATATTAAATAATTGTGTATTGTCCTATTTTATTTTAAATGTAATTGTAAATTTAATTTATAAAAAATTATTAATATTAATAAATACTAAACATAATAAATAAATCTTTAACTTAAAGAAATGCAAATTATATTAACGAGTTAAATTATACTTAAATGCATGGAAAAATTGTTAATGGACAATGCATCAAATTTTTTTATTGCAGAAATGAATAGAGGGTACCAAATTATGCTACTCTGAATTTTTTCACATTTTTTTGAAACCCAGAACTATTTTTAAATAATTATTGAAATTGCGGCCACGCCCCCTGGAGGCGTCAATAGGCGTCTCGGTCCTATCCTTTTTATTAAGGATTCAGGGGTGCCAACTTAACTTACAGAACTTTCAATAATTATTTAAAAATAGTTCCGGGTCTCAAAAAAATCGAAAAAAATTCAGAGTGGCATAATTTGATACTCTCTATTCATTTCTGCAGTAAAAAATTTCCAAGTATGTTGTTAATTTTACCTCTCAAGTATTAAAAATTGTTAAATCGTAACTTTTAATTCAACTTTATTATTATGGTAGGTACTAGAAATTGTTGAAATAAGCTTGAATAAAAAAACTCGATTGAATGATCCACCACTCGCAACAAGCCGTCTGCCACAGTAGTATCACATAACCTCGCCGCGTGGGACGACACAATGGCGTAATGAGGGCCAGATGGGTCGCCCGGGGGAATCCCCCCACCTCCCTTCTGTAAGTGGTGGTGATCGAGGGTTCATGTCAACTATCTGGCTGTCTCTGTGTTAGATTTTATATCAACCTTTTCTAAAAAAAAATATTATATATTTTGTTTGCAACAATATTCTATTTTACACTCGTCACCTTGGAAATTTTCCCGTTACAGCCTTGTTAATCATCATAAACTGTGTTATTCTTACGGAGCATTGTGATTAATAAGGCCGTAAAGGAAAAATTTCCGAGGCAACGAGTGTATATTATTTCATACATTTCATAGTATTAGATAAAAAAAAAACACGAAAAACAAGGATTCATATTCAAAAGGCTTTTATTCAGAAAACACATATTACAATACAAGTTTGGGCTTAAGTACAAGACTTTTTAACCAGATGAGCCATACAAAAATATTAAAAAATACAATATCATGCATTGAATAAAAAATAAATACATAATGGGGGACATTCACAAAGCACTTTAACCCCCACTTTAGCCCCGATTTTTAACCCTGGTGCTAAACATGGTACTAAAACAGGGGCTAACCATGTTAAGCTTATAGTTTAGCACCATGTTTAGCACCAGGGTTAAAAATTGGGGCTAAAGTTGGGGTTAAAGTGCTTTGTGAATGTCCCCCAATATGAGACATAATTTCAGTTTAAATAGGAAAATTAGTGTTGCGCCTGCAAGAAGGTAATGTAGGCTATTTGCTTTACTTTAAAGCTAAAACAGTTGCGTGAAATACAGGGGCATAACAACAAAAATATTTTAACTTTTATTTTTAATTTACTAAAATGTAAGGTTATCATAACTTATTATATTTTTTTTAAATAAAATAAAATCAGCATGCGCTTTGTGCAATTATCACTACAATGAAATTAAATATATTTGTTACGTTTCTTTAATAAAAAAAACAAACACCATTCTTTAGTTGATTCTGAGAATACAAGTTGCCAATATTCTCCTATCCATTTTATCCTATCAAACTTCCCATTCTAAAATATATCATTAATATTTAAGTAATTTTATGAGTTTTTATGCCTCGTTGCATTTTACTATAAATAACTGATGTGTTCTTTTTACCATTTAAAAAGGAGATAGGCATTACACACATAAATAAGTAGCGCTAGTTAAATCTGCCGCTATTTTTTATACCCCACATAGATAACAAAGGATCTGATGTGGGTTAGCCATCGAGCCCCCTTATACAATGAAGGGGGGAGGGACGCCATCTGTCAGGGGGGGGGGGGAGTGCATTGTTGACATTACCGATCAGCTGTTCGTATGTGGTGTAGTACCATATTTTATAGATTATAGCATTCTTGTACTAAAATGTGAGTTAATAATAATTTTAATTGTTTAACAAATAAAATATTTTATTTATTTATTATATCTTTCATAGCCTGAAAATACAATAAAGAGAAAATATGAGAGACTATAAGGCAAATAGAAACGGCTGCAGAAGTAACCTATTTTTTTATTCAATGCATCATATAATATGTTTTTATGGCTGGTCTGGTTAAAACGTCTTGTACTTAAACCCAAACTTATATTGTAATAATAGGTCTGTTCGTAAATACACAATCAGAAGGAATCGATTATTTGTGATGAACCTTATTTCCCATTTACATAAGGTTCATCATAAATAATCGATTCTTTCTGATTGTGTATTTATGAACATACCTATTGTGTTTTCTGAATAAAAGGATTTTGAATCTGAATCCTTGTTTTTCGTGTTATAATATTATTAAAGAAACAAGAGCCTCTTTCAATATTTTGTTAACATGGTCAGGTATTATGTTGTGTGTGTAATAAAATTGATTCTGCAGCATGTGCATTTTCATGTAATTTTTCTTTCCTTTTTTTCGTGTGTTATGGAGATTTTAATAAAGGGAGTTTTCTTTAGGCCTGTTCGTAAACCCTGTTCGGTGTACACTTTCTACACCCAATTGACCTTATATCGCATGTACATAAGGTCGATTGGGTGCAGAAAGTGTACACCGAGCAGGGTTTACGAACAGGCCTCCTGTTAGTAATTATTGTAATTTGTATAGTAATAAAAATATTAAATTTATACGCTACAGAAACTTTCATCACATGAAAATGAACACTGCACGATAATAATTAAAACAATATTTTAATTTAATTAATGTAGTTAATATTGAAATACATTAAAATGTACAATTTTTTATGTATTATAATTAAAATGAACCATTTGCCGGCAAATATTATAATTTTGATATATTTTAAACATAAAATCAAACCTTTAATTAATTCTCGAATAATTAATTATTTAAAAACTGCAACGTAATAAAAAATAATCAATTAAGAAAAATGTTATGTTTATATATAGTCATTCAAATAGCAATGTTATTTTCCAACCGTACAAACGACCTTTATACGCCCTCATGCAGAAAAACACGAGCATTTACCAGTAAATTGGCGGTGAGCTGGGAGCGTTATTGTGTGGTTCACAATCACCCCGCTGAGAGGCGCTCTGACCGCCCGTTTAACGACCGCACCGTGGGAACACTGAATATTATGGTACTGCCGCATTTACTGGCAATAACGTGCTGTAGCTACATGTATCAATTATTGAAGGCAATTTGCTTATTGTACTGTAATCAAAATTAATCTTAATGATGGCAATAAACTGAAAATAAAAATATTAGTATAGTTTAATGATAATTACTTTGAAATGGAGAAAAAATTGAAAGTGTTAATTATAATTAAATGTAAATTGAAGCTTCAATTGTTTTTCGTTTTATTATTCAAACTTATAGTAGTATAGTATTTTTATCATATACACTGGCATAATATAAATATGCAGCCGTATTTAAAATATATTAACATGATAAATAGATTTGTTTTATTTGTATTTTATTAATTCATCCAACATATGAGATTTATTACATTAAATAATTTAAAATGAAATGAAACACGTTATAACTAAGACAGTACTTAATTTGTGAAAAGTCAAAATTAATAATTACTTACAATACTTAAAGTTTTAATTAATGCTTAAGAAAACATGTTAATGGATTACAAAATTGCTAATCATATAATTAAATAAAGAGATAAATTAATTTTAATATTAACTCTATGAGTGTGCATGTTGCTATTTGTATAATTTTGCAATCCAGTAGAAAATACAATTGTCTTCTTTTAAATAATCTTGTTTTATCTTACATATATATTATTATATATAGGTAACAGAATACAAATTATTTCACAGGAATATTTGGAAATTGAACCTTCAATGCTATAATTTTAATGCTTTTCTGATTATAATAATATACAAACATGGGATGTGCAATAGAGAATGTATAGGCAAAAAGTGTTGTATTTTTCTGAAGCAAGTAGAGTGAAGCAAGAATTGAGTGTTGTGGAGGTTATATTTGTGGATGACCTAGGTAATAATGCTGCTGGCTTACCCCGTAAAGTATATTCGTCATGTTATAATATATAATGACATCGAAACAATTATTATACTTTTTCAGTATCCATAAATACTTTATGGGCCATTGAAGGTTACATTTTAGTACTATGCAAAAATAAAAGTACCACTTCAATTATTAAAGAACGTTTCTTTTATTTTTTAGATGTAATTTAAGTTTTATTTCTAAAAATAAAACACTAGTAATAACATTTAAACATGAATTGTATTAAAAGAATGGAAAATACTCTTTTTATATTCACTAACATTTTTTAATAAATTATTTAAAGCTCAATTCTAGTTCTTTTTATTTGCAATTCTTACATAATACTTTTTATACTTTAGCTAGTAAGACTTTTTACATAAAATGTTATTACCGTATTAAAATAAAGTACATAATAAAACGTATACGATGCTGTGAATAGTAGAATCTTGGGCATAAACCTCCTTCTGGTATTAAAAGAATATAGGCGCTGACACTATCATGGTATGTATAGTTACATTTCTAAATGTTGCAAATAAGGGAACTTTTTCTTAATTTCAGGTGTAGGGGTGCAACGTAATTTTTCAGATTTAAGGGGGTAGGGGAGAGTGTTTTATCTCTTTTACCCAAAATTATTTATCATATTTTAAAGCTACATTTAGCGATTTTTTTTTTACCGGAAGATATGTAAATATGCTAGGATTTTTTTCAATGACGTTATTAATTTTTCTATAATTTTTCTAAAACGAGTCGTTAAAAATGAATAATATATATCTTTGTCTTCTTATTTGCACTTTTCCGAGGAAAAAAGATTAGATTACGTTTTCTTTCCTCTTATTGAGCATTAAATGTTAGAAAATGTCTCCATTTCATTCTCACTTATATATGAGCGGCGAAGAATTAATTAATATGGATTTTTGAGGCAAAAAGACGTAAAAAAATTAGGTTTAGACGTATAAAGAGCGAGTTGAAGACGAAATTTTAAAACTTTGAACTTTTTAAAGCAAATTCCCCACGTTAAGATGCAAACGCGAATCCAGAACCAAATTTCGGGGGGTGAGGCTGGGGGGTGGGGCTCTTCATAAGACCAATGTTAAAGAAATTTGGGAGTGAGGGAAATGCCTATAATATTGCCCATGTTAAATCTGAAATTTCAAAGGCCCCCCCACCTGACCCCTGGATCCCCGCCCAGACTTATGTCATAGCAACAATTAAATGACACACGTTAACCTACCTGCATATTTTGGCCAGTGTACGTTATTGAGCACAAATTCTGCACCACAAGCGTCACGATAGCCTGCTAAAACATCCACCGCCGACTGTAATTCGACTACAGAGATTTCACCCCCGAGACCACCCCTAACGTACACCCCCGTCAGCAAAATACACTGGCAGACAGTAACACCGAACCTCGGATTAAAGCTGACTCGCTGAAGGTGTGGCGGTCGGAAGAAAAATTCCAGAATAATCCAGAAGGGCACAAACTTTAAATTCTTCAATTCCAAATATTATAAGGTTTTTATTAATAGTGTTTAATTTAGTGTTATATAGTGTTAATAATAATTTTAACTTTAGAAACAATAATAGTTTAATAATTACAACATCCACAACATTTTTCACATTAACAGTACGTTACTTGTTAATTTTATAATTATTATTTTAATTGTTTAATTAATGTTCACGTCTTATTGAAAGTTTAGCATTTGATTTAAAAATAAAATTAAAAAATTATTAGCAAAGCAAATATTTGATATTTTTAAATTTTTTTTTATTATTTTGCTTTATTTTATTGATTGTTTATAATTCAATATTATAACGTGTTCTAAATTAAATAAATAAAATTGACAAACCAATTTATCCCCAGATTTTTAATCATATTTATTTTAATTAGGCGATTATGCTTAAAGTTTTGAACAATATTTCATGTTACTTGAGATATTGATAGTCTTGTATTCAAACGCATCACAACCTCAACAACTGCAATTATAGTTCATATTATACATAATGAACTATATACACATTTCATTTCATAAGATAATAAGATTAATCTAATTTAAACTCAATCAAAAGCTATTTTCACCGCCATCACTCACAGGTATGCGTATATAATAAAATGATAATGACAAAATTTTATTGTTGCGCAGTTGATTCGTCATTGTTTGTTGTGGTCCTTCAGGGAATTTCGCAATGAAGTTGCGATAAAATTTACATTTGCGTTTTATTGGGACACGATCCAATCAATTTTTAATTAATAAATAACAACAATATGTCTGTATGTTATTGACACCGATATTGTTTATTTAATTTAACACCGTTATATTGATGTGATAATAAAAATACTTTTTATTTTTTTGAACTACAAATTTTATTGTTTTATTATTTTTTATACCTAACGTGTACCTATATAAATATGAACAACACAATTGATATAGCAAAGGGAATCATGGAAACCTTATTGTTAGTTAAAGAGGTCTGTAAGCAATTAATCTAGCTGATAATATATAGCTGAAAATTACTATATTATGTAAGAAATAGTTAAGTATTTTGCAAATATGAGATATGATTATAACATCTTTTGTGAGAAAGAAAAAGTTCTTAAGGGTAATAACGCCACCAATGTTTAAAAAAAACAAACAAAAATTATGAAAAAAAAAAAATATATGTTCTCCTCTACACTCCATATCAGTAGCTAAAATATCAGGTATACAAATTCGATCTAGTTTTCTTTAGTTATGAATTTTTAAAGTTGACTACTTTAACATAGAGAAGGAGAACATTTTAATTTTTTTTCATATTTTTGTGAGGGATTTTTTTTTTATCATTGGTGGCGTTATCTTACCCTTAATCGATGAATAAGATTTCTGTTAAAAAACTTTAACAGACTTGAAGTGTTCCCCTGCAGGAAAAGTTTCTCCATAAGCCACCATGCTAGAAAAATTCGATTTTTTTCAGTAACTATTGAAGCTAATAAAATCACTTCTTACCCTTCTATTTAGGAGTTTTCTGATAATTAATCAATCTTCCTCTAAAAAAATGTATTTAATGGCAAAAAAAAAAAAACAATTTTGAACATTTACTTTTTTTACATATAGGTTTGGATATGACGGTGGGAACACCTCAAAATCAGCTGACTTAAAATTACAACCTCTACTTACGTTAAAACCGATATTACACGGTACAATATTTCATTATATTTCTAACTATTGTATACAATTTTTCCTTACAAGAAAACTTAATCTACATTTGTTTGTATGGAGAGGAAATTTTCTTGCAAGGAAAAATTGTATACAATAATCAGAAAAATTATAATATAGGCTTAATATTCCTTCTAGCAAACTAACTTGTAACCCCATCATCTCTCGGTTCCCACACATATCCACATACCACAGAGACAACAAGCAGATTAGGATCTCCGTGCAAGAATGGCCCTCCTCAAGTCAACTTTGACAAAGAAGCCTCACAATAATAGTGTCCGGTGTATGGCGGTCAGATGGCGGAAATGACAACCTGTCATCTGTTTTTATTTACGAGACGATGCAAATTTACTAATTTTAGTACGAGATATTGTATATGGAATTATAAAATATTTTTTTGTCATAATACATTGTATAAAAAATTCACAAATTAACATTTAAAAAAAATGCACCAGTAAATTATGGACAAATATTGCACTTGAGATTTGTCGTCTAAAAAACGTATTCATGGTTATATGCGTATCTGTAATATTTAATTATTTAATACTCTATATATTATATAATAATATGTCTATATTTTATTAACAGATGATGGTAAAAAACACATTATTCACTTTCATTTTAGTAACATATATATCTTATTTATATAAACTTTTTCACTTTTTTAAAACGATTTATACACTTATTGCAATTATATTGATGTTGTGACATCAGTATGCAGATATTTATTAATTTAAATTGTTGATAAAAAAATTATATTAATACATTTTATAAATTATTTCAAATTCAATGGAGTATATTGACCTTAATTTTTTTTATTGCAAAAATGGATAGAGGGTGCAAAGTTATGCTATCCTGATTTTTTTTTTAGATTTTTTAGAGCCCGGGAACTATTTTTAAAAAAAATATTGAGTTATTTTTGTGACGTCACGAGACGCCACTCCTTAAGAAAAAGATAGGACTTGTCGCCGCGTGACGTCACAAAAAGGACTTTCAATAATTTTTTAAAAATACTTCCCGGGCTCTAAAAAATCTGAAAAAAATCAGGGTAGCATAACTTTGCACGCTCTATCCATTTCTGCAATAAAAAAAATGATGACAATATTCCATTAATTTAATGTTCATATAAAAAACATAATTATGAAAATAATAATTATTTTAACAAATTAAAATATTTTATAAAAATACTGGAATATTTAATTTTTATCACTTTTAAATTAATTTTAATTTAAAAAATTTATTCATTACATAACAGAAACATCAATTTTTAATTTTTCACAGATATTTAATCAAGTGTCACACACGTGTCTAACCAGACGGAACACAGCTCTGTGTGCGGTCAGTTATCACTTCAATGACCGTGGTCAGTTCTGCATTGCGGAAATGACTCATATGACTGCGGTAAGTTATCACCATATTGACCGTGGTCATGTAAGGGAGATATATTATGACCATTCTGAGAAATATGACGGGATTATAACCGCAATGTAATAATTGTGATAAAAAAAACAGGATATGGTCTCTTATCTTATCACCCTGCCTTGATTGATAGTAGTTGTTGTATTTATGTTTTAAGGTCATTCACCATTGTGATAATAACACAATTGAGGTTTTGGTGATAAAACAAAAAGATATATAAAAAAATACAATATCTCTATTAAATAAATATTCATAATTTTATCTTCTTCTAAAATAGCAAGTAATTATTAATTATTAAATTGCATAAAATTTGTAACTAAAATAAAAATCATTCTAATAATGTGCTACATTTTATTTATATAACATTCATATTGTTCATTTTATTAATTAGAGAAATTTAGAGAAATACTGCAAAAATCTGAATTGTTATAAAATAATAAAACCATGCATGAGTGCACTCTGAAGAGTGCACTCTTGACCATAATCAAATAAAACAGATACTTAACCGTGCAATAAAAAAAATATAAAAATCATATACTTAAATTATCTTTTCAATATTCATAACTCATAAGCAAATTAAAATATACCTCTTTTATTTCTATAAATAGTTTCAAATTTAACATTAAACTTATAATATGGCATAATAAAAGAGCTATTCAAAATATAGCAGGGAGCGCATTTCAATAATTTCTGCTATACACTGTTCATTAATTAGTAATTTGAATAATGTAGAATATTATTACTAATATACTTTTATCGATGCATTTATGTACTCCAGTTGAAAATTTTTGTCTTTAGCTCATCCTTTAAACGTCTAAACCAAATCATATTACCTCTTAAACACATTTTATTTCCACTTCGCTCGAAGTGAAGATGACAAGGAGACAATATTAATATTTCTAACATTTTATTATACCCAAGAATCTCGTCTTTTTTTTCCTCTAAAATGGTGCAAAATAATAGTGAATTAGACGTGAGGAGAGCTTAATAGCAAAATATATATTATATTATATTTATTTAAACTCGGGTATAATGTATGTTAAGTAATGGTTTGTTTAATTTATTATTAGTTTAAATTAAATGTAGTTGTAGAAATATTGATTTGAAGTTGTAAAACCAAAATTCTAGACAAAAATTTGGAGTTTCAAATATTCTTTGATAGTAACTATTACAAAATGAATCGACATCATACTTCATTATGTTAATACTCTCAGGTAAACAAAATTTCACATATAACCACATATATCATAAATCATCAGACATTGGGTGGCCACCTACAGCGATTCATAACTAAGGTTCATATTAGCGTGCTACAGCATACCGACGTGAACCTAATGACCATCCTCTCAATATGTTAACAATAAGAAACCGTAAGCACTTGAATGAACATCAGATAATGAGGAGGCACATATGGGAGACAGATAATACAAATTTGACTTTTGAACGTTGTTAGTTGACGTTGTGGAAAGGGAAATGATTTTGAAAAGGGTTTAGAGCATTATGAAGTGAAAATTTCAGCAAAAAATTACAGAATATATTTAATTTATAATTAAACATATTTTAAACACAAATTTAAAATATTAATTTAAGATTTACATTTTTAGTATTTATTTTTCAATTTATATTTAAGTTATTAATTTTTAAATGTATTTGATAAATTTACAGTAATTTTCAACTTTTTAATTAAAATTATAAATTAGTTACATTAATGGGTATAATATCAATTGTTTTAGCATAATATCTGACATTATGAACCTGAAAATGAAATAAAGATATCATGGTAAAAAAAATTTATGTTGATTATTTTCACCTCTCAGGAGTTAGTGAATAACTGAAAATTGTAATAAACTCTCCTTGCATTATAATATGAATAATCGTTAAAAAAGTTGCAGCAGTCATCAATTTTAGTTCGTTAGATATACTTATAAGTAAAAAAAAAAGTAGAATAAATAAATATTGAGAATATCATTAGAAATTTGGCGGACATTGATCAAATCACCATCTTTTTCAACTAAATAATTAATATCTCAAAAACTGGACCGATAAATTACTTTTTTTTTTTCTTAATAAAGTGAAGTCTCCATGTTCTGATCTAAATTTTATTTTTTTTTTACATGAAAAATAACTACCAATTAAGTGACAATAATACTTAATTATGTCAAATTTAAATAATTCGATATATATTTTTTTATCAGTCTACTTATTTGATCTTTAATCTGATGATGCTTTTATAAAGGTAAAATATCAAAACCTATATACCTTTAGTATATATAGTACCATGCATTTAGTACGATATAAAATGCATATTTGCTGGCCATAACTTCACATTTGCGGTAAAGTTTTTGTGGAGCTGTCATAATCCAGGTCGTGAATTCTCGTCAATTCTCGGGGGAATTCGGGAGACGCTTTTAGCGAATTTCCCAACAGAAAATAACTTCTTGTTTGAGACTTTTTTTTTGTTTTTTTTTTTTTTTAGCTACCTTGCTTTATGGCTTTTCAGAAGGTGATATTGAAATATATAAAAAGTTTTATGTTGTTTTGAATAATATATTCAATATATATGGACATTATGTGAAAACTTTATAGCAAAGAGATGTAATATAATGCTTAGACTGTCATCGGTGCTTTAATGTTATTGTTGGGGTTTTATGGAGTCGCGTGTGTTTTAGGTACATCTCCCTAGTTTAAAAATTACGTCTTCAACTCATTCTTTACACGCGCGTTTAAACCTATTCTTTATCCCTTTAAAACACATGTTATTTCCTCGTTGCTCATAATGGTAATGAACATATTTTTAATATTTTATCCTCAAGAAGAGGAAAAAGGACGTAGCCTCATCTAAAATGGTGCAAAATAAAATGATATTAGACGAGAGAAGAGCTTAATAGTGAATAAAAGATGACATTTATTTCAACTTGGGCTGAACTTAGCATTGCAGACATATAATATACTCTCCTTTCTTTGCATTTTGTTTATTTTACCATAGAAAATTGAGGTATAACTCGCACTGTAATATTATACTGCTCATACATACTGAGTATAATTAATATGACCATAATATCGTAATTATAAATAAATGAAGGTATAGTTATTACTTTACTGGATAATAAATAATGTAAATATATACTATAATTTATAGAACATTCCCCTTTTTGTAACTATAAAACCAATTAGATTATTACCCATGACTGTTATACTTGAATTGCATAATATTACTTAGCAGAACGTTAATTAATAAATAGCAGAAAATATTATAATTACACCTCGGGATGCCGAGAACATTAATTCATTTTACCTGACTTGAGAGCTGCAGTTTCAAAAGAAAGGGAGTTTTGAAATTTTAAGACAGTTATAAAGTTATTAAATTCATCACACCTTCATAGTCAGCGCTCACAGACAGGCAGGAGTTAAGTTAAAAGTTTAATTGAAGCTAAAAATCGAAGACAAATTTAAATAATATCAATACTTATTGTTTATTGTGTTAAAGAAATATAAAATTATAGAGGAATAGGCAGAGAGATTGAGAGACGTAAAATTATGAATTGAAATTTATGTGGAAGACTAAAAATATTTATATAAATCAAGTCAATCAATGTGTATATTATAAAATTGAATTAAGAATTTGAGTAACTGTCCATATATTTAATATTAACGTAGAGATAACGCCGAACAGCTGATCGACGTAATCCCCTTTGATTAACATGTAAACCTTAGCAAATTGACAAAAAAAATTTTGAGAGGCAGATATTAATGCCTAAAAGCCATACAAAAAGTTTCAAAAACATTTAACGAGCCGATTTTTTTAAATTAATTTTTTTAGTTTGGCTCTCCATGGAAAAGCCCTATGCTGAAAATTAAAAAAATTAATTAAAAAAAATCGGATCGTTAAATGTTTTTGAAGCTTTTTCTATGGCTTTTAGGCATCTCTCAAAAAAATTTCAGAATTTTTGTCAATTTGCTAAGGTTTACATGTTATTCAAAGGGGATTACGTCGATCAGCTGTTCGGCGTTATCTTTACCTTAAAGTTCAATCTTATATAAAGTAAATACAAGCGTTCATATACTGCATGTAGAAAACTTAAATAACGACGAAAATATCTCAGAAGGCAAAACTAATTTGTAATAAAGTTTGATATAATAATATAAAATCAATAAATTTGCATGAAAATCAAGACAGTTTTGACATTTCTTTACTTTATTCCGTACTATATGAACAACTACGAAAGTTCATTTCTCCCACTTTATTGACCTCACATTTCCACCCTCTCGATTCCTCATAACTTGCACCACAGTACAATGTGGCATGTCTCATGTTGAGAGCGTCTTGTATTGATAATATTGAAACTAAGTCATGAAGAACTCCTCTAGTCTAATATTGAATAAAAACACCTTCATATTTTTCAAAACTGAAGTCCTCCTGACCTAGGTCACAGTACAATAGTGACGTCATAAAGATTGATTGAAGGGTGGTAAGGGAGTGGCAAGTCTCGACATGATATTTCACTTACATTGTTTGAGATGTAGCGAGAATTTTGAACTGGAGATGGTACGATTTAAAACCATGAAGGTACATACAGTATATGCAGTAATATAACGGTGATTGATTTCATTAAATTAAACGAAAATATAAAATCTCAAAATATGATCCGTTTATAACTATATGGTAACAACTAATTGCAATGTTACATGTTTTCATACTAATACCAT
The DNA here is from genome assembly GCA_949825025.1 of Siphlonurus alternatus. Classification (NCBI taxonomy): domain Eukaryota; kingdom Metazoa; phylum Arthropoda; class Insecta; order Ephemeroptera; family Siphlonuridae; genus Siphlonurus; species Siphlonurus alternatus. The sequence goes on from OX463786.1 coordinate 18,252,837, forward strand.
AAGCGAACGCTACATAATTATTCAACCGGGCACTTGATGCACTGATATTGCAAATTCGATTCAATTTGGTCGTGAGTTCGATCCCAGGCACCGTCAAACTTTTTACAAGTGGCGTTTGCTAAAAAATTCCCACTCTCGCATCCAGGAGGTGATTGATGGCAACCTTCATCAATTTTCGACCATCTTGACTGAGGTTTCCATTGTTCCCTCAGTCACAACCAGGCAATTAAGTTGTCACTTGTACTATTCTACAACAGGGCTCAGTTGGTGAAAAAATAATATTAACTTAATTCGATATAGCCTGGAATTAACCCCCTTCCCTTCTTATTCATGCAATTACAGCTCAAATAGATATCATTTGAATATTATTCCGATTGCTTCTGAGAGGTAAGAAAAATACCTGTGGCTAAAATTTTCAAACTTGCCCCAAAATTACAAATCTGTTTCTCTTTTTCTCTTGGAGCTACAAAAAAATCAGGCAGAGGTGAAATTGTTGAAAATATTATGTTGAACAATTTAGTAATAAAACTATCAAGTAAATGACTTTTTTATTAGCAAGTAAAATGAAATTAGAGTATTATTACTTTTGCATGTTAAAATTTCCAGCAAATATACAAATTAGTTCCATCCGTTCAATTAGTACGGGACACGTCGGAAATAAAACGGAAGTAAATTACCCGCGACTAAACGAACAAAATCCTTGGATATTATAGGCTTTGAGTCTGATATACTTCTATCAATATAACTATACACCGGAAGTAGCAGATTTATAGCTTAAATATGAACTCTAAAACTCTTAAAAGATTACAGAATCTTAAAATATAAAATAAGAATATAAGGTTCACGATTTAAGTTTGAAATTTGTCGAAAAAAAGCAATGTATATTTTACTTCCGGTTTGTTTTTGTATTAATTAAAGTGTTGATGAGATTTAAATTTTAATGGAATTATCATACATAACAGGATAGAGGCCCATTGAGAATTGAAAATAAAAAATAATGAGATTTTTATTTATAAAGCTCTTTTGTATTTTTTCACTAACAAAACAACTTATTAAATATTAATATGTTTATTACTTGTTAATCTTTATACTATACAAAAATATTGACTTAGTTTAAAAAAATTTAAGCTGATTATTATTAGTATACGCAATGCAGATATGATGAATTATTGTATGTCAGGAAAAGGCATAAGTCCATAGGGGATGTATTGTCAAATATCATGGTACTTGAATCATCCAGATAATTTATATGGTACTTATAAAATATGTTGAAAAAAAATTACTGTCTAACGCTAATTGCAGGGCAATCTATTTTTTACTCAACAATCAAAATCAACAAAGTTAAGTCTGGATTAAAGTTAGATTTCATTCATGCAATTTGGGTGTAAGAATTTTACCGAAAGTAGTTAAGGGTAAGGTAACACGCCCATGCAATCATGTAAAAAAAAAAAAAAAAAAATGTAAAAAAAAATCCACACATGAAAATTAAGAAAAAAAGTTAAAATGTTCTCCTCTACATCCCCTATCAGTATAGTATCAGTAGGTAAAATATCAGGTATACAAATTCAAGCTATATATAGTTTTTAAGTTATAAATTTTTTAAAGTTGACTAATTTAACATGGAAATTCACTTTCTCCATGTTAAATAAGTCAACTTTAGAAATTCATAACTCAAAAAGAAGCTCAAATTTGTATACCTGATAATTTAGCTACTGATAGGGGATGTAGAGGAGAACATTTTAAATTTCAAGTGTGGGATTTTTTTTTTTTAACATTGGGCGTGTTACCTTACCCTTACGTTGAATGCGATTATATTTTGCAATTGTACAGAGTGAGAGAGAGAGAGAGAAGAGAGAGAGAGAGAGAGAGAGAGAGAGAGAGAGAGAGAGAGAGAGAGAGAGAGAGAGAGAGAGAGAGAGAGAGAGAGAGAGAGAGAGAGAGCACGAAGTAACTCCTACGGTTGTTAAATTAATTAACAGATGTTCAATATGACTCGGGGGGGGGGGGCGTCACGTGATCACTCACAGCTGATTGCACTGATAACACGTCCTCATTAATTATGCAGTAATTAACGGATCACATGCACCAGCCTATTAATGTTAGAGGAAGTGCAATTGTTGTAATTAATGCATTGCAGTGATGACAATATAATATAACTATATTCCATATATTGCTGATGTTTCCTATAATTGAAGACTAAAATATATTATTAATGACGCTTAATAACTAATAGGACATATTGAACACTTTATTTTGTCAATTTCGGACTAATTCATGATTATGAATTCAATATCAAATCAAATAAATATAATTATGTTTTATAATTTCATTAATAGCGTATAACTTTGTCTTATTATGTTATAATGAATGCCATATTATTTACTTTAATTATTATATTTTTTTCCTTGATAACTTTAACTGTTGCTATAAATAAAACGTATTAAAATTTTAAGATGGCATTAAATCTATCTAAAACTAATACTCAATTAATTACAAACATATATAACAAAATAGTTGTTAAATTACTATTTTATCATGATGATATAGACATTGTTTTTATTGTTTTTATCCAGTAGGTAAGAATAAAAAAAAAAAGGAAATATTTACAAATTAATGAATGAAAAATGTTCCCTCAAACCCTCTCTGCTGACCTTATTTCAACTATGCACGTGCAAAAAGGTGGGACGAGGGAGTGACAGTTCAATGACCTCTAATCCCCAACCGTCTGCATGAGTCACGTCCCACACCACGTGGTCACCAGGTACAGCTGTGGAGATCTTGGTGGTCCCGCAGATGTGGAACTAGTGTGAGAGAATCAATGTTAACGGGACACTTTTATATACATTTTTAAATACGCATGCATGGATTAAAGTCACCGTGGCTATTGTTCAATATATTTTCTGATAGCAAACCTAAAATATTTTTACAACTGTATATATAGATAGGATAAATTGACTAAATAATACGATAAAAAATAATAGTATCAAATTTTTTAGATGCTATTTGACTAAATTTTCACTAAAATCACCGCAGTTCTAATGACATTCTTTCAATTTATTTCCTATATAATATAGTACGTCTTAGAAACTTGATCCTAATTAAATATAATGAGATATTAGAATCTGAAAATTGTAGTGGCTTAATCGAAAGGAGAGGTAAAAATATGGTACTGTGATTTTTTTCAGATTTTTCTGAGAACGGGAACTATTTTTAAAAAATTCTTGAAAGTCTATTTTGATGACGTCACGGGCGGCACTCCTTAAGAAAAAGGATACGGCAGTGCCGCCCGTGATGTCATAAAATAGACTTTCAATAATTTTTTAAAAATAGTTCCCTCAGAAAAAAATTACAGTACCATATCTTTACCCCTTCTTTCGATTAAGACACTAAAATTTTCACATGACTATAATAATATCTCATTTTCTCTTTTTTTTTCCCCTCTCAAATTTTTTTTTTTATTTTTCTAATTGCATGCATGGACAGTATTTATTGTAAGTACGTTCGTATATGCATGGATAAAAATACTTGCAAATGTGTCGAATTATGCATAGAGATCCGAACCTAATATACTTAGCAAGGTGTACAGACAATATGTATGAAATATGGAATTACATGGCCAGAAAAAAAAATGATTTTTTATAGTTGGTAAAAAAATAAACATTGCAAAAAAAAAAAAAAAAAAAAAAATCCTCAAAATTACTTTTTGTTAAAGTAATTTATGTAAATATTTTATTTTCATATCATATAAGTACATATTAACGATTGACCCTACTTGTTAGTTGCTATAACGCGATTAAAAAGAAATTTTCTGTCAGACCGATTCAAGTGAAATAAATTTTATAATTTCGATAATTATCAAAAAATTAATCGCTTATGGTTTGAGCAGATTCCAGGGGGCGGTTTCTTGTACTTGAAAGTTATACGTGGTGCAAAAAATATATAAAAATAGTTATTATATTATACACGTGCAGGTACAAACAGCTGGCAAATCTCCTACTAAATTGTATTATGGCGTTAATATTTTAAAATGCGGTTGAGCGTAATAATCCTTCAAACCTTTTCTAAATGAAATTATAGAAAGGTCTGCCAACTTTTTAAACCTTTGTCCCTACCGCCTGCGAACCACCTGAACCTTTGTTTACCATCAGATGACAACCTTGGCATCATTACATCGTTGTTTTTAAGTTTAGATTAATTGAAATAATTTTGCTGTATATAATAATTTTGTATTATGGCCTATGACATATATATATATATGACAAATTTAATTTATATAGGCTAATTACCCAAGTTACAGTCAGCCACAATTCAAGATTTGGCAGTTACCGTTTATTTGGTTTTTACAATGGTACGTTAATATTATATAATTTGATTTTAAACAAAATATTAAATTCAGTTCATTTATATAAAAACTCCCTATATCTTCATATAAAAAATAAATAAAATTATTATAATTTAATAAATAATACGCAATAGGTATTTTTAATAATAAATTTTAACAAATATTAAAGTATATTTAAATTGAATTTTATATTTTTCTCTAACATTAATAATATTAAACAATTTGTTTTATTCACATCAAGCAATATTTTAATAAATGAACTGAACTCAGAAAATCTCAATACTGGGTTTACTTGATTGAGTAAAGAGCCATCTCTAGCATCTTATATTATGCGTTATTAGTATTAAGTAACAAATTATATTACATATTATTATATTATTTACCTCCGAAATTTGTTGGTGATATTATGTTAAATAATTATTAATATTTAGAACACATTAAATAGAGGAATAGAATATTGTGTTAAATTTTATTTATAAACAGGATTTGATTACAATGTAATATTGACCATATTATAATGCAAGTAATTTTATTTTTCGTGTTTTAACATAGAATTACTACGCTAAAGTCTCGAACATTCATGAAATTTTCTCTGAGCTTGACCAGTCGTTCTCTCTCGAACGTTTTTCCCTCAACTGCGCCCCGCGATTCTCGCCTGTCTATCTTATCAAAACTGTGACGTCACGCCAAAAGACGTTATTCCTATTGGTGCATTTACACATAGCACTCCCCTGTGATTGGTGATATGTAGGCCGGTTAACCCCCCATAGGTTACTATCCCCTACGGTTTAATGCGCAGGTCTCTTAAGGTTATATCTCATAGGACGGTGGGGAGAAATCCATACATTTGAAGCTCCTCCCTAAAGCATTGAGGGAAAGGGAATTGGTCTCAACGCGCAGCATCCAAACCCCCACAGTAGCGAGCCTCGACAGTCAACGTTAAAACTCTGACGAGAGCGAACGTCTCTTAAGTATACAGGTGGTGCCGCGTTAGTGAGAGACAGGCAGTGCGATAGTCAACAACACACTTTTATACCTCATGTGAAAATCTTAGAAATAAGCAGATTTGTGAACATTTTTTGACGTCGTTGCGTAAAACTGAAAATATAACTGTGAGAAGTGTAAAATATATCTTCAAAAAAAGTGTCGTACATTTTAATTCTTCTGAGTATAGTGCTTGTAATTTAACAATATTTGATCATATACTTACTGTGAAAATACTATGAGAAAATTATCTACTTAATTTTCTAAGACAATTTCAAGAGAACAATTTTAATTGAGCAGGACATTTTGTCTTCAAACTGGAGGACATTTCTGGCGCGGTGCCCTGCTGGTCCAAGCTGTACTCACAGCACCAGCAGGGTCGCTCCTCCCTCATGTTCGGTCTTCAGGAGCACCACCTCCACCAGCCCAGGGGGCAGCACCTCAAGGAGGAGCCCCTCACCTCCGCAGGGCAGCTCGCCGCAGCCAGGGCTTGGATGCCGCACGCTCCGCAGGTCGACCATTCAAGGTAGATATCATAATGTTTGTTTATAATAAATACGTTGAAAAATGTAATTATTACGCTGAAGTTATATCACCGTTGAAAAATCCTCACACTTATAGATGATAGACGCAAAATAATGATTGATTGATTGGTATTTTAGGACAATTGACACATTTTGGTCATGTATGCCCCAGACGTAAAATAGAAGCTACGGGAATTATCATAGAAACTTTAGAAGCCGGTAAACTTCAGTTTAAAAAAGTTATATTTATTGTATATAAAAAACACAGTACAGTATATATAGTACACAAATACTTATTTAGTCGAATCAGATAAAAATATCTATATTATACACTCAAATCAACCTTCAGTCTGTAAACGTAAAAAAAAAAAAAAAAAAAAAAAAAAAATGAAATATATGCATTATATTAGGCCACTTTTTCAGCTTAGATGTATAGTTGGTTGCCTATAGGCTTAGGGGCAACATGATGAATTGAATTCAAGGCGAGATTATTAGGCAATTTAGGTGGATATAATATAAAAGTGTTTATAAATCGAGAAAGCTAGTAGAAAATCAAATTTAATTAATAAATACCTATATAATACGCTCTTTTATTATAACTATTAATCATTATATAACTCTTCTGTTATATGGTAGTGCAATTACAATTATTTTATTACAGTTAATTTTATTATATTTAGTTTTAATGTACGTTAATATCTCAAATTTATGGTGATATTATAATTATATATATTATGCTATATAAATTGCACCCATCTTTGTCATATTTCTAAAATATACATCATGTTTTAAGAATTAAAGTAATATAATATTGAAATCACCGTATTATTTGTGTTTTTAAAATCAAGGGAAGAAATTTCAAGTGATAAATGAGCTGTTTCAACTCATTTTTATACCCTTAACATTATATATTAGAAAGTAATACAATTCATATCAAATTAATAATAAAAAATGCCTATGTGAAGAGAATATATACCTTGATAAACCTGAACGACAAAATGCCAACCATGCCATTAATTATTTTCTTCAGTAATTTACATTTGTTTCTCTTTATTTCTATGCATAAATTTTCCGTCTTATCTGAAGTGAAAATGTCATTTGTTAAAAAATCATTCATATATAAAAAAAAATTGCTTGTGTATCACAAAACTATTGCATCATATCAAGGTGTATATAAACCTCTATATACACCTTGTATCATAATATAATCTAATTTAAAAAATGACAATGTTTTAACGATTTACTTTCAGAGTAAAGCAAAATTCAATTATTGTAACAATTAAAATAGTTAAGAAATTAAAATAATTTTTATAGTCTTCAATAAAATTTATTATATAATAATAAATTTCAATTTTGGGAGATGTAAGAAGAGCACCCAGTCTACCTACATAATATCAAAATTTTTGGTTCACCACATCTCCAGTCTGGTAACGCGTACAAAGCAGAAGCGGTGTCAATATTGTCAGTGAATAGCCCCTCTGTTTTAAAATGATATTATCACTTTTTTGTATAGCAATGAACGAATGAAATCTTCCGTTGATTTTAATTTTAACTAAACTTATTATTAAAATTGTGTATTTCACCAAATTTTCTTGGACAATATAGATGTACTTACAGAATCACAACGCTTTTGTGGTCATGAGCAATCCCGCGTGTAAGCAGATAGATATTAGTTGTGCTTTTTGTACAAATTGATTGGAAAGTATGTCGTTTTACATTTTATAAAAATGACTTTTAAAAATAAATATTACTAACTTTAATATTTCAAAAAAATAAGGTAATATTTTCAATATTGAACTTTGTTATATAAAATATTATTTTTTATTAAATGTTTAATTAAAAAATATATATTTTATTTAAATTAATAATAAATATTGTATTATATTAACTAAACAAATACTTAAAATAATTTTTAATAAATGTACAAAATATGATGAAATAAAACCTTTTATAACAAATATAAAATATTGTTCCATGTTTTTACATATAATATTTATGCAATGGTGCAGCTGTACTGCAAATTTATGAGAACGATAAAAATTTACTGCTAGCGATGTCAATATCGTTACTCTATTGTTTTGTTATGATTCGAACGATAAAAAAAGTGAGAATGAGCGTCAATAACTCCCCGCATCTGTAAAATAAACAAATATTGTTATGTATCGAAACTGATATGATGTACTGTATCAATGTACTGTATGATTCACTGTATTGTATTTTTTTTATCAATTTTACTGTATGAAGTTTACATAACAAAGTTTATTTCTATGTATATGATTTTATTTAATTCAAATCCTATAGTGAAGATTCAATAAAAAGTCAATGACTCAAAAACAATTTACTTTTTCGATTTGTGAACTGTTCCCTGTTTTCAAATGAGAGCTGTGATCAACTATAGTAAAAAATAAAAACACATGCATCTTTATTAAAAAAATGTATTAGTATATAATATTCCAGCATGAAAATATGGTGCAGTATTATAATGATTATGGAATTGCCAATACTCCGTTTCTTATTTAAATAATAATTATAAAGTAAATTGTAAATTTAAAAAATTAACCATGCATTGCAAGGATGGTTGGGAAAAATTTTTCAGTTTTTTCTTCATTATATGAATTTTTTGTATGTTTTTTTTTAAAAATTATATGTATATTATTTGTTTTATTATAAAAATAAATCTCAAAAATATTAATTTATAATTTAAATAATTTATGTTTTGTAATTTTAATATTGCACTTATTTGTTGATTTTCTAAACATATATAAAGAAAAGAAATGATATAGTATTCACATATTAAGAAAATTATAAGTAAATACATAAATAGTATATATTATGAAATATTAAACGACATTACCACGATGCTCATGAAGGGAAATTTAGACGTTGGCATATATGTTTGCATGTTGAAACGTTGAAACCCAATGATTTGTAAAGGAGTTCTGTTGGGATACAAATTAATAAATTGAATCGATCATCATTAATTTAATTATTGATTACGTTAATTTACTCAAAAATCGTGAATAGGTTGAATTGAATATGCGCTTTCCATTATCTGTTTTTGGTTTTAGTTAAGCTAAATACCTGGTTCATTACATTAAGTGTGTTACATATTGTGTGTATTTGTTATGCAGTATTAATTTCAAAAACTTGGCGTGAACTTATGTTTGTTCGAGTAAAAATTCAAAATAAATAAATAAATTATATTTTGTTTCTATTAAATACATCGGCATTTATTTACTGTTACAATTTAATTAAAATTATACGTTCAAATCAAATTTTGGTATTTGATAAAACAATCAGAGGTAATAGAGAAAGGTGATAAATAATTACCTTTCACTCTAATAATAATTAAATCAGTAGCAAATTATTCAACAAACCCAGATCATAGATTAAAGTTTAGAAACCACGTATTAAATTTTCAAATGTATATATTGCACAGATTAAATAATTTCATTTACCGCTCTATAGTAAGCAAGATCATGTTAAAGCTTATTAAAGTTAAAGCACCGCGGTAGTTAGGTGTTAAAGCCTTGCTATACTACTAGTGCTGCCCCAAGCGGTACTCTTGTGAAGTTTGGTGTAGAACTGCTCACTTTTTGTCTATTTGCTTTCAGTAGATGACTCTTTTTACATAATATTCTTTATAGTCTTTCGTGTAAAAGATAATTTCTAAAGAAACATTTAACCGTTGGCTGTACAACCAACAGCAAAAGAACGGAGATTACGAGGAAAATAATAAATTACAACATGCATTAGAAAATTTCCATAACTATTAATAATATGTCAATAAAATCAATCCATTCAAACAAAATATCGATCTAATTGTGAATAAAATTTTCGATAAAATGAATGTACAGTCGTTGCCTTGGAAAAATTCCCTTTGGTGCCTTGTTAATCGCCATTCCCTTGCAGTAAAATAACTTAGGGTACGGTAATTCACAAGGCTGCAAAGGGAAATTTTCCAAGGCGACAAGTGTACATAAGTAAATTATACTTTCTGAAAGTGTTCAGTTCGATTCCAAGCATTGACAAACTTTGTTGATAATTTTTAATTAAATAAATAGAAAACAGGTCGCTATATATAGAAAAGTACAGTATAAAAACTATGTTTTATTATGAAATCATGATTATATATGTTATAAATATGACTAAGTCAGTTTCTTGATTTTGCTAACGTTTTTCCTGTCCATTATAGGCATAATTTTGAAGTTACTATCGGATTCAAAAAGGCGTATCCCTGAATAACTAACATACAAATTCCATAAGGAGAGGGGTACACTTCTTTGGTTCTGATAGTAATTAAAATCTGAAAATCTCAATTTGAACATATTAAATTAAAACCAGAGTATTTCAAAATATCATCTCTTCATTTTTGTTGATTTTAAAACCTCACCAATACAGCTATACTAAATATAGAAAATAATTAGATGAATAATGGAGTATTGTCCTCAATTTTTTTTATTGCAGAAATGGATAGAGGGTGCAAAGTTATGCTACCCTGATTTTTTTCAGATTTTTTTGAGACCTGGAACTATTTTTAAAAAATTATTGAAAGTCCTTTTTGTGGCGTCACGCGGCGGCAAGTCCTATCTTTTTCTTAAGGAGCGGCGTCTCGTGACGTCATGAAAAGGACTTTCAATAATTTTTTAAAAATAGTTCCCGGTCTCTAAAAAATCTGAAAAAAATCAGGGTAGCATAACTTTGCACCCTCTATCCATTTCTGCAATAAAAAAAATTGAGGACAATACTCTATTTAATATTTCCTTACTATTAAACCCCAAATTAAGTAAAATACTAACGGCTTCTACTAATATATATGCTGAGACAAGATCTTTTCTAAGATGACTTCTTTCTTCATTAAATAAGAAAATTTCTTTTTATATTTATTTTTTTTTAGTCTCTTACAAATTTGCAGAGTCTTTTGAGCTCCACCGTTGACCAAATTTCTGCACGACTTTGCATCAGACGGTCGACTTCTAAAGTAAAGCTCCGTTCCCAAAGGACGTAAAATCTCCCTTCTCAAACATGGCTCTGGGAAAACTTACTTTTTTACCTGCTTTGTGAACCTCTTGTATTAAATTAAATACGAAACTGTTTTTATACTGTTTGACATTTTGACATAAAACAATATGTAACTAACTTTTCATGATATATATTTTTTTGTGAAGTATTAAGAAATTTTATATAAAAAAGACTAAAATGAAATACTAAATAATGTTCAAAAATATTCAGATGAAATATAATTATATTATGTTTTATTAACATCAAAATTTAGTTCATTATTGCTTTGTTTTTTTGTGACTCAATCAATGACCGAAATTATAACAGTTTCAAAATAATCTATTTGAATTTTTAAATAACATATTGTTGCATAAAATTTTAATTAATGTTAGTAATTACATATATTTGCATGTAAAAATTTTTGTTATAGTAAAAAAATTAATTAATTTTAAATAGAACTTAAATTTGAATTGATAAATTATTTAATAAAGTTTTGAGCATTTTTTAATTGTTCTACTATTAAAATAAACTTAATATTAAATTTATATGTACAATTTTCAGGACAATTTTGTTAATGAAAACTGCGTGTTCACTAATCTTGGGCATTTGACCGGCATCTCCCGAGTGAATTTTAAATTATGTAATACAAAAGGATAATAATTCAGTGGTACAATTATTAATCTGTTAACAGAAAATATGTCGCGCCAGTGCTGATAATAAAATAATTTTTAAATCGTTGCCATTCTAAAGTCAACTGCCAAAAGACCATATTTGGCTTCATTAGATAACTGAACAATAACCTTCAAATTAATGAAATTGTTATTATGATGTATTATGAGTGATAAGCCATGCAGCTGTCTTCTTTTTGCCAGCACGCTTTAAAAATTTTGACATTATACTAGAATTGATGCATCTCGATCGTGTTGAAAAATATTTCATATTTTCTTCTCTTTTCTCTTCTTTTTTCCTCCTATTTTGCATCATTTTAGAGGGAAAACGACGAGATTACGTCTTCTTTTCTTTTCTTGAGCATAAATTGTTAGAAATACTGTCTTCATTTCATCCTCACTTTAAGCTATTAGGAAGAAATAAAATGTGTTTTTGAGGTAAAAAGAAGTAATAAGATTAAGTTTAGACGTGTAAAGAAATGATTTGAAGACGAAATTTTTCAACTAGTTTTGAAAATTAAATCTAAATCGTATTGAGAAAGCAGTGGAAAAAGTATATTTAAGTCCGTTGGTAAAATGCTATCACGTCTACGCACGTGTTCTAAACAAAAGCATACATGTCCGAATCTATTTGATCTATTTTATCATTGGACTTCAGACATTTTCCAGCAGTTTTTTTACATGTTCTAAATTTTAACTAATGTCCGGAATCGAACTCAGACACGCGTACGTCCGCTTCCCTAGTATAAGACGTCTTTACCGTCCCCTGGGGAGCATGGAGTTCCAGAAACAAGACAAAACAGCTGTTGGAACGTGCAAGTGATGCGCACAATTAGTGGGAGCATTTGTTTGTATTAGCTCCAGATTTATTACCTGCTTTTAACTCGTTTGTGTTAATTATTATTGCTTTCTATTATTGAGCTATTTTTAAACTAAATCGAGTGTATCGAGTTTTAATTTTATTAACTTGGTTCATTGTTAAAATTTAGAATACAATATGCTGAAGTGTTAAAAAAGTTTAATATAAAAAATAAATAAAAATATATATTTTTTTAATATTTAAATTTGATTATATTTTATATTATTAATAATTATTGTTTGAAATCTTGAAATATACACAAATAATATTTTTTAGTAAGTCATTTTACTATTTACTTATTTACTGAGGTTTTCATGGTTTCCTCAGTAACAAATAGACGAATGCTGGGATTGATTTCTTAGGCTATGGCCACTCCGGTTTGGAAGGGACCCACAAAAGTAGGGTCTACGAAGAGCCGGGAGGTTAACTTCAGTCACTTAATTGTGGCCAGTACCAGTTAAAGCAAAAAAAAAAAAAATAAATAAATTTAAAAATTATGATTTTTGAACTCTTGTGGGCAAATTCGGCTTGATTATGCAATATTATAGAATTTTCTCTAGATACATCAAAATGTTCCATGCAATAACTTGTAGGAAGGAACTATTATTGTAGATACAGTAAACTAAAAATGACATAAAGAATGGGTTGCTTGTAGTAAAATGACCTGGTTTGGTGTTATGTTCATAAATATGGTGAAATATTTAATAACTACAGTATGCAAAAAAAAAATAAAAACATCGTAATTCGATAATTAATTTTAAAAAATATCAATTTCTAACTTTTCAAAAAAAATTTGATTCTACCTATATATACAGTAATTTACAAAGAAACATTAATTTCGTTTAATTGAAACCATTAGGTGAAATTATACAAACAAATAATGTAAACCAAAATAATTTATTGAATTAAATAAAATCTCCGAAATTCGCTTTTAAATTTTATAGAGTAAAGACAATTGAACCAAAATATATATGTTTAGTAATAACTGATACAAAATCAACTTTGCATGAATATTTAGTTCTTCGAAACTAGAACTTAACACAAAATAATTAACAATGCAACAGGTAAACAAATTTAAAAACAAATGAAGGTAGTTTTATAATCTCATCTCTGAGCCGCTGCGAGACGACAATTTATTTAAATTAATGATGAGTGACAGCTCTAATTAGAGAAAGGTAAATAATAAAAGTCAACAACGAAAACTGTCATGTCAGAGAGTGATATTTCACCTTTCTCATCGATCTTAATTAAACCACCTTTGTAGTCTGTCGCAGGTGAATTGTCATCTAATTTAAAAAAAATTACCCATTATTATTATTATTTTTTAATCAAACCATTACTAGGTACTGCTACCTACTAATTACTCACTAAGTTTGAAACCCCGAACCTTCCGAAACCCTAACTTAGCGTTTCGCAGGCCTTGCAATCCATCCCGGCATTTGCCTGCGACTGAGGGAAATGTGGAAACCTCAGCCAGGATGGACGCTACAGCTTTTGTCAATGAACCGGAAGTGCAATGGTCCAAAGCTATCAGGGGAACAACATTGTGTAAAAGCGCAATGATTTACCCCTGGGTGGGAAACGTGATTTTTGTTGAAAATGGTCACCCATCCAACTACTAAACACGCTCGGCGTTGCTTGACTTCGGTGATCTAACGAGACCCGGTCAAGCCCACTTCGCCACACTGCACCCACTTTACTTTACCACACCTAACGTTTTTAACACTTGTAACACTTTTTGTAATATCGACGTCCTGTAATGAGTTTTAAATGTGAACAATAAAATATTTATACCAAAAGAGTCAAGTTTATTTTGTTAACATTATTTGAAATTTAACCATGCACGTTAAGCTAATTATAACTATATACAAATAAAATTCAGGGTTAAGGTTTAGTATTTTAAAATTATTTTCTACCCATAATTCGTAAATAAAGCAACACACAAAACCAAAATTTTTCATGGTACAGGTATTTTGTAATAGAAAACCTGGTAAAACTCGATATTACTTTAAAATTTGATACAATTTTCTTTCGAAATGATTAGCAAAAACATCAATAACGCTTTGTATTACTGTACTGTACCTACTACCAACTCCAATAGAGAACCATGAAAACCTCAGCCAGGATGGTCGGCAATTTGGAGGATGCCTTATTCGATCACCTCTCCAAAATATAAATTGTATTCTTTAGGTACCGAATGTTAGAAGAAATTTAATATTAGTGATTTAGTTTTAGGAATCATAACGTAATAATTAAAAGTGAAAAATTGAAAATTTTGTACACGCACCTCTGGACACCACGAACTTTACTCCTGCTTTGCTTGTAAGTGTTACCAAGCAGTTCTTGGAGGCGTTGGTGAAAACCAAAACACTCTTGATGTGGGTTGAATGGGTGCTTTTCTTACCTCACCCGAAATTACAAATCTTTCTATTGTAGCTGCACCCAAGTGAGGCAGGAGCGAAGTTCGTGCTATCCAAAAGTGTGCAGTAAAAAAATGTATTGAATATAAACAAACACTAACCACATATTTTTGTGCCCCTTGCAGTGTCGGTGTGAGTCGCGCACACTTCGAGAAGCAGCCCCCCAGCAACCTGCGCAAGTCCAACTTCTTCCACTTCGTGATCGCTCTATACGACCGCGCGGGACAGCCCGTCGAGATCGAGCGGACCGCCTTCATTGGCTTCGTCGAGAAGGACCAGGTGAGATACATCAGGGTACCGTGACACCTGAACTTTCTCAGGTACATCAGGGTACCTTCATTAGTACTTTACACCAAAGTCTTCTACTCGCACAATGGTTGTGCATGGGATGATGTAGTGCCTAATTTTGCCACCAGAGCAGAGAACGTAATGGCATTGTTGGCGCTAGGCAACGGTGGTCAACTTCATAATTAACGGTCATTTTCTATAAGTTAACATGTAAATCAACAACCATGTTTTTCCTTTCACGCGACAGACATTACACAACAATACTTTGTTTACTAACAACGAGCAGAAGACTTTATGCTTTACACAAGAGAGTAATTATAAATGCGACCAATACTCTAAATCTATGCGTTCAATGCGATCTTAATGATCGATTGCTTCTGTAATATTAATTTGTTTCTCAATAATTTATGATTTAACACATTTATTTATTTATATTATTTTGCTGTAAAAAAATTGAAAAACAAAACAATGATGCAAAATTAATTAGAAGATATTAAAATTTCTAATTTTAATAATTATTTTTTCAAAATAAAAATTTATTTTCATTTATTTATTTTTTTTATTTAGACAATTTTCTTAATTTAATACATTTATATTTTTAAATAAGCTAATTTTTACATGTTGTATAAAAATAATTGTATTTTGGAAAATTAAACTTTTGGTATCATAAAATATTCCCATTGTATAACCTTTTAACAATATTTGGAAACAAAAATATTATATCTACATCACTATAAAAATGTCATGGTCATAATTATAGTCACCGGTCCCATAACTCACTATAGTCATAACATACTTCATAATGCGGAAGATAATAATATAATTGTCGAGATTAATAAAAGCAAATTAACATCAGGTGCATTATAATAACCCTCGTCAATATATTATAATTAAATTGAGTCTACCTGGTCCTTAATTAATATTGGCAGGTAGACCGTAATACACTTTGGCTAACATAGTGGGTGATTGTTACAAGTTTATATGATAGTACAATAATTGTATTACCGATCAAACAGAATGATCATAATCGACCTTGTACATCCGCCTGCAAAATGAAGTTGAAATAAATTTTATTCGATATATAAGAAAATCTACCATGTTAATTCCCATAAGATTTTTTATTATTTTTTTACGGAAAAATGGATTCGAGCGAATTTTTTTTAATCGGTTTTTGGTTAAAGCTTGGGTCATAGAACTTCACTATATTTTTTTCATACCACCTAACGGTGTATTTTTTCGAGATATTCGAGAGTCTTTGTCAGGTAAGGCCCCATGTTAAGCGACGCGTTCACTGTGGCTTTGGAATTTTTTTCTGACAAACCTATTTGAGATAGAATTTTTTGAATTTTGGTTTGATATGGAGGACTACTTGAACTATTTCTAGAAAATACTAACTCAAATTTTTTTTCTAGCGCGCACTTTACTTTAAGATTCAATGCTATGACGTCATTTTTGAGAGGTTTCAAAAATTCATATAAAATCAGGAAATTGTCGTAGAATGCTGTAATAAGGCTTGTTATTCATGAAATTCTCGTGCCTTTTGAAATGTTGACAAAAACTTGAAACTTTTTTTTTTGGTCAGTACCCCATTCATATTATAATGTTATTATAAATTATAATACAAAATATATGCTGATGACTCATAATTATGCTTTTGCATTTTTATATACTCAAGTAGCAACACAAGAAAATATTTATAAATTTTTAGTCAAAGCTATTTTGAAAAATTAAAAATATTGAGTTATAAAAAGCTAAATTTATAACACAAATTAAATCAATATTATTACAGAAAATATTTTATATAAATTTAATTATATTGTTTATATTTCTATGGCTTAACAAATATTAAAATATATAATTATATAGAAAAATATTTACAATATATTTTTAAAGCTTCCAAACACGTTAAATTTATTAATCCTTAATAATCTAAACTCTAGAAATCCATTAAGGAGCCAATTATCTCTATCCCAAGATTCTAATTTCTATGCATCGTAGTGTACAGAGACTAATTGTGATTGTCACACATCAATCCTAATTGCGCACTCGAGTCACGGTCGATGCATAATATGCCAGGCATGACGTGATGTCAATAACATCGGGAATTTCCTTCAATAATGGACTAATTAATGTATGTCGAATTAAATGCAGATTTGTTGGAATTAATTTAATATATAGATCACATATATTGAGTACACCTCTGGATTATTGTACAGTTAATAGCAAATAAAATAAGACAACAATGAGCCTTTGTTGTTATGGGATATAAAGTTTAAATTTCCTACTTCTATAAGCTTATGATAGCTCTCTAAGAATGTTCGCACTCTTATCAATGCCCGCCTACGCACCAAAATCAAGCGACAAAACAGTTATAAAATGTTATATTTCTTGTATTATTGTATTAAATATATATATTTTTATTGTATGTATTTTTAATGACGGAGTAGCTATTTCTGACATGTTGGTGGTTGATCACATTATATATGGGCATTTGCCTTTTTTATTCCACCATTATTTCGGTTAATTATTCTCTTTTTTTTTTCCTTCTCTTTCCCTCCCATTTTGTGTATTTCTTAACCCAATAAACAACGTACATCCTTAATGTTGTGAAAATGCATAGATTGCGGTGATAAGGTAGAAGGAAGGGGGGGGGGTACTGCAGTGTACCGAGAAAACAATCATTTTTGGTTCATTTTATCTGCTATTGACTGTATACATTATATAAATATATATATTTTAATGTCAATAAATAATTGTATTTTATATTCGGCAGTCTTTATTGAAAATAATTTTCAACAATTGACAGTAAAAAATGTAATTTATTTTTTCAAAGTCAATATTTTGAAATTGACAGTACAACTGCATAAAAAAAATTCTACGTGTGCAAGTCAATAAAAGAATTGTTTCAAAAGCTACCATGCAGGGATCGGATGCGGATGCAGATGCAAGATGCACACGGATGCGCAAAAATGAACTTGCATCCGCATCCGTGCATCCCAGATGCACGGGAAAAAATTAATGCATCCGGATGCGCATCCCAGATGCATGGAAAATAAATTTGCATCCGGATGTGCATCCCAGATGCATGAAAAATAAATTTGCATCCGGATGCGCATCTCGGATGGACGAAAAAAACGCGTGCATGCGGTCCCTGAGTTAAAGGCCTCAAAATCCGGCTTTTTTGTTTATGATTGAATCTTCAAAATTTCTTCATATTTGAACTCCTAGGGTCCAATTACATGGCGTCAGGTGTTTTCAGCATGATTGAGCTAAAATTAGAAGTTTTGGTTTTGTCAAGTTTTGCCGTTTTCACCGTATTGAAGTTTAAGGCCTCAAAACCCGTCTTTTTTGTTTGTGATTGAATCTTCAAAATTCCTTCATATACAAACTCCTAGGGTCCAAATACATGACGTCGGTTGTTTTCAGCATGATCGAGCTAAAAATAGAAGTTTTGGTTCTGTCAAGTTTTGCCGTTTTCACTGTTTTGAAGTTTAAGGCCTCAAAATCCGGCATTTTTGTTTGTTATTGAATCTTCAAAATTCCTTCATATTGAAACTCCTAGGGTCCAATTACATGACGTCAGGTGTTTTCAGCATGATCGAGCTAAAATTAGAAGTTTTGGTTTTGTCAAGTTTTGCCGTTTTCACTGTTTTGAAGTTTAAGGCCTCAAAATCCGGCTTTTTTGTTTGTGATTGAATCCTCAAAATTTCTTCATATTTGAACTCCTAGGGTCCAATTACATGGCGTCAGGTGTTTTCAGCATGATCGAGCTAAAATTAGAAGTTTTAGTTTTGTCAAGTTTTGCCGTTTTCACTGTTTTGAAGTTTAAGGCCTCAAAATCCGGCTTTTTTGTTTGTGATTGAATCCTCAAAATTCCTTCATATTTGAACTCCTAGGGTCCAATTACATGGTTTCAGGTGTTTTCAGTATGATCGAGCTAAAATTAAAAGTTTTGGTTTTGTTAAGTTTTGCCGTTTTCACTGTTTTGAAGTTTAAAGCCTCAAAATCCGGCTTTTTTGTTTGTTATTGAATCTTAAAAATTCCTTCATATTTGAACTCCTAGGGTCCAATTACATGTCGTCAGGTGTTTTGAGCATGATCGAGCTAAAATTAGAAATTTTGGTTTTGTCAAGTTTTGCCGTTTTCACTGTTTTGAAGTTTAAGGCCTCAAAACCCGTCTTTTTTGTTTGTGATTGAATCTTCAAAATTCCTTCATATTCAAACTCCTAGGGTCCAAATACATGACGTCGGTTGTTTTCAGCATGATCGAGCTAAAAATAGAAGTTTTGGTTCTGTCAAGTTTTGCCGTTTTCACTGTTTTGAAGTTTAAGGCCTCAAAATCCGGCTTTTTTGTTTGTTATTGAATCTTCAAAATTCCTTCATATTGAAACTCCTAGGGTCCAATTACATGACGTCAGGTGTTTTCAGCATGATCGAGCTAAAATTAGAAGTTTTGGTTTTGTCAAGTTTTGCCGTTTTCACTGTTTTGAAGTTTAAGGCCTCAAAATCCGGCTTTTTTGTTTGTGATTGAATCCTCAAAATTTCTTCATATTTGAACTCCTAGGGTCCAATTACATGGCGTCAGGTGTTTTCAGCATGATCGAGCTAAAATTAGAAGTTTTAGTTTTGTCAAGTTTTGCCGTTTTCACTGTTTTGAAGTTTAAGGCCTCAAAATCCGGCTTTTTTGTTTGTGATTGAATCCTCAAAATTCCTTCATATTTGAACTCCTAGGGCCCAATTACATGGTTTCAGGTGTTTTCAGTATGATCGAGCTAAAATTAAAAGTTTTGGTTTTGTTAAGTTTTGCCGTTTTCACTGTTTTGAAGTTTAAGGCCTCAAAATCCGGCTTTTTTGTTTGTTATTGAATCTTAAAAATTCCTTCATATTTGAACTCCTAGTGTCCAATTACATGTCGTCAGGTGTTTTGAGCATGATCGAGCTAAAATTAGAAATTTTGGTTTTGTCAAGTTTTGCCGTTTTCACTGTTTTGAAGTTTAAAGCCTCAAAACCCGTCTTTTTTGTTTGTGATTGAATCTTCAAAATTCCTTCATATTCAAACTCCTAGGGTCCAAATACATGACGTCGGTTGTTTTCAGCATGATCGAGCTAAAAATAGAAGTTTTGGTTCTGTCAAGTTTTGCCGTTTTCACTGTTTTGAAGTTTAAGGCCTCAAAATCCGGCTTTTTTGTTTGTTATTGAATCTTCAAAATTCCTTCATATTGAAACTCCTAGGGTCCAATTACATGACGTCAGGTGTTTTCAGCATGATCGAGCTAAAATTAGAAGTTTTGGTTTTGTCAAGTTTTGCCGTTTTCACTGTTTTGAAGTTTAAGGCCTCAAAATCCGGCTTTTTTGTTTGTGATTGAATCCTCAAAATTTCTTCATATTTGAACTCCTAGGGTCCAATTACATGGCGTCAGGTGTTTTAATCATGATTGAGCTAAAATTAGAAGTTTTGGTTTTGTCAAGTTTTGCCGTTTTTACTGTTTTGAAGTTTAAAGGCCTCAAAATCCGGCTTTTTTGTTTGTGATTGAATCTTAAAAATTCCTTCATATTTGAACTCCTAGGGTCCAATTACATGGTTTCAGGTGTTTTCAGTATGATCGAGCTAAAATTAAAAGTTTTGGTTTTGTCAAGTTTTGCCGTTTTCACTGTTTTGAAGTTTAAGGCCTCAAAATCCGGCTTTTTTGTTTGTTATTGAATCTTAAAAATTCCTTCATATTTGAACTCCTAGGGTCCAATTACATGTCGTCAGGTGTTTTGAGCATGATCGAGCTAAAATTAGAAGTTTTGGTTTTGTCAAGTTTTGCCGTTTTCACTGTTTTGAAGTTTAAGGCCTCAAAACCCGTCTTTTTTGTTTGTGATTGAATCTTCAAAATTCCTTCAAATTCAAACTCCTAGGGTCCAATTACATGACGTCAGGTGTTTTCAGCATGATCGAGCTAAAATTAAAAGTTTTGGTTTTGCCAAATTTTGCCGTTTTCACTGTTTTGAAGTTTAAGGCCTCAAAACCCGTCTTTTTTGTTTGTGATTGAATCTTCAAAATTCCTTCAAATTCAAACTCCTAGTGTCCAATTACATCACGTCAGGTGTTTTCAGCATGATCGAGCTAAAATTAGAAGTTTAAGTTTTGTCAAGTTTTGCCGTTTTCACTGTTTTGAAGTTTAAGCAGGGATTGGATGCGGATGCAGATGCAAGATGCTCACGGATGCGCAAAAATGGACTTGCATCCGCATCCGTGCATCCCAGATGTACGGGAAAAAAATTAATGCATCCGGATGCACATCCCAGATGCATGGAAAATAAATTTGCATCCGGATGCGCATCCCAGATGCATGAAAAATAAATTTGCATCCGGATGCGCATCCATGGATGCACGAAAAATTAATTTGCATCCGGTCCCTGCTACCATGTAATCTAAATTAAATAAACATTGTTCCATGTTTCAGGAGGCGGATGGTACAAAGACCAACAACGGCATTCAGTACAGACTTCAGCTTCTCTACGCGAATGGTGAGTTGATGGTGCTGCCATCTATTAGTAAGAGAAATTTATTGAGGCGAAAAGTGCATTAAAGTTGAAATAATTTTTATCCTTACGTATATGTGAAGTTGAAGTACGTATAAAATTATATGAAGAAAGATGAAGTTTTGTCTTATTGACGTCATAATGTTAATAGCGAACCTGGTGGTAAGAAATGAACTACATGCGCCTAGGGAGGATATATTGACTGTTTAACATTGTAAAATCATGAAAATGAGAGCAGCCACAGTATAAATTATAGAATTTATTGAAAATACCATTGCTATACCTTCCGACAAGTATAATAAAAAAAATATTATAATTTCATAAGTGATGCCTTCTATATAAATTTTGTCATAATTTTGATTCTTTCAATGCTATAGTTATTGCCATATAATCTTTACAGACAGCCAAAATCTCTGCGCACATAGCAATCTATTAGTTATTAATTTACTCAATTATTAAGGATAAAAAAAAAAATAGGAATTACAAGTTTATTTTCAGCAAGTAAGAAATTATATATGTTAGATTAGGTTTAAGAAGAGAAGAGGGTATTTTATTCACAAGAATCGAACCAGGTAATTTAAAATTGAAAAATTTACATGAAGAGACATAGGACTATTTTATTCCTTCTAAAATACAAGCAATTTTACAACGACTTCAAAAACACACAAAATATATTATATTTTTTTAATAGAAAAAATCTTATATATTTTTCCACATGAATATATAACATTTAATTCTTGTATTTTATAATAAGAATATGGTCCCTCAGTCCCCATGGTAATTCGTTTGTTTGACTTCGGTGGTGTGACGTCAGCATCTTCTCATTGTCATTTGTTTGTCTTTTTAATCTACTGGCGTGTGGATTTAAATACCTCATTACCGGCGTCACGTGACTTTGAGCGCGAAAATTTAAATATTAAATCCATTTTCCCTCCTGTTTTATAATTTATAAGCGTTCAGCAGGTTCACAGGTAATGTAGAACTACCGCAGTATGTAGCATAGCTTTACCTGTGACCATTTTTTTATTTTTTTGTGGAATATTAACTACGTTTACAAAGACGGTATTTAATACACAATGAATTCGTTGACGATTGATAATGTTATTCATATGAAGCGTCGTCAACGAATACGTATTAAACACCGTCATGTGAACGCAGTAATGTCTGATATTAATCCTTGTCATTGACTGCAGTGAAAGTAGGCAGACACACACAAAAAGTTAATAAAATTATTATAAATCATGTAAATAAACTCGATTAATAAATATATCAACTTCAAGAATTACCATAATATTTTTACACTAAAAACTGAATATATATATATATATATATATATATACCTGAATTTTTGTCTACCTTTTAATAATCTTGAATCGTAAATTTAATCACTCGGAACTCTTTATCTTCATTAAAATCAAGTTAATAAATAATTACAACATCGGCTTATAACGGAAGTTGGTCAATATAAGACTTGGCTTATTACATGGTAATCCTGTGTATAATGAATTAGGACTAAGACTTCCGCAGTAAGACTAACCCTGGATTAAGAAGAGGCTGACCAACGGGGATTGTGAATAACTTTGGTGCTCGTTAGAATGTTAGGGGGTAGTTGAAGTTAATTTTACGAACTTATTTTTAGAGTGAATTTATCGTCTGATGAGATGCAAATTATGAAATTTCGCGGTCAGTGAAAACAATAACAAATAACCCTAGTTGAAAAATTACGTCTTCAAATCATCCTTACACTTCTAAACCTAATCTCTTTTTATGTATTTTTACCTCACAAACACATCATTTTTTTTCTACGCTCAAAATTAGTACGAAATAAAGACAAGATTTTGTATATTTTACGCTCAATGAGAGGAAAGAAGACGTGATTTCGTATTTATTCCTCTTTTTTTGTCGAAAATGATGCAAAATAGGAGGAAAAGAGACGAGACGAAACGTTAAAGAAGTAAAATGATGAAAAGCATTTCAACTAAGGCATCAAGGTGAAGAAAACATGTTTTATCGTTGCATTATACATATATTATAAGGTTGAAATTGTAAGACCTGTGTTTTAGATTTAAAATACAACCAAGATTTAAAAAAGGAACTGAAAGGAAGAGTATTATTTTTAGGGGTGTATAGAAAATGATTTCAAATTATAAATATATATATGACAGACATGGATGTTTATACAGTGTAAACTATGTATCTATAGAATCATAATTAAACTTTGTATTTATCTGACTTTGATAAACTCTGATAAATATTTTTAAGAGTTACCGTCATTGACCCAAAAATAAAAAAATTCAAAAATAGTTATAATAGCACAGGATTCTGAAATTTGAATATTCGCATTTATACTTATTATTATATCATTCGGTAGATTAAATTTGATTTTATTAACTTTTTCATGGACAGTGAACCATAAAATAGCATATAATTATATTTATAGTCTCAATTTTTTAAAAAAAAAAAAAGACAAGAAAAACAGCTCATGGGGCAAATGAAAAAGATTGCTGAGCTGTACATTAACTTAAAGTATTTATTCGTCCAAAAATGTGATAAGACAAAAGATACAGAGAGAATTATGTTATTTTGTTAATTTTCGTTGTTGGTTTGTTTCAGGAGTGCGACAGGAGCAAGATATTTTCGTCAGACTGATTGACTCTGTTACCAAACAGGTGAGTGTATAGTACGGTATTAATATTAATATAACATGTAATCATATTAGAAGATAACTTGTATTGAAATTGAGGAGTCCTATAGTTGAAAAATTACGTCTAACTCATCAATTATTCATCTAAACCTAATCTTTTTACCTCAAAAACACATATTTCCCCATCACTCAAAGTAAAGATGAAAAAGAGAAAATATTTTATAGAATATAGGAAAGAAGACGTAATTTCATCTTTCTCCCTCTAAAATGAGGGAGTTAAAAGAGGAGAGAGCTTATAATAACGAAAAATATGTAAAATTTATTTCTAATCCAACTCAGGGGATCTAAAATAAATTAACTTAATTAAAGATAGGGAGTTTCAACATTGCAACGTACATTTTATCATAATTTCAATTGCAAGTTTTAATGAACAATATTTTGTTATGTTACTAAAAAATTTTTTTTTTACAATTATTTTATTACTTATTTTGTATCATTTTTATTTTTTATTCATATCTTTTATTTTAATTTATTTTGTAAATTTAAAAAATGCTTTTATCATTTTTTTTTTAATTAAGTCTTTATTTAATGCAATGAATAAATAATATAAATTATCTCTCTGTTCAATGACGGTTAGCAACAAAATTGCAATCGTTGCAATGTACTATGTACTTTTTATGTGTGTAAAGAGAGATCATTATATAATTCATTTGCCTTGTCCCCATTATATAACTCTTAATCTTAAATATCATGACATGTATATTGAATGGGAAATCTTATCTGTGGACCGTTGAGGCAATAATGCGGTTGGCCTATTATTTTTAATGCCTATTGAATGACAATATCATTTAAAACTATAAGGTGAGGTAAACGTAATTACTTAGTGTGATAATATTTGTTAAATTTTACACTATATGATATACACGTTTTTCCAAGGGTAAACAATTATTCTTCCTTGGAATTTACAACTTCAATACATTCAATTAATGAAACACACGTTGAAAATCTTCTACCTGAGTGTACAAACGACCACAGATGATCACTATTGAGTGCTAATTGCGACGAGGGGAAAGAAAATCAAATTAAACCAAACGAGGATTCATTCTTACCACAGGTAGGATAGGAAAAGGGGAAAAGTTTGTTCAGAAATAAAGTCAATGTTATATGCTTTGAATTTCTTCTTGTTGAAATAATGATTTAACATGTAATTCAATAAAATTCAAAAAATTCAAAATTTTATTAATCTTATATAAAGACAAGTCAGCATACAATATATACAGTATGTATAATAAAATATCAGTTTTTGAAAAAAGTCGTCAATATGGTACACTGCGCTTCTTTATCAAATACTTCTTTATTAAATGTTAAATAGTATTCATTCGTACTATTTGAGTACAGTCTTTATCGTATGAATTATCCACTTTTAAGCTGGAGCTAAGAATGAAAAATTTTTGATCGGAAAAATATTTCCACGACGGGTTAATACATAGGACATAAAGTTTAACGATGAGAATCAATCAAAATGCATCTCTATCGTAATATGTATATTGTCTATAATTGATGCAAAAATAAGTGTATTGTACCCAAACTTTTATCCATTTAAAATACAAACATGTTCCAATGCACGTATCGAACAAGCAAGAAAAACGGCGTCATAGATGAATTATTGACTTGCTCTTTAACTGTGACGTCACAGCCCCGTGGTTGACTTACGATATAGTTGTGACGTCATGATGTGTTCATTGACTGTCAGTATATTGTCTCAGTTAGCAGTACGATCGTCCTGGGAGTTGATAGCACACACGGGAGAGTTGGACCACGGAGGATAGAGGGGCGGTAACCTAGTAGTGGGAAATGTGGACTCCAGTTACTGCATTTCCTGTGTTTTCAAAATTCACCACTAGATGTCAGTGAGCGCTGCAGTAGTTGAGATTTTATTTCAGTTTATTGCCCATATTGAAAATGAAATGAGCATAGTACGCATTTTGTGTATGGACTTTCGTCTTTTCAATTCACCAATTGGGTTTTGGTTATTTATCTCTCCAAACTCCCTATATATATATATATATATATATATATATATATATATATATATATATTATATTTTTAACCCAATAAACAATTAATTATTATTATTATAGTTAAATAAAAATGTAATTAATTTGCATTTAATTATAATGCTTATTACATAATAAATATTGCATCACTTAGAAAATACTGTTCAATATTAAGTTTGGGACAAAACTCATTTTTTATTATTACAAAGTAGAATTAATTTGTATTCCCATTGGGCTATGCGCTTCATTAGCAAGCTGTGAATTTTTATCTGTTCATATAAAGAGAATCCCTTCTTTTAGTAATTGTTGAATCATTGCTGTCAATATTAGAAAGAATTGTCGTAGAAGTTTCAGTAGCCAGTTCAATATATGGAACCAGCTCGTCGTTAGGAGTCCATTGGACTGGCTACTGAACCTTCTACGATGATTATTTCTTTGTTATCCATGGAAGGAATTATCATAGAAGGTTCAGTAGCCAGTTCAATGGAACCAGCTCGTCGTCAGGAGTCTATTAAACTGGCTACTGAAGCTCCTAGGACGTCAGGAGTCCATTGGACTGGCTACTGAAGCTCCTATTTCAATCCGAGCTACCTGTGTGACATCCCCCCCTGGAGGTCTCTGGAGAGAATCGATGCCGCCGCTGCCACTGCGGACCGGCTGCGTGCGTCGTGGACAATCAGACTTATCTGGAGTCTGTAGTTCGTAATAGCGCGTGGTCCTTAGTTCATGTGGTTCTTAGCGAGGCTTGTAACATGCGTAAAGTTTTTATAGGTGTGTTGCTTGTCATTAGAAAATCTTAAAAAACGAATGAGTACGTACAATCACAGTCATATTATATAGTCTATGGTGTATTTTTGTGATGATAATGGGCTTTTGGAACTGTTTTTTATGAAAAATTGAGTTCAAAATAAATTATGAAACTAATTTATTGGTCCAATTTGATACGAAATTTAAAAAGACCAAATTTTAATAATAAATTGGGATTTTTAGTTTAAATAATAACAATTATTGAATTTATACACATATTTTTAATACGATATTTCATTTTGTAACGAGCATTTTATTGTAACAATAGGGTTTTCATTGTTTAATATTTTATAGTGTCTAATTTTTACTAAACAATAAAATTATAGAAAAGCGTATAATATATTTATTGGGAGTATAAAATTGGCAATCTGTAAAAAAACAAAAAAACAATTTAATTCAATTCAATTTTTTAAAATGAGAAAATAAATTTATAAAATAGCTATATTTTTTTGCATTGGATGAAAGGGAGCTTCATGAAAGAACGTATATATTGCATTATTCTTTATAATATAAAAGAAATAAATATTTTAATTGTTATAAATCACAATTCTTTAATACAAATATCAACAATGAAAATGAATTATTTTGAAGTTGTTTCAAGTACACTTAATCGAATTTAAATGTTTGATTTGCTCTTAAAATTTCATTGAAAAGTGACAGCGAGTTACTGACACGTTGAAACTGATTGACAACATCAACTTTATCTTCAGTGTAACATAAAAAATATAGTTTTCCGAATGACTTGTTTCAACAATGGAAAGTGTCACATGTGTAATACGGTCCTTGGGATAACAATGTCCGTCTCTTTGTAATGGGCTGTATAGATAAGATGCACAGAGAGAGAGAGAGAGAGAGAGAGAGAGATGAGGGGTGTGATAGCGGGTGACCATATAATAAAAGGGGAATGCAGCAAGTGAAATAATAAAGGGAGTAACTTGCATAATGCTACAATAAAACGAATTGTAAAATATAAAACAAAGTTACAATTAAAAATAAAAAAAGGAAACGAAATAAGTTTTTAACAAATTACATATCCTGTATATTAAATTTACTTGCTAGTGAATGCACAAAAAAATAATAATAATTAGCACTGGTAATGAATTTAAAATTTGCCTTTAATATAATATATATTAATGACATTAATTAGAAGAAATAAATGCAAGAAAAAATATGATTAAATTGTATTTTAAATTTAGGTAACATGTAATTTCCTAATTGTGTCAATTGCTCCAAAATACCAACCAACCAATCAACCATAATTTCCTAATAGAATTTTTAATTTAAGTCAACAAATAAAATTTTAAAATGTGTAATTATTAATACTAAAAATTTTTGTGTTAATCAAATTTTTAAATATTTTTTTAAATTAACAATATTAATATAATAGTATGTTATTTAATGTATACAAAAGTAAATTTAATATTACTTATGACTGAAAAATTTACATGCAATAATTATGGTACTTTAAATGATTTACAGATCTGCTAATACACTATTTGGCTTCTTTTTTTTTATATCCTGACAACTAAATTGATAAAAAGAGAACGCAAAAAGTTGTTTTCAGAAAGACTACGGGTCATCAATATTAACACTATCTGTCAGAGAAGCAAGTTAATGTTGTTGTCAGCAAACAAGATTACTTTCGCCGCTTAGAGACGGGCTAAAAGAATTTGCCTCTAACTAAATCTGTCTCGACTGATGTAATTTTCCGCCACCTCTCTCTTACTAAGAATGATTCACGCGAGCAAACTGTTTCTAACTTGAGAAGAATTTTAATCTCAAAACAAAACTCAATTCGCAAAGTTTTCGTAAACTTCTGTGAAGAAAAAATTTACCGTATAAATTATTGCTACATTTCTTTTATAAAATTTAATTTTTATTTACACTTCTATATTTTATTTATTTTTTTATTATCTCTTTCATGGACACAAGCATACATAATATATAACATCACAGTGTACGAGTCAATATAATAAAAAAAGTCCATGGGGTAAATGAAAAAGATTGCTGAGCAGCTATAGTTCATTCACTGTAAATCATCATAATAATCTAAATAATCAAATGTGTTTCATATGTTCATCATATAATGAAATAATCACAATTGCATTTTCTTTAATATTTACATCTTCTGCTCTAAAAACAATAAAAATTACATATAAAAAAAATTAAATAAAGCTCGTAAAATATAAAACTTTTTTTTGCACCAGTCAATTAATTATAATATTTAAGTACATTATAGCACATAATTATAAATATAAATATACTGTAAATTTTCTGCATGGTATAAACGAACTGTAATATTGTTACAGCAGTATACTTAATTAAAAATATTTATTTTTTAACTATACGATTCTATTAAATTTACTAAATTGTTATGCAAGACACATTTTGTAACATTCAGAGCGTGTTTCTACGTCAAATTTTGTTATTATCAAGACTTCTGACGCAAATACCGACGTATGCGTGTCGGTATTACATTCATGCAGTTGCGACATCATGAATTTTCGACTAAACGATATAAATTTTTATTATATTATAAACGAAAATAACAATACAATAAAGATAAAAGAACCCTGGAAAAGAAAGTATTAAATTTATTATTTTTTTAATTATTACTTAATAAATTTAATTTAAAACAATCTTTAAAGCTTCAAAGTTCTCTCTCTCTCTCTCTCTCTCTCTCTCTCTCTCTCTCTCTCTCTCTCTCTCTCTCTCTCTCTCTCTCTCTCTCTCTCTCTCTCTCTCTCTCTCTCTCTCTCTCTCCCTCTCTCTCTCCATTATTCCATTCTTTCTCCTTAAAAAAAAAACATACATGCCATGCACTTGATACTCAATAACCGATGTCACTAACATCAATATCTATTTTTTTATAGTATTTACAAAATTCCCATGGGAGTAATTAGTTTCTTTAACAAATTATTGGATAAAAAATGCAGATATAAATTCCCTCTGGACGTCTGACACGGTAGATTATATTTCTCCACGGGGGTGTGAAAGGTACAGCGGCCCCTAGGTGGCACTTGCCCTGTTATCTCCTCTCATATATCCCCGGTGATTTGACCCAATCGAGTTCTATCTCACATCTCTGGGGCGTGATGAGACAAGATGGCCGCCAAGCGCACACAATCGCTAGCAACAGGTCACAAATCTCGCATCTGGGAATTTTAACCTCCATGTTAAGGCAGGTCAGGGTTAATTCATCTCCAGGCATTTGTTTCAATGTAAAGTCACATCAAATTCCATAGTATTTCATTTACTGCATTGTTTTAACCAGGGAATTTTATTTTACACACATTTTTTATGTTAATGAATATTAAATTTATGTAAAATGATAATCAATTTATGTAACGTCCCTCGTCCGGAATAATCATGAGATATCATGAAAAATTACATCTTCAACTCATCCGTTACACGTCTAAACCAAATCTTTTTACCTCCAAAACACATCTTATTTCCTCCTCGCTCAAAGTGAGGATGAAATTAAGGCAATATTTCTAAAATTTTATATTCAGGAAGAGGGAAAAAGACGTAATCTCGTCCTCGATAATCTGTCTGCTATTTCAGTTGAACGTAAAAACAAGCACTACTTTATAATTATTTATAACTTGATCATAATTTTGCTCACCTGATAATGTTAACATCTTATTAATGCACATGAGATCGCGGTAGGCAGATTACTGAAATTTTTCCGAAAGAATAAGCATAGAATATAATTAATTATCCTATATATACCTGAAAAATTCCTTAATTGGTATTTTACCAAGAAATGGAATGCAATAGCGTCGTTCGTATTATAGTGTGATTAATTATATATACCTTAGTGCTAATGGGGGCGATTCACGAAAGAGTTATCCAGAAAGTTATCCAGCTTTCTCACTAACCGCGGTTAACGCCAGCTTAATTCAATGACACTAAACGTGGTTAGTGAGAATCCTGGATAACTCTCTTCGTGAATCACGCCTAATATCATTAAATAAAAAGGGAGAATTTCTAATGATATGAGTGTACAGTACATAATATCTGCACTAAAATCAATATATATAAAATTGTATATATCTCAAAAATGAGACAATTTTGTAACATATATTGCATTATATACGTGTATACATGGATGCAAGTAAAAATAATAACATATGCATTGCATTTTTTTTTATTCTGTCATGCATATTTCATCAAGTTTATTTCATTTTTTTAAATACCAATATGAAAAAATAATGTGTTTTATACTTTGGCAAAATACAAGGATAAATATGAATAAGAATAAATCTGCTGGTAAAATAGCCTCATTAAAAACTTGTTACATCCCCCAACAAAGCGGCCACATGCACCCCTACTTTGGTCCTAATCCCGGCTACATATTCCATTAAACAAGAATCTATCAGACATACACAAGCCGGGCTAATCCAGGGGCTTGTGGGGGGGAGATAGTGGGGGGGGGGGGATGACCCAGGGAGTCTTACGTTAGGATTATGTATGTTGTAAAAAGTTAACAATTTATGAATCACAAAATTTATAAATAATTAGTTAGCTTTTGTTATACATATTTCATGTATTATAATAAAATGATGAGTCATGTTTATAATAATAATGGAGAGGTGTAATAGCATATAGAGTATCTAATTGATAATAGTACGTATACCATTTTTATCATAAATCTGTGTACGAATGAAATTCAAGCATTAGCTTATGTAAAAATATCACTAAATCATTTAAATAGGGCAGAATTCATTATAATTAATTAATATGAAACTGTGCAAACAGATTAGTACGATGGGCATTAAATAGCATGGTCAGATGTCCAAACATAGAAATTAAAAAATATTCTGATTTTAATATACCCTATTATAGTTGAAAATATACATCTTCAACTCATCCTTTACAACATAATATCTATATAATTAATAAACCTAAACTCCCAATATAAATAAATATTGACCTATTTTTACCTAAAAAAACAACCTTATTTCTTTCAAGAGAGGATGAAAAAGAGATCATATTTTAAACATTTCATGCCATGTTCAAGAAGAGGAAAGAAGACGTAATTCAGTCTTTATTTTTCTTCAAAAATTATGCAAAATAAGAGGGAAAAAGACTAGAAAATGTGTTCAAAGTAATTAAATATATGAAATTTATTTCAATTTCGGGATCTAGTTAAGATTTATTTGTATTTTTCCATTTATTTATTTTATTTCACCCTGTACTTAAATTCATATAAAAAATATAATAACATATAATATTTGTGAATCAATTATTTACTTTGGGCGCGATTCATGCAGCAGTTAGCCAGGTTTGTAACCACGTTTAACTTAACCACGTTTAACTTAACCACGTTTAACTTAACCACGTTTAACTTAGTGGTTTAACACGTAAAACAGGTCTATTATAGTTAAACGTGCAATGGTTAAGCTAAACATGGTTACAAACCTAACTGCTTCGTGAATTGCACCCATTGTATTTTACCATAACCTGTCTTTCAATCTACTATATTTTTAACTTTTTCCAAATTAATCTCGGCTATCACACACGGCTTATGAAACAAGGGGACTTGTCTAGTCTTGAAAACATTGACTCTGTGATACAATCAGTAACACAAACAAGAGATGATATTCTAAACTGTTTGCACTTGGCGATAACCCCGCGACACGTGACCTGACACGTGTCTGACACGTGTGTACATGAAGCACGCCCTGACAAAATTCAGAGATAACATGAGAGGGGAGGGGGGGGGGGGACTGAGATTGTCGGTGGGGAGACAAAAGACAGTCGGATGTAATTGTGTAACATTATCTTATATTATAATAAAAATATTCCTTTTCTCTATAGGAAATACATTCATATACGTAGTTTCTTTTATTAAATCCTTAATATACATGTATATATGCTGAAAATACAATACAAGAAAGAGAAAACATGAGAGCCTATGGGGAAAATAGAAACGATTGCAGAAGCAACCTATATAGTGTCTATTTACCCAAGAATATAGATCAATGTACTATACATTCAAAAATAGAAGTCTAAATTAATTAAAAACATATAAACAATAGTAATATAAATATATATAATGTAATATCTAAAATTTTCTAAATGCTGTAATAAAATTGATACACAATATTATCATTATTATGTTGTATTATACAGTATATTTTTGTAATTATAGGGAAAAAAAAAAAGTAAAAATGTGCAATGATCTAAAACTTTATGAACGAGATATTTGCAGATTCAATTAATGTAATATTATTATTATTATTATTATTTTTTTACTTTAAAATTAAAACGTAATGGTAAAAAAAATATATAAAATTTTAATTGTAAATAAATATTATATATTAATGTAATTTTATTATTTTAAAATAATTATTATGATGTAGATTGTATATGACCAATTTAAAAACATTGAAATAAATTAAATTAAATGTGTTACACAACATTATGTACCAATTAACATTTAATATTATGTCAATATTGGTGTGCTTTCCGAGTTATGATATTCGTTATAAAACTTAAACTGTGATTAATATATTAATTAAAATTCGATTAAATAAAAAATAAAATTATATATCGTAAAGATGCATGAAGATAATTTGCCACATGACATGCAGCAATAAATATTTTTATTAAATTTCAATAAATTATTTTCCTGAAATTCCATTCACCCACCTTATTTACACGTCTAAACCTGAACTAAGTACATCAGAGACACATATTACTTCTTCTTCGCTCAAAGTAAAGATAAAAAAAGAGACGTTTTCCTCCCATAATTCTGTGCTGAATTAGAGGAAAGAAGACGTAATTTTATATTTTTTAAAATCATACAAAATAGAAGGAAAAGAGGAGAAACGTTATGAGTGAATAAAAGAAAAAAAAATCAACTCGGGCATAATCAAAACAGCTAGTAAATTTAATTTTTATACTTTGCAATAAAAAAAGTTTAAAATTAATCCAAACCTCGCGAACGTGTGGAAGTTTTAAATGAAATCTTGTCTTTAATTTTCATTATTTCTCCCCTCTGTCTCGACTCAATTAAGTCTCGTGTTGACATTCTTAGTTCTTTCCTCCACCGCCAGGGGAGTTCTTGGCGCTGCAAATTACCTGAGGGCAATAAAAATAAATGTACTGCTTGACAGAAATGAATGGTCTAATTATATTTTTATTAGCTAACAGTCTGTATAGGTAATTATTTTTTATTTTTGTATTACATAATCAAATTTACAGATAAAATTTCGATTCATATACGACGAAAACAGGTTATTTGAAGTTTCAAAATTATATATGTTATAGAAACATGTATGAATTTCTTTTTATAAAGGTTTAAAAAAAAAATAATAATAATGAGAAGAATCAGTAATTTACTGGATTAAAATGGGTATTTTCAATCACATAGAGCTAAAAAATTTGATATTTAAGCTTTTTTTTTTTTTTTTTTAAACAAAAATTTAGGATTTTAATAATATAATATTTAACAATTATTAGGATTTTTTTTACAGAATATATAATGAGCTTTAACAAATATAAGATAGATCTGCATAATTATATGTAACAAACTATCACAACAATTTTTATGAATTTAATTCTGTGATGTCAGAAATAAATACCTTGAATAATTGAAAAAGTGATTGCTTTTGATAATTATTCCGAAATTATTCGACTTCTAAATAATTTTCGTTGTTTTTTTGTTTCAGGCGATAATTTACGAAGGTCAGGACAAGAACCCCGAGATGTGTCGAGTGTTGTTAACCCACGAGGTGATGTGCAGGTGAGAAAAACAGCTGATTATTTATTACATTAATTAAATATTTATTAGACATATATTTTAATATATTTTCATTAATTATTAATAGAATTTAAATACAATTATTTTATTATATTTTTAATTTATCATTTATAGTTAACATAAACAGTATTTTAAGAATAATAAATTTTGTAATATTAATACAAATAAATATAATTTATATTCAAATATTCATATCGGTTAAAAATATTTATAACTTTTGTATAAGTCATGATAAAGCAATGTAGGCCTACATGAAACGTGCGCTATATTGTATAAGTGTTTACATTTCTTTTCTTTAAATGCTAGTAATCAGAATTACTGGATACTAATTTAATTTTTCTGAAGTTATAAATGTAATAATATTTTTGTAAATTAATTTGACTCTTGTTCTTGTCCACAGTCGATGTTGCGACAAAAAGAGTTGTGGAAATCGTAACGAGACCCCCTCTGACCCCGTCATTATAGACCGGTGAGTGTTGTGTGTACAGTTAGTGCATTAGAAAATTGTGCTTCAATTTATTGCAGTTTAAAGAGCAGTCGTCACCGTCACTACATTGGTCACACTTGATATTGGCCATTCAACTGCAAGAAATATATGCATTGGTGTAAATTTTTTATTCACACTGTCTATACGTTTACAGATCATTTAGTGTTGTACATGGAAACTTTACATTGAAATAGAATTGTAACTGCCTTATTTGTAAATAGACGGGGATCGAACTAGAAACTGAGATAGGATGGAAATTTCAAATAGATGTGGAGGGAAAATAGAGAGATATTCGGACAACACAGTTTGGTGTCGTGAAAGACTCGTTTCTCTCCGCACAGCGTCTCCAAGGTTAATAAAATGGCAGGTAACTTATCTCTCCCTCCCTCTCTCTCCCTCCTCCCTTCCTCTCCTTTCGAACACCTCTCATCTTCTTCCCCCACCACATTTCCACGCTGCGCCGGCCGCCATCTTGGTGGTACCTTTGTTCTCGCTGATGTGTCTAGTCTAGCTGCCTTGGAGGACACAAAATGGCGTCCCCTGGGAGCCGAAGACGCCGGGGGACGAGATAACGGAGTCGTCTTGGGAAATAGTCAATATTTTCTCCCCATTTTTGATGACGGAATAAAGGGAAGTTCGAGCGTGTTAGGAAGTTGCAAAAATGTTGAAGTATTATATAAACCTTGCATTCATATTATTTTAAAAAAAGAGCATTTAGTACAATATAATGTGGTAAAGTAAAATACACTTAAGTACGTTGATTATATGACACAAAAAACCATAACTCCACCTGTATAGTATATATTAGATAAGCTGCAACGCAGTGAACACTTTTGATTTCAAATATTAAAAGTATGTAAAAATTAATTAAATATTTGTCTACTTTAAAAATATTGTGGTTACTTAAATACATGCTAACGTTGAATTCAACAATTGATATAATATATTTAAGTATATGCATTTACTTAACAATAGTGCACTTTACTTCGATTTAAAAAGACATGGTTTTATTACATGCAAGAGCTGTATTGTTGTATCAACAATTGGCTCGTTGACAATTAGCTTGTCTCACCACGGGTCGCTAAGACAACAGCGTCGCGGTGGCCACAGCTATTCAGAGGAGGGAGGGGGGGCAATAGAATTAAGAGGGGCGCAAGCTTAACATTTAAAATAATTTTTTACTCAGATCTCAAAAATAAACCTCAGCAAAGCATGTTATTGTATATTATAATATGACCAAGGAATTGAGATATCTCAATTCCTTGATATATGACACTGTAAAGCCGGTATTACACGATACAATTTTTTGAACTATTGCATGCAATTTTTCCTTTCAAGAACACTTGAACTCCATTTGTTTGTGTGGGGATGAAATTTTCTTGCAAGGAAAAATTTTATGGTGTAATACAGGTTTAAGATGAGAAGTGGAATTAATAAAATGATTTTGATTCTTAATTGATATATATACATTCAAAAAGAGAATTATGTAATTTACGGAAAAGAGTAATTTTATTTTAATTTCATATTTGGATATCAGACATTGAGCATTTTTTTTTTTCACACTTTCAAAACCAATAATTTTATATGACACCATTTCATATATTTTTAAATGTTTGCTTGACTATTACGTCACAGTATTTCACATCACGATTTTGAGAGTGTTAGATGGGTAAAAAATCCGCATTAAAAAATTGACATAACTCCCCAAATATCCTATACAAAAAATTTACGCATATATTGACTTATTAATATATTAATTGAAGCTATATTAATAACATTCATCCAAAGTCAAAAATAACCTTCTATAAGGGATGCATGCAAGTTATCGAGTTGTTTACTGTAATTACGTTAATGAAATAAAATTATGTTGTGAGGTGCAGTAAAATATTAATATTGTTATTTAATTACGAGACAAGGGGTCAGACACGCGATCGCTGGACACACGAATACATTAGGGAAATAGAAACACTTGGGGTGGTGCTGTCAAAACAATACATTGTAAATATTGCACGTAATTTAATATATTTTGTATCTAATTTTACTGTAAAGAACACTCGTGTTAATAATTGTGTTAAGCACTTATTTTTTTGCGTTTTCAATTTTATAAATAGTATTTAAAATCAAAAACTAAATAATTTTTCTCTATAAAATTAAATGCGAGTTAATTATTAATTAAATTTACATCACGATTTTAACACATTTTAAGCAATTATTAGTCATACTGTGAAATGTATGGAGTTCTGTTTATCCTTGCTGCTTTCACTTCATTGTAATTAATCGAATTCAGAAATTGAGAACAAGAATTAATAAAGGTTCAAAAACTGAACATCTCATAATTGCATTTTAAATGAACATCTATTGGCTGATCTCATTGTTCTCCTAAAATTTGTAATTTTATTTGTAGCGTTACTTTCCAATCATTGCTTCATTTTAAAATTAATTTTGCATTTATATTGGAATATCAAAACATGTCATTGGCTCTAAATATCCATGATCACCAACAATTTGCTTAAAAAGCAATCCTAATAGGTATTGCATATTTTATAATTTATAACAAATAAACTCTTTAAAATAAAATAAAAAAATAATATAATATTATAAAAATTAAAATTAAACATTCAATTAAATTTTCGAATTTTCATCGATTTAACTTAAAAAAAAAAAAATTATTTTTGTGGTTCAATAAAAAAAACATCTTATTTTTTTTTAATTAAAAATTAAAAACTGATGAAACTTTAATACATCTGGCGATTAATGAAGTAGAATTACGAATTTTACATATTTCAGTATAATTAAAAATCGCCAACAGAGAGATTATTTGCGTATTTGCAGTTCAAATGCAATTCCTTGAATTTTTCAAAATTTTAAATTTAAATAAAATAGGTATATTGTATTCAAAATCTTAACTTGATGGTTCCTAATAATTTAAATTTGCTCGTCTGATTAAACTCTGGCTTGATATTAGACTGAGGGAGGGTGTATGATTCGATCATCCCTTACTAATAAGCAGCGGCAAAAATTACTAATTATATTATCATCCCCCTCGTCACATTTTAATGGCAATTAATTAACATTGACTTGCTCATTTCATTAGCCTGACTCAGCATATATATTTTAATATCTTGGCGTGTCATGTTCCACTCTTCTGTCTAGTAATTTGAGAATGCAACTGTCATAAAAATATGATCATATAATTAAGTGGTCAATATAAGCGATTAATATTATTCAATAATGGACAAACTTTATGAATTTTGTTATTGCATAATATTTGGATAGACGACATCAAGTTATGTACTGCCAATTTTTATTGACACTTTGTTTGAAATATCAAACATCATTATAATCAATAGAAAAGATGCTGTGACGTCATAGTCATGTAACATCTTACCATATACTTGCGTGTTAAATATTTGCATGACTATGACGTCACAGCGTTTTGCAGGATGATTTTAAGGGTTAAAATATTGACGGTTTGTACACTCGTCGCCTCGGAAAATTTCCCTTTGCAGCCTTGTTAATCACCATGCCCCGTAAGAATAACACAGAGGGCATGGTGATTAACAAGGCTGCAAGACGGAAATTTTCCACGGTGATGAGTGTACATATTTATCCTTTATTCAAATATGATAAAACAAAACCTCTCTATTTTCCCCTCAGTATAATGTTGAAATATTTTTGTACATTGGTGTACATTCATGATAAAAGTTGTTTAAATATTTATACATCAACATTTTAAGATGGTACAGAGGCATGATTGAACATAAAGCATAAAACGCGGGGGTTGTTATATTATTTGAGGGCATGCATCTAGGGGGAGAGACGTAAAGTAATCACAAGTCCCAGGTGGGTTCAGCAATGACTCACAGAATGCACTCGCAAAGTACCAGCAGTGCATATAAATGTGCCTCTGACAGTGAAATCTCGCTTTAGTGTTGAGTTTAGGAGAAAGTTTGGAATTAATTTTTGAGGAAAATTTAGTTATAACGCTTCTGTATTGCGAGTTTTCGTAGTTGCATTAAATACTTATGTTATATAAATACATTAAAATTGTAAATTGTCATGCTTCTGTAATAGAGTATTGTCCTCAAATTTTTTTATTGCAGAAATGGATAGAGGGTGCAAAGTTATGCTACTCTGATTTTTTTATAGATTTTTTAGAGCCCGGGAACTATTTTTAAAAAATTATTGAAAGTCCTTTCCGTGACGTCACGAGACGCCGCTCCTTAAGAAAAAGATAGGACTTGCCGCCGCGTGACGTCACAAAAAGGACTTTCAATAATTTTTTAAAAATAGTTCCAGGTCTCAAAAAAATCTGAAAAAAATCAGGGTAGCATAACTTTGCACCCTCTATCCATTTCTGCAATAAAAAAAATTGAGGACAATACTCCATTGTTGCTAAATAAATAATAAATTGATTCTGAATTTTTAAAAAACAGCATGCTTCACGAAGGATCAAC
Source organism: Siphlonurus alternatus (assembly GCA_949825025.1). NCBI lineage: Eukaryota > Metazoa > Arthropoda > Insecta > Ephemeroptera > Siphlonuridae > Siphlonurus > Siphlonurus alternatus. The sequence goes on from OX463786.1 coordinate 18,292,674, forward strand.
AAAATTTATCATGACAAACCACGGTAAGCGTCAAATCAATCAAATCAACCGCGGTTAAGTGACAAAACTGGTTCATCTTTTAGGATATATCGTTTTTTTAATCTTTCTATAAAATGATTAAATTGGAATAGATTTTTAATTATGAAAAATAATAAGTCAAGGATAATATATGAAAATATTGTCACTATAATATTATAAAAAATTATAAAAATACCAGGATTGTCTACAATGGAGTATTGTCATCAATTTTTTTTATTGCAGAAATGGATAGAGGGTGCAAAGTTATGCTACCCTGATTTTTTTCAGATTTTTTAGAGCCCGGGAACTATTTTAAAAAAATTATTGAAAGTTCTTTTTGTGACGTCACGCGGCGGCAAGTCCTATCTTTTTCTTAAGGAGCGGCGTCTCGTGACGTCACGAAAAGGACTTTCAATAATTTTTTAAAAATAGTTCTCGGGCTCTAAAAAATCTGAAAAAAATCAGGGTAGCATAACTTTGCACCCTCTATCCATTTCTGCAATAAAAAAAATTGAGGACAATACTCTATTTACAAATAAAAATTCAAATTTTAATTGATTTTCTTTTTTGGCAGGTTAATTAGTTTATCAATGGAGTATTGTCCTCAATTTTTTTTTTTATTGCAGAAATGGATAGAGGGTGCAAAGTTATGCTACCCTGATTTTTTTCAGATTTTTTAGAGCCCGGGCGGGAACTATTTTTAAAAAATTATTGAAAGTTCTTTTTATGACGTCACGAGACGCCGCTCCTTAAGAAAAAGATAGGACTTGTCGCCGCGTGACGTCACAAAAAGGACTTTCAATAATTTTTAAAAATACTTCCCGGGCTCTAAAAAATCTGAAAAAAATCAGGGTAGCATAACTTTGCACGCTCTATCCATTTCTGCAATAAAAAAAAATTGAGGACAATACTCCATTAAATACAATGAAGTGATTATATAAAATTTAAATTTATTGTTTCAACATTATATTATTTAGGGTATTTAAATATTTACTATAGATTATATTATCAGAAACGTATTTAAAAACAAAAAAAGTAATTTAAAATCTGATATTTACATCATTTTATTCAAATAAATCTGGTATAATAAAAAAAGTTTGGAATAAAGTTTATAGTTGGATTTAAATTGAATCAACAGTTTTATCATATAAAGCCACGAGTTGTCATAAACTAACAGAAACTTTTCCTTCTATTTTATATAAACATGTTTAAATTGCTCTCGCATGATTTACGTTTAGAATTTGTTTCATGTGCCATTCGTCATTTGTTTTGGTAACTGAATATAAAGGTGATTTGCAACTTTCACAGAAATATGTTTGCGGGGATTGAGATTTACGGCCTCGAGTAACTTTTAGAATAAACGTCATTCGTTCATATTTTCTACTTCTATAAACTATGTTATTTCATGGTGAAGGGAATAAATAATTTGTACTGAAAAATGTGTAGTAATTTAACTAAGTTTCATTTTCAAAATAAAAATTAAAAGTAATTCATTTGGAATTTTTGTAATTCAGTACTTTATTGCGTAATGTGCATCTCTATATTTTACAATTTTAAGATCAAAAACTGATGGTATAATAATGAATAATTATGAAAAATATGAGCCAAAATTACATGGTGAATGAAAGGAAAATCAAAGTAAAATATAATTTTTTGCTTTGTAAATTAAATTTAATTCTTTTATTATTACCATGTTTAAATTTTTTGTACCAAATTTAGAATTTCAATTTAATTTTTGCTGTCAAAATTCATACCTTAATATTGTCATTTTAAGCTCTTTAAGTTCTTAATTTAAAAGTATTTTTTATGATTAAAATTATTATTTATTATTTCAAATTAATTTTTAACCTCATAATTTTCTAACAGGATGGAATTAACTCCTGCTTTGTTTGAAAAGGCATATCCACAAAATCTATGGAGACAAAGTGAACCAAAACTGTTTTTATATTATAGACTAGGTGCTATCCTAACATCTCCTAAAATTGCAAATCTGCACACTGTCTTTGTTGGAGCTCTAGCAAGTGTTGTGCAGAGGTGTATATTTTGCACTATTTATATGTAGGAAGCTTCTTTCCCCCCTCTGGTGTTGCGAGCGGTGCGAACCGAGTTAACAATTCACGGGCCGTGGTCTGCCCCCCCCCCCTACCCCCACACTGCGGTGTCCGCAAATATAACGTGTGTGTTATGTCGGTCGTGTTAGTATATCGCTACATCACAATTTTATATTCGACATTTTTATTTAACAAATTAGAAACATGCTTTGTTATTATACAATAATGTAATATATTAATTAAATTTTATAATGTTATATTTTGATATGAATATTAATTTATTATTGATCAATGGTATATATCATTTCAAAACAACATTTTTTTTTGTACTGCAGTGGAGTATATTTTTCAAAATAAACTACAGTGGTGTTTTGAGAATAGAATTTTATACATTTTTACAGTAAAATTGTTATGATAATTTCTGTTTAATTTAATTATTTTTATTTTTATTTTTTTTTTGTTAAGTTTCAGGAATTTCATTATTGCCATAGCATTGTACTGTACGGTCTTCACCTCAGAAAATTTCCTTTTGTTGCCTTGTTAATTAATCCTCGTCGCCTTGGAAAACTCCCAATGTGCATGCAGCCTTGTTAATCACCATGTTATTTTTGCATGATTAACAAAGAGAAATTTTCCGAGGCGACAACTGTATTATGAATCATTTATATAAAAATATCTATAAAACAAAAACGCATTTTTTTTTAAGTCGTCTATATAAAGCATATCGAGAGATCAGAACTTAAAATTCACGCAGTAAAAACAAAGCAGTTCCCCCATATTCTAATTTTTACCAGTCTCCACAACGCTATCTCTCTAATTTGCCGGTTGAATGCGCTTGGTGATATTTCGTCGTTCTGTGACCAAATTAGGCAGGGGATGATATCGATCTCCTTAATGTATGCACACTGCAGTGCGGGCGTGCCACAAGGGCTGCATACCTACCGACTGTGCAGGGGTAACTTTACGATGGGAGGATTCTACTATGCGCAAAAACGAGAAATTTAAGAACACTAATAAGAAGTATTTTTTGTTGTTGATTATTACATAAATTGAACATTTCAGAGCTTGTTTATTTTAATATATATGATATATATTAGTAAGCAACTGGATTTCATGCAATAAATAATACAAATATATTAATTTTTTGTTCATAATAGAGAATATTATTGTAAATTATAACATAAAAAAACTTTAATTTCGCATTTTTGTTTCTTAAATGTTGCATTTCTGATAAGAGCTAATCTGAATTAACAAAATATTACTCTGTTTTTTAACAAGAACTTTCATTTAAAATTGTATTATTCAATTTTTTGTCATAAAAATTATATAATAAATCATATTTTTTGTTAAAAATGCATCTTAATTCTAAAAATTAGAGCACATTATTTCGATAAAAACAACAAATTTACCTGTAATAATCACATAAATAAATATTATTGAGAAAAGATTATATTGTTTAAAACCAAATATTATGGTCCTACACAAAATAATAAACAATGAGCTTAGCAATATTCGTTATTACCAAGGCTTCGTATTACCACACATATACAAAATTAGCAAGTCCAAACTAATCAGTTCGTATCTCGGATTTCAACAAGGGTGGTCTCAATTCAAATCTCCCGCCCTCATATGTGTCATAAATTATGAAACCTGAGACCTATGACGTCATTGGAAATATTGCATGGAGGGTAGTTAGTGCAGTGGGTTTTTTTTTTTTTATAATACGACCTACTTGTTATTGCTGCAATTCGAATTATTAGCTACTTTAGTTCTGAGATGACGTCACAAACTTTTCCTTTATCCTCCAATACAATATTAATGGGAGGATCACGTGACGTCACATCAAAGATAAGCTGCGAGTACTATATATTTTATTAACTGTCACGATTATATTAAGGCAATGCATAAAAAGTGAAGTACTAAGTCTGTTCGTAGTACTGCAATGGGAGTTTTTTTGCACTTGATTCTTTCTGCATGCATTCTAACATAAAGTTAATCGAATGCTGAAGATATTTATAGAGAAGTTTTTTTAAATGAAAATAGGTAATTTTTTTAAAATTTTGAAGATAAAAAATCATATATTTTTAAAAGGCATCATGGCTGGGTATATAATTATCATGATACTTATAAAGATGAGATTTAAAAAGTTGTGCATTGTGCAATATAAGAATCTAAGTGTCATAACAACTATTATAATAAATGTAAGTTTCAACAATACTACAGTATATTATTTTATATAACAGTTCCATAAAATCTGTATTATAGTACAATAATAATTATCAGCAAAGACTCTTTAAAGGCTAAAAAAAATTAATTAGTATTATAATTTTTTTATATAATTTTATGCAGTATTATAACTTAAATATTACAAAATAATATATTTGAAGACCATATAATATGTAATACTGTTTTATAATAATATATAGTTCCACTATATACAGTATAATGTATAAATTATATGATATAAAATTAGTTCAAATGGTTGCATGAGTAATAAATGTCTTAATAAAAATAAAATTTATTGAAGCAAATTGTTGCATGTTCAATATTTCTTATCTAATTAACGTCACTAGAACAAACCTTTTTCTTATGTACGGCAATCACTTAATACAATTATACATCGAATTTTTACTACTCTCCCATTCTGATTATGTTGTATCACATAACAATTGTAAGAGACACGCGCCTCTCCCCCTCAAACACAGCCATCTTCCATCTGTTAGCCACTAGACAGATTAAATTCTCTCAACCAATATTCTCAAGTAGAGGACTGGTAATTGAACAGTAGCATGTGTTTAATAGAGGAGGGGTATCGTCATAGTAGTAAAATCAGGAATACATTAAAATAGAGGGGGTATCGTCATAGTAGTAAAATCAGGAATACATTAAAAATGTAATATCACAAAGAGTATCACGCACAAGTATTATGATAATGGAATTGACCATCAAATAATCGATTGTTATATTTTAAGTGCATTAATGGTATAAACAATTGTTATATTACAAAATTTTTATTCTATAAAAAATAATAACAACTGTTAGAAATATAGATCAAACAAACCTTGCATGTAGATTCATTGTATAATATGCTGTTTTTATTTGTTTAGGGTGCAAAATAATAAAAGAAAATATGAAATTTATTTCAACTCAGGTATACATTAATTTAGTCTTCATAGAAGACAGCACCAAGAAAGAAAGAAGGGGTAACGTTCGCTTTCACCCGAGGTGTAGCTCACAATGATCTCCCACAAACTACTCCACTCAATTAGACTGAGCCATGTTAAAGTACGGGCTATCAACAGCCAGATCGAATCTTCCTCGTGGCTGAGTCGATTGTCCCTCTCCATATGGCGGTACAGACCCTTTAAGAGAATTTCAACCTCTAATGTAGTCTTATAGAGTGCTAAAGTGTGACGGAGTAAAAAGATTGATTAGTCGATATTGATTAGTCGATATTGATTAGTCGATATTGATTAGTCGATCAGTGAATCGAGTGCGTAATTTCTTCTGCTTTTCATTATAATTTATGTTTTTTTATCATTACGTATTCATGTAATGGACTTGTCTTCATGAAATTTTTTATTGCATCTTTGGACGGAAGACCTATAGCTTTTGATTTATATACTTATTTAGAAAACAACATATATATAATAATTATGATACTTTACATAGAATATTAAACAATACACCCCAAGAGTTTGGTTAATATATATTTTTTTTAAAGGCATGCTGCAAAACGCTGTGACGTCATAGTCATGTAAATATTTAACACACAAGCATTATATAGGGAAAGATTTTGCACTCTCTTCTCAAAAAATGACAATACGTATATAGGTCGGATTCCTCTACATATCCAAATATGTAATAAAAATATGTCAAGGGAGTTTCATCGCAAATAAAGGTCAGTTTCATATATTGATTAAATCTCCTTAGTCAAATTTTTATGCAATCGAAAATATTAGGCATTATTTTAAATGATCACAATGTAAAAAATTTGATTAAAGTCTTAAAACTTTTATAATTTTAACAATATTTTTATTTCGTTTAACGAACCCAATAAATTTATAATAAAATATATCATAATTTTATAATAAATTAATTTCATATTAAGTAAATTTAAATAAATTTTTTGGTAAAATGATGTAAAATCTGAAGCCAAGCTCAATCACAAAATAATAATAATAATAATAAAATTATTTCTATTAATACGTATGGATATACTCGATTCAATCAAATATTATAATACAATATTATTATCAAATACATAATAATTAATTACTACCAAGAAATTTATCTACAATAAGCCTAATTTAATTTTATTCAATTTATGTTTTTACTAGTGCATTCATGTTCGTTATTTTTAGATTGAGCTGTTGCAGCGAAAGTTCATATTGAAATTATTATTCTCAATTATTTTTAATACAGACGAGAATGTAAATTATGTTATAACATCTCAAGTTCTCTTTTAAGGGCGCGATTTAATCGAGTAAATTGAACGTCAGATTGTCAGTTAATGAGGGTGGGGGATGATAAATGTTCTGCAGCCTTGCTTGGCTATTAGCTTAGAGAGGGAGAGAGAGAGAGAGAGAGAGAGAGAGAGAGAGAGAGAGAGAGAGAGAGAGAGAGAGAGAGAGAGAGAGAGAGAGAGAGAGAGAGAGAGAGAGAGAGAGAGAGAGAGAGAGAGAGAGAGAGAAAGAAAGTTGCAAATTGACTCGACCTTACGACCAGTTGAATCTACGAAGTTTGCAAAAAAAAAAAAAAAAAAAAAGTATATATTGCACTCCATTATTAGTTGAAATAAAGTAAAATTTATTACTATTGTATAAAGCGCCGCGTTAAAAATAATTTACCATTTTCTATTATTTTATATTCGACCTTTTAAGTTTTTCAACTTTTATATACGCTGTTTCTATAATCATTTGTATATGAAAAAAAAATGAAATCTTGTTTTATTATATTTATCCTTACAATTTATACGATACAGAATAATCATCACTTTATGACTTGTGTATTCATTATAATATTTATTTGAATTACAGTACTGTATTTAATTATAAAACATTGAAGTATAATACTTGCATGGGTAATTAAAATGATTTTATCTTGAATAATATAATCATAATTATCATAGTTTATATCTCAAAATTGAGAGTGGGAATTACTGTGACGTCATAGTCATGCAACATCTTTCTCTATACTCGTGTGCTAAATATTTGCATGACTAATGACGTCACAATGTTTTACGGTTTAAAAAAATTTGACAATACATAACTCAAGGTCCTCGATCCAAATATACAATAATAAAAAATAAAAAAAATCATGAATTTTTTCTATTGTTTATAAAATAATATAACAATAATATAATAATTAATAACCATGACTTTTTTTAAATAGCATTTAATTTGAAAATACAACTCATATTTTGGCCCCCCTCTCAAGTCTGCACTCAGTTCCCACATTACCAGCACTGTGGTGTGATGGTAACCTCAGCCGCGCGATGACAACGCACCTCTGCAGACGTCCTCACTGCAGTTGTCAATGGGACTGTCAAAACATCGCCGGATGACAGATTTAGTGGCCCAAAGTTAGCGCCACGTGGTGGTGTTTCTTGAAGATGAAAGATGGGGGGTATTAAGCCTATATTACACGATACAATTTTTCTGATTATTGTATACAATTTTTTTTTTACAAGAAAACTTACTCTCCATTTGTTTGTATTGAGGAGAGGAAATTTTCTTGCAAGGAAAAATTGTATACAATAATCATAAAAATTTTATCGTGTAATATAGGCTTTAAACAACTAACAATAATCATAATGGCAGCGACCAAAGTTATCCAGCTTTCCAGTTATCTCACTATATAAAAGCGGTTATTAAGGCGTGAAACTTTTATAACTCTTTTCGTGAAATGCGACCATAAGATTTCTTAGTAGAATTAGTAATATATAATATGTAAATATGTGATTGAGCATTTGCTTTCAGCTTTAGAACTGTTAAATAAATTTAACTAGAATAATATAATTAATATAATTATACATCCTTATCAAATAAATATATGAACGCTCGATTGAATTTTAATTAGTTTGGGGCCTGTGAATCGAGCAGTCATTGCCTGCTGTAAATTAATATATTAATGTTAATATAAATATATTAATATGTATTTATTAGATTTAATAATATTAAGGTATATTAATTTATATGTGTATCTAAATAATAAAAAATACCATCATAATGCGTATAGTTGATTTTGATTCATATATATATGGCCTAAAGCCGGTATTACACCATACATTTTTTCTAACTATTGCATACAATTTTGCCTTACAAGAAAACTTGAACTCCATTTGTTTGTATGGAGATGAAATTTTCTTGCAAGGAAAAGTTGTATGCAAAATTTTATGGTGTAATATAGGCTTAATATTGTAATTATCAATGCAACTCCCTAATAATAATTTTGCATGAACAGATAATGAGCTAAGTACTTTAAATGTTTTTCATTCTAAGTTTTATTACGTGTAGATTTAAAGTGACCCTTAAAATATAATATACGTGATAAGTTCTTGCAGCAGTTCTGTTCAGTGATCGGGTTACATCGTTAATTGTCGGAGGTTGTAACGTGTGGTGAGAGTACGTCCGTGTCGCGCATGTGGCAATGTGGCAAGTGTCGGGGGGGAGAGACGTAACAGACATCCATATGTACAGTACATAAAATATCATATGAAATTTTCTTTAGTCAATAGATCGCGGAAGTGTTAATTTGAGTTTCGTTAAGTTTTTCAACAGCATTAAGGATCAATCTCAGTTGATTTAGATGACGGAATCAGCCTCCTTGAATGCAATAAGATTTGCAGGACTTTGAATTCGCCATCAATAGGTGGCATACAAATTTTGAAGTGGATCTATCTTATCAGTTTTGTAAAAACTTAGAACTCTGTAGAAGTTTAACATTGGCCTTATGGATGGAAACCGGAAATGGAGCTGTTGTAAGAAAACTGCAAGACTGAATTTGCTCAAACCATAAGCGATTAAGTTTTAGATTATTCTTGAAATTTTAAAATTTATTTCATTCGATTCCGTTAGTTGCAGGGAAATATTCTTTGAATTCAGCAGTAACTGAGATTAATCGTTAAGCGATCAAATTTTCAGAATATTCTTGAAAATTTAAAATTTATTTAATTCTATTACGTCGTAGAAAAATATTTTTTGATTCCGAAGTAACTGAGGTTTACTTTTGATCTTATACAAAGTAAATTACTGAACAAGATCTGGTAAGAAATCAATATAATTGAAGCAAATCAGTAACCCAATGCTATTGAGCACAAACTAACATTAGAAATTCAATCTGCAAACACTTGACATACTAACATATCTCTTTATGAGTGGGAGTAACATTAATTAAATTCACCATATCTGTTTATGTGTCAACTTTTGATACGTGCAATATGGTGGCGAGTTTTAAGTAACTCTCTTAATGAGGTGATAAAGTTAGGTCGTAAATTTAACATCATCTTGTAATGGCAATTATAATTCATAGTGGGAGGATCAAATATACCGTGGACATTATGAAACATGTTAATTATTATCGTGTAATTAAAAAAAATATGAGGTCGTTAATGGAGTTAAATTGAAAAGTATTATTTTTTATTACTGCAAAAGAAAGAATTACGATCTCAAAGACTACTTTGTATTCTGATTAGCAAATCTGAATGCATATCTGCATCAAATTAGCAACATCACTGTATATTTCAAATAACACAGTTGTAAAATTAGTGTGATAATTTTGTAATAATATTTAATATTTGGAATATGCATTAAGGATTGACCTCAGTTGATTTAGATCTCGAAAACGGACCCCTTGATTTTAATGAGACTTCATTCGATTCCGTTCGACGGAAATTTTCCTACTTCCGGTTTCAACTGAGGTCAATCGTTAAAATATTTTTCATAATTTTATAATACTTAATAGTTTTTAATATCGTAATTGTTGATTTAGAATTTGTAAGAATTGTCAGACAATATTTTAACAGACATTATTAAATACGTAATTGGTCATTAAAATGGCTCTAATAAGGAAAATAGTAAATTTCTTAATATAATTTTCAACTAAATTATAAAAAAAAAAAAAATCTCTGGAAAGTTAAAAATAATAAATAAAAACTATCAATAATTATTTTAAATTAAAATTATTTTTTTTCATCTAAAAATAAAAATTGGTCATTGAATTATTTTTTTTTTAAATGAAAATTATATTGCATAAATATAGATAGTAATAAAAATTAAATGCAGAAATAATTTTATATAAAAAATAATTGTGTTATAATGAAATCAAAAGAGGAAGCTAAAATTACTTACAAATGAGATTCAACCTTGTAAATCAGAGTGATAAATAATAATAATTGTAACTTAAAATAAATTCGAAATTCAATCAATACTTTAAATAAATTTCATATATTCGAGTTTATACCATCAGAAATAAAATACTACAACTCCACTCCACACATTTCCCATCAGGTCCATCTTGGTTAGTCATGTGGTCTTCCACTTCCGGTCCCCCCCCCCCTAAGTGTCATAACATTGGTTAGTGTGGCTTGTTCGCACTCTTTATTACTTCCCCACAATCTGCTTCCTGACTTATCTGAACAACACTTCCCCATTAGAGACTTTGTAAATAAGGAACGACGAAACATAAAAAAAAGTTATATGTTATATCAACATTCCTTTATACAGGTTAAGACACGCACGCATTTCGTGCGTTAATTTCGGTAAATTTTCAGGCCCCATTGCACCGCGAAATTTCAAAAATAGCATTGCATGATGGGTGCATTCAAAATTTCGCGGCACGTTGTGGCCAATAATACCATAGAGAAATATATTTGGATAGAGGTAGTGCGCCCATGTTAAATTTTCAGACAAAAATTTGTGTCCCCCTCTCGTCACCTTTTTTGCCTTTTTGACAAAATAAACTACCTGCTGCAAAACTTGAGCATTTCAGCGCGAGAGGACTCTCATCCAGATTTTCTCAACCTCGCCCTCATCTCTTTTTGTTTTCTCTAATTTCTCTGTCTTCACTCGCGTCACGTGGTCTAGCCAGCCTGCTGCACATCCTCGGGGGAGAGAGGAGGGATGATGCGTCTGCCCTCAAAGAAACGTGCGAGATCGTTAGGTTACGAGAGTAAATAACAATAAAGAGGCAGGGCGGACAGAGCGTACTGCAATTATAGGAATATTTGTATCCTGATGCAATTTTTTTATAATTTTATATATTTTTTGCACCCCATTTTTTTAATTTCTTTTCAATACCTGCACTATCGTAATAAATAAAGCTTTGAGTAAATAATTTTAATTAAGTCAAGTAATTAATCTAATAACCACTTTTATATTATTTTTATTAGTTTCATGATGCACGATTTTTTTGAAAAAGGGACGTGGACTATATTTTTTTTTTTTTCGATGAAAAGTTGCAGCAAATTACGTAAATAGTAAATTTTATGTAGTTACAATATTTTCGTCACTACTTTTTCTTATAAAAAATAGACTACTTTTTAAGACGATGTACTGATGTACGAGCAAGAAAAATATTTATATTTAAATTTTCAAAACAGGAAAATCAATTTATTACATTAAGTATACTGTACATCAATTAATACATTTAAAAAATCGGATTTTTTTAACTTCATGCAATAATAAATTTAAAGATTGAACCGGTATGGAGTATTGTCCTCAATTTTTTTTATTGCAGAAATGGATAGAGCGTGCAAAGTTATGCTACCCTGATTTTTTTCAGATTTTTTAGAGCCCGGGAAGTATTTTTAAAAAATTATTGAAAGTCCTTTTTGTGACGTCACGCGGCGGCAAGTCCTATCTTTTTCTTAAGGAGCGGCGTCTCGTGACGTCACAAAAAGAACTTTCAATAATTTTTTCAAAATAGTTCCCGGGCTCTAAAAAATCTGAAAAAAATCAGGGTAGCATAACTTTGCACCCTCTATCCATTTCTGCAATAAAAAAAATTGAGGTCAATACTCCATTATATACTATACATTAAACAATAAAACTATTAGTAATTGTAAAATGTATATAGTACACTATATAATTAATTAAAAAATAATAAAATACTATGTATAATTTTTATTTTTATGCTGATCACGCGAGGAATATTTTCGACATTTTTATATTTTAAATTGTTGTCTTTTCGTATATACAAAAACATAAATAAGTTAATAATGAGTAATGAATACTACGTAATAGAATTATAGTATACTTAAATAATCATAATACTGCATGTAGATGGATTTTAAATCAATTAAAGATGTACTAACGATGTGTTTCGGGACTTTCGGGGATATAAATTTTTATTTAAAGTTATTTTTAAGAAAAATTTTCATAAAATTTTATATAAATCGTATCCGTCGAGTACCTTTTTTTGTTATTTTTCCCTTAAAATTTACTAAGGTTCAGCTCTCAAGGGGGAGTGGGTTATAACACCCCCCCCCCCTTGTCTACGCCCCTGAGTACTCTCTACACAATTTGAAATTAATTTTTTCATAATACCTCTCAAAATGCTAAGGACATGTCGATAACAGCTAACAACTGGGGCTCCTATAGGACCAACCTTTTTATAATTTTTGTACCTAAATCAATCGATCCGCGCAGGAATAAAAAATTCGATCCCAAATTTTTTTTCGGGAATTTCAAATAATGTACATAATAAAGATTTTAACTATAATTAACAACAAGTTTGTGGAGGGAACAGGTTAAGGAAATTATTTTCTGTTTCGTGACAAACTGAATGGTTTTTACATTATATTACAAAATTAAAATAACTCGAGTTCTTCTATTCAAGAATGCATTGCAATAAGAAAAAAAATATATATGCAGGTATATATATATATAACTAGCATGCAAACTTTATCTACTGCTTGTTAATATGCTTTATATAGTTTTCAATCGACGAGATATTGTTGCGCATAGAACATCAATGCATAACATTTCTAAGCTGCAGATATTTATCAATTTTTCAACTGTAATTTCATGATTTAATTGTACCAAATATGTAATTTAATTGTTAAAAAAAACATTAACTGCCACGTCCCTTTAAAAAAAATCGCGACTGCGGCGACCCCCCGATGTTTGTCCCGACCCGTACTTGACTTGCGTTCCGGCAAAAACGCGTGTCCACTTTTATCACTGCTTATAATATATAATGTTTTATATAATATATATAATAATAGGAACGTTTAATTGCAAAATTCGTTTTCATTTTTATAGTCATAGTAAAATAAAATTATAACTACAAGTTTAATATATATAACAATAATTAATGAAAGATAAAAAAGAAAGTGTAAAATCAGCAGCGTTAGAGTCGATATTTTCAGCCATGTATTGAGCTCGCTGCATGCGTACGAGTATAACACATGCAGCAGGTATCATGTTACGCTCTCTTGAGGGATACACCGGATCATCTCTCCTCAAAGACTTGCAAACTCTGCAGGGTGCAGCAGGCTGGCTAGACCACGTGACGCGAGTGAAGACAGAGAAATTAGAGAAAACAAAAAGAGATGAGGGCGAGATTGAGAAAATCTGGATGAGAGTCCTCTCGCGGTGAAATGCTCAAGTTTTGAAGCAGGTAGTTTATTTTGTCAAAAAGGCAAAAAAGGTGACGAGAGGGGGACCAAAATTTTTGTCTGAAAATTTAACATGGGCGCACTACCTCTATCCAAATATATCACTCTATGATAATACTTAAACGTGATTGGCTAAGCCCTTTAACATTGGTCCAATCGGTGACTTAACCTGTATAAAGCCAACCTTGTGTTATATTATACGGTAATGTTTTAATCTGCGCTTATTTCAACTATTTTTACATTTGAATCAGATTGTTTAATTTATTATCAAATACGTATTTTGTGTTCTATCGATTTATATAAAATATTGTAATATTTACGTCATGTCATATCAATTTAAAGGTAATAATGGATCTTAGAACTGTTAAAAAAATATAGAATTTTTTCAAAAATATAAAATGTAATATTCTTCCTTTTTTCAAAAGAAAATTTAATAGTATAATGTTGCAAATTTAAAAAATTTGATTCATTTTAATAATTAAATAAAGAACAAGAAACGTGTTTAACAATTAAATTGATTTGCTAAATTTTAACATTTCGGATGAAATATATTATTAAATTTGCTTTCTACATGCATGATTATTCTTTTATTTATATTAATTGTAATCAATTTTAATTTGTATTCTTAAACGTACCAATTTATTTTATTAAAAATATTCATCGCTCTATAAATTCTCATTGGAAACCAATTTCACGATTATAGCTACTCAACCATTAAATTTCTCAAATTCGCTCGCATCATCAAACATTATCTCAATTATTTACCCTTGTTTACCAGCTCTGTGTTGCGCGCGGCGGCCATGTTAATTAACAAGATAAGCCCGTGGCCAAGCTAATTAGCTGCCGGTGAAAGAGATGAAATCTTTACACGCCTTTGAATATAAAACATGGTGTTTACCTTAACGATAATACAAAAGTGTTTAACATTTTTTTACAGGTGCTCTAATACTGTAGCTTGTACAGTACGTTTCTTTAGTTAACTATACCTTTCCATAAGAGATGGTCAAAGATGGTAAAAAATAATTATTCAAGCAATTTACTAAATATAATACCTGATTGAATATAATTATAATAAATAGCTTATTTTATTTTCTCTCTTTTTTAGGGCATATTTTGCGTAAAATACTTCAGAAATTGTATATTTTACGTAAAATTTTATTTAGTTTTAAGATTAGTTTGCTATTCATAATATTAATTAATAATTTTATAACAAGTTTATTCTTAAACTGTCACTGGTGATCAAAATATAAGACTTCATATTTTGACGGAAGTAAATTCAGAAACTATATAAATACAACGACTTCTGTGCTGAAAATATCATATCTCCGAGGCATACCCGAGGCTGGTATAACAATGTTAGACCACCCTCATTGTTGGTGACAATGGGAGCTAACTTGATTGTAGCGTCAATATCATGTCACACTTTCACCACATGGTGCTGCTATTTATAGATCCAGTCACCCTTCCGATATTTCGTCTGATTGTGAATATAATTGTAGAGTCGTCGCCTTGGAAAATTTCCCACTTGCAGCCTTGTTAATCATCATGTTCCGTAAGAATAACACAGAGGGCAAGGCTGCAATTGGGAAATTTTCCAAGGTGACGAGTGTACATCTTCCTGTTCGAATAGCATTATTATTTGATTAATGTACAGCCTCAAAGCCAAGAGAAATTAAATAATTATTTAAAAAATTTGGAACAGTATAGGTATTTAGTTAAGAAAATTGAGGGCATATAATTGCATCTTAAGATGCTTTAAATAAATTTATATTCTGCATTCATGATTATAATAACTTTTAACATGCAAAAACACAGCATGTATTATAGCTTTCATATAATATATTTTACCTCTAAAAATATTAAAATAAGGTATATCATGGAATTACAGTTTTTAACTACTAAATTAAATTAAATTAAATATTAAATTAAATTCATATATAAGTCCACACTAATTTTGATCCAAGTATACGACAACTTTCACCACATGTCCGACATATCTGTGACAGCTTGCCGTGCCTGCGGATATTCGGGGGGTGTATCAAGAAGGGGTCGGAGGTCTGTTAGGGGTGAGATAGCCTGGGGGTAAGCTGGGGAGGGAGGGGGCAGCTGTGGCAGGTTCTGTTGGAGTTTATGCATCTCAATGCAGGCAGTTTTGAATGCACTTTTGGTTTAAATACTTACATAAAATAATATTATCGAACTAGTCATTCAAAGAAAAAATTACAACTTTACGATCAGATTATTAACAATGAATGTTAGAAATTAATTAACTCTTATAGTCATTTAACATTCTTCCCAGATTTACTAAGAGGTTTCTGGACTTTCAAATCGTATTTGAATTTTGTAGGAAGGTTTTTAATTAATTCTGACTTATTTACTTAAATATGAACAGGAAGAACAGAAAACTTTCACTTCCGGCTACTTCCGGCGGGAATATTAAATTAATTTGACTGTAATATTTATTTTTATTGAATTATCAACATTTAATTGTTAATGATTGGTTACTGTATATTATATACCTATATAAGGCAAGTATTTATGATAATATACCTTGGACTGCTGAAATCAAAACTTGTACATTTTTTTATGTCATTGTTATTCAGTTATTACTTATATTAATTGATACATACAATAGTGTCACCCTTATTAACAATTCTCTTTCTTCTTCTGTTCCAGGTTTTTCCTGAAGTTCTTCCTGAAGTGTAATCAGAACTGTCTGAAGAATGCTGGCAACCCGCGGGACATGCGCAGATTTCAAGTGAGTACAAACATGTTACAACTTGTCCCTTGAGGACCCTGACCTTAGTCACTGTGACGTCACTGGGCCCCCTGGAGACCTGGGGGAGAATTTCCTGACCTTGAGTTACCCTTGGAAAAGAGGGGGACACTAGGGGTGAAATAATGGAGTCTTAATCCGGGGCTTAAACAATTTTTCTTTTTTTTATTAATTTTTAGATTTATTGCATGTTTCCTCATAAGAAAATTTCAACGCTTTAATGCAAGACTCTCTAGCCCTTAAAATATAGTACAAATTTTGGTTAATTTTTTTATCTTATTAATATACAGGATATTTCAAGTCAATCTTACAAGGATGAAAATATCACAGAATATTAACGCTAGTTGTATTAACATAATATATGGTAGTATTATCTGATAGGATTAAAGAATGGTTTATCTATATATACAAATGTGGGGAAAAAATCACTTTAATATTGTGCTTTAAAAGGTGAAAAATTGAACCAACATATCTATTTTAATGTACGTACATAATGGAGTTACGCCCTTTTCTTGCTAACAACATTAGACTTAAGCCCTTGACTACAAACACACCAACGTTATATTATAGTCTCTCAGCTGTTTTTGTTATTTCCCAGGAGCCTTTTCTACAGTTTAGACGTGCTTCAAACTTGGGCCTGACCTACCTAAACGTGACGTCATTGGGGTCCCAGGGGGGGAGGGAGGGGGGCAGTTTGGAGACAAGGAATTACCCCCATTCTTAATGATAATTCTAATTAAAATCTATTAATTTTCTGACAATTTTTTTTAAATGGTTTGGATTTATTTTCATTCGCTTTTTTAAATTTATATTGATAAATAGTTGTCAAATTAATTAGTTGATTCATTGTTATATCTGCATAAAACATACTGCTATACTGTATATTCCATGCTATAGCTCTCTATTCTATGTATAAATTGAAGGACTTATTGCATGGAAAATGGAAATATATGACATATTATATTAGTGAGATTGGCGGTAAACTATATTTATTTTCAGAAGAAATTTGAATCCAAGATCAACACAGAAACCTTAATCAAAAGCGTAGATGGATTTTTTTAGGGAAACTTTTAACTGTATATATTTAAAAAAAAATGTAATTTATTTACTTGTATTTTACTAACATTATAGTATATTTTAAAACAGCTTCGAAGACAAAATGTTTACGGTTTTTAACAGCTGTAAAAACTTTTACTATAATATCTTTCATTTTCATTTTTTTGCATATTTAAAATCATTTTACTATAAAATTAGGTCACAAATCTGTCCCTATTTTTATTATGTAGACTTGTGCCCTTTTATTCACCGTGACCTTTCTATCCACATTGTTATATTTTATCCGATATGTTTATGTTGGCACGCCTGTTGCTCCCCAGGGTACACCTTGGCAGACGTGCTCCAAACTTTGGACTGACCTACCGCAATGTGACGTCACGATCAGCTGTTGGTGTCAATGACATAAATCATGCATGAGACACGAGCGATATTTATTGTTTCTATTTTCGGCACTGTATCATTGTGTCACATAAGGGATTTAGAAGAAAGTCTGAATAATATTTGTTTACTATATAGCCTGGATGATTCTATATGTTTTTATTTATATATAAAAATAGTAAATCAATGTTAGTCTGGGTGATATGTAAATATACAGCCTAGATATTTATGTATATTGAAATATATTATAGTTTAATATGGAGGACTACTCAATACACTTCTAATATACTAAAACAATTAATAATTTAATTGCCAAGGAATTGGCGATAAAAAAATATGCTAAAAATTAGTTATTGTTTCTATATTATATTAGATATAATATTATTATATATTATATATATAATATTATATATTATATATACACTGTATATTATATATTATATATATATTATATAATTTAAGACATTTTCTTTAAAATTATTATGCAACTCACACATAGGGAGTTTAGCTCTGTAACAAAAATATATATGAAATTTACATTTTAAAATTTAAAAATTATATATTTATAATTTATGCACAATATAATTTAATTATTATTATTGTTTTGATTACATCATATTGTACTAGCCAGAATTATAAATTAGCCCTATCGGCCGCTACAAAATATACCAAAATAAACATTCTTCAAAGATCTAAGAAGCGGAAATTAAACATTACTAGAAATTAATTAAGCATAGCAAATTCAAAAAATTTCAAATTATTTTTTATTGTTAACTAAAACTTTAAATGCTATTATTGGCTTACATAAATTTTAAAACACTTTCATGATCAAAAGCTTTTTTGTTATTCAACTTTTCAATATTATTATACTGAAGTGTAAAGATTTAACTATTAATTAATCAAGAAAAAAATAGCCACATTTATATCAATGTCTATCTACGAGTACTACGATATTATATAAAAGTAAAATTTATATAATAAATTTCTATGGAAAACGTACATATAGAACGAACGCTGTTAAATTACTGTCAGAAAGAGCAGTGCTACTTAAGTACACTAGCTAATTATCAATTATGGACGAGGCTTCACTCTAAAGGCATGTCAGCTTTAAGCACTGCACGATAATATGTAATGTAAATTTATATCTATCATGTAGTTAATATTAAGTTATACGATATAATGTGATTTATCGATCATCTAATCTCACTGAATAATTGTGATTAATATATCATGCCAGTGAGAAATTAAACGCACCTTTGCGTTTATCATGTCAATATTAAAGTATATATAATATTTTTAGAGAATTAAAACAAATTATTGCGAATGTAAGACATCAAATGAATTGATATATTAATTTAAAATAGTATAAATATTAAGCTAATTTTATGTGTTTAATTTATTAAATCTTTCATTCGAGCAATATGCAATATTATACATATATTATAGTCAAAACCTATCCCAAATAATAATTATTTTCTTTATAATTGGGTTAATTTGGGCTGCAATGCTATTTTTAAATGTTATATTAAATTTGAACAAATTGCTACAGTAGAACAACTTTTCAATCAAAAGATAAATAAATAAATAAATAAATAAATAAATAAATAAATAAATAAATAAATAAATAAATAAATAAATAAATAAATAAATAAATAAATAAATAAATAAATAAATAAATAAATAAATAAATAAATAAATAAATAAATAAATAAATAAATAAATAAATAAATACTCTAACTCATGGCCATTCCTGTACAATCAAACAAGATGGGTCCTTGTTGCGCGGGTTGCAGAGTTAGAGGCAGGCTCACCCCTCATGTTTCCCCCCGAGTTTTGTGGTTCCCATGGGAACGCTGGCTGGAGGGGAAGTTTGGGGGGGGGGGCTATCAACCAAACCAGCAGCGTTGTAAAGGAGATGTCTTGTTAAAATGGCTATGTGCTGTTAATACTGTTATTGATTAATGTTACGTTATATCATTGAATGTTATTTTAAAATTAATTTAATTTTAAAGTTTAATAATATAAATAATAATATTAATAATAAATAATTTAATTTATTAAATATATGCCAATAAGGCAATTAGAAGAGTTAATGTTGGTTTATGTTCATTTGGTGGCTAATATGTCTATTAGCTAATATCTCTCTTCGTAATAGATTCACGAATAGTAATTTTAATGTTCTTTTTTGCTAAGTTAATTCGATTAATTAAACGATTATAATTTCAAACATTTAGTAACTTTATTATTCTTTTTAAAATTAATATATGTAGTATACATGATATATGACAAGAACAATCAATTTTTTTAGTTCCTTATTCATTTGTAAAATATTTTGTGTTTATTTTCGCAGTGAGAATTCTTTAAAAAAATAGTTCCGTGCATGATTCCAATTCATTAAATTAATATTTTTGTTGACATTAATTCATAATTCAATTCTTCAATATTAATGTAGAGATAACGCCGGTCAGCTGTTCAACGTAGGTCCCTTTTATTAACATGTAAACCTTAGCAAATTCACCAAAATTTGATTTTTTTTTGAAAGGCAGATATTAGTGCCTAAAAGCCATAGAAAAAATTTCAAAACAATTTATAACGAGCCGATTTTTTTTTAATTAAGTTTTAAAATGTCTCTCCATGGAGAAGTCCTATGCTAAAAATTAAAAAAAAATAATTAAAAAAAAATCGGCTCGTTAAATTGTTTTGAAACTTTTTCTATGGCTTTTAGGCACATATCTGCCTTTCCAAAAAATTTCAGAATTCTTGTGAATTTGCTAAGGTTTACATGTTAATCAAAGGGACCTATATCGAACAGCTGACTGGCGTTATCTCTACCTTAATTATTAATTCACTAAGTTTTCCAGTAAAAAATCTGCTCTAAAAGTAGCGATTTAAAACGATTCAACAACAAAATGAAAAGTATTAACAAACGTTTCAACCAATACTCGCGGTTTATACTGCAGTGTTACAAAAATTGAAGTCTATCTCCCCCGTGCGGTTCCCATGGGAACGAAGGGGAGGTTTCGGGGAGGGGGGAAGTTGCGTGGCGCAGTCCCAACGGTCACCTCCCCTCCCGGGGGAGTCGGCGACTTGCTAGAAAAGGTTATCTTCAAAATGGCGAACTGTTATTGATCAATGACAGAATACATTTTACTGCCAAGAAAATATTTTCAAGTATAGTAAATGTATACACTGAAAAAATAAACCTTTAGTAAAAAAAAATACCTGTAGCACTTTAATGTTTTAATAAGGTGTTCAGTATACATTATTTTATCACCTGTTCAATTAATTCATTAAATAGTTTATAAAAGTACTTGGTATAAAATTTAAAGTTTGAAAATTAAAGCTTATAATAACTTACTACATTTACTACAGGTTTTCTGTTTTTTAAAAATAAATCATGCATAAAACAGAATATATTATACGAGTAACTTGCTGCCCGTGCATGCAAGATGCATAACATTTCAAAAAGCCTTTTAGTTGCAATGATTGTCTGAACTGTCAGTAAATAATTCTTTATTTTTAGAACAGTTGTATATTCCTTTTTTTTTTATACATTTTAGAACCAAAAAGATATGCACCTTTTTTTATTGAACTTAATTGTATGATATTAAGGTGGCCGGTACACTATTTTGAATTTAACAGTAAATTAAAAAATATATTTGTATTTTGCTTTGCATATATTCAACAATATGACTATATAAGTCGAATGGTTTCATTTTGTTGTCCCAAGATTGTTTTAGAATTTAAAATTAATTTTTTCAGTGCAGCAATGTTTTCATATTTTCTATATAACTAAATTAATGATTTTTTTTCTCCGTGTAAAATTAAAAAGCATGCTGCGGCTTGTTGCAGGTGGTAATAGGAGGCCAGGTGGGGGTGGACGGTCCTCTGCTGGCTGTCTCGGACAACATGTTCGTACACAACAACTCAAAACATGGACGGAAGGCGAGGAGACTAGACCCACAAGAAGGTAACTATTTCTGTCCTGTATGTGTAGTCATTTTTTGATCCCTTGTCGGTACAGTGTGATGTTGAAGTTACGGTAACACACACAAGTGGCGCTTGACATTAAATTAGTGCAATATCAATGCAGCAGATTGTTATTGTTCATTGCAGGAGTTGCGTGCGCATCGCGACGTTCTTTTATTGATTGAACTCACGTGGCTCCCTCCACGAGGCTCTGTTGATGTAGCTTATAGTCCGAGTCAGGTGTGAAGAGATTTTTAGAATGTAAATCTCATTTTCATATAGTCCGAGTCAGGTCTGAGGAGATAATATATTTACTTAAACGTTTAAACGAAAACCATTGTGAAATTGTCCATATTTTCACGAGTTCAGAAGTATTTATAAACCTTTTTTTACAAGAATATATTATACAAAGCCTAAAATAACTTGTGTATAATATATAGTTCAAAATTTTGATTTCATTATATTTCAATGATTTGCAAAGAAAAAGTATTGATTGATTTTTTTATGTACAGTCTATTTATGAAAAGAATAAATTTTATTTCCGTCGTTTTTTAAACTTCGTTTAATTTTTTTTGAAGTGACAGAAGTAAATAAGTATATTATTAGATATAAGTATGAAAAAGTGGAAAAAGTTTAGTGTATGAGTTCTTGGTATTGTATATATAATATATTATTATAGTGTAATTTTAGGAATGTTGTAGTATAAATGCTCATAAAAATTATGTATTCACTATAAATATATGTTATAAGATTAGAATAACCATTCCTAGAAGTGCTGGAATTATTGGAAGCGCAAACTTACGAAGGTAAATGCAGTACAAATTGCATACTTCTAAGGCGTTAAATAAAAAATACTAACTTACATGCAGTTTTTCATGGTTCTTTTATAAATTCTCCCATCATTTATAAATATAACACAATATTTTGTATCATCTTTGCAAAGTCGATATATTTCCAAATGTCACTATCTGCAGCGTCATTTCTTACCTTTATCACCTCCCGCCGTTTATCTTGTATAGTCTGACACTCAATAACATCTTGAGCCATAAATCAAGTTTAGACATGTGAGAAATGGTCCACGTTCGTAATATTGTACCGACTCGTAGCTACAATATTCTATAAAAATATACTTCGAAGGACAACCTGCATGTTTTTTTACATATAGGGTGCGATCGAAGTAGTTAGCGGTAGTTAGCCAGGTTTCTAACCACGTTTAGATTAACCACGATAATATATATACATGCTTTACGTGAAAAACCACCTATTTAAACATGCTTGGAATCTGGCTAACTGTTGCTATGTGAATATATTTATTAATTGAATAGAGAACCTCGAGTTATGGCATGTATCGTCAATTTTTTTTTTTTTAATAATCTAACGCCTACAAATTTGAGAAGAAATACAATGTCATGCAACGTCTTTACCTAATATGCTTGCGTATTGAACACGTAAATACATGACTGTGACGTCACAGCGTTTTGTGGTACCATTTAAAAAGGTTTAAAAAAAATCATGCAGGTTATTCATTTACATAATGTTTTTAAGTTTGTTTCCAAATAGTTTGAGTCAAAAAGATTTAAAATAAAAAAATATATAATAAAAATATAAATTAAAATTATTTCAATGTTTAATTATTAATAAATTAATATAGTTATTTAAAAATGAAACAGTATTTTATTGTCTTTAATTAGCCCATTCAAAAACATTAAGTATTTAAAAATTAACTTAGCACATGACCATTCAAATTCTCTTTAAATCAAAATCAGTTTACACATTTAAATGAACTCATCTAAAATTTGTGTAATAATACATAATTATTATTAATATGTAAAGATAAAATAATATAAGGTTTTAATAATGCTATAATTAAGCGTCGCATTAAAATACTAAATTACTTAATTTTAATAAAAACAAAATTCCTCGCAAACATTTGACGCTGTGCTATCTGTAACCTATAGGCGTGTATGCCCCCCTGCCCGTAGCCACCCCGTGCATCAAGGCGATATCTCCGAGCGAGGGGTGGACTGCCGGCGGCTCCACGGTCATCATTGTGGGGGAGAACTTCTTCGACGGTCTGCAGGTCGTCTTCGGGACCATGCTCGTCTGGAGCGAGGTGAGTAGTGGGGGTGTTCGTGGAGGAGTCGTCCTAGGAGCTTCAGTAGCCAGTCCAATGGACTCCTGATGACGAGCTGGTTTCATTGGACTGGCTACTGAACCTTCTATGACATTCCTTACATTAAAAGCAAAGAAACAGTCACTGTAGAAGGTTCAGTAGCCAATTCAATGGACTCCTGACGACCAACTGGTCCAATTGGACTGGCTACTGAGTTCTCTGTAGTAATTCCTTGCATGGACGACAAGGAAATATTCACGAATGTCATAACTTAATGCCCCCAGCTTCTGACGTCACACGCGATCCGAGTGCAGAGTCCGCCCCGCCACATCCCCGGGGTAGTGGAGGTCACCCTCTCCTACAAGTCCAAGCAGTTCTGCAAGGGCGCGCCAGGACGCTTCGTCTACGTCTGTGAGTATCCCCCTGCAGCAGCTGATCCTGCAGACGTGTCCTAACCTGTCATGTCCTCCAGCACTCAACGAGCCCACCATCGACTACGGCTTCCAGCGTCTCCAGAAACTGATCCCCAGACACCCCGGTGACCCGGAGAAACTGCCCAAGGAGATAATTCTGAAGCGCGCCGCTGACTTGGCGGAAGCGCTGTACAGCATGCCGCGCAACAACCAGCTGGCCCTGTCTGCACCGCGCTCACCAGGCATGTCCAATAACCACGTGCCTGCCATGGCTGGATTTAACTCGTACACTGGACAGCTGGCAGTCAGCGTGCACGATAGTGCCAACGGTAAGATGAGAAATAATTGTGTTAATGGACGAGTCAAACTGTGTTTTGTTTTTATCATCTTATCTATTTCAGGGTATTCAAAACAACAGCTTTAGAGGAAAATATAGTGATATCATATAATGTTCTATTACATGCAAGCATTTTTTAATATATCCAATAATTATGTTAGTTGCAAAGGAAACAAATTAAATA
Organism: Siphlonurus alternatus; assembly: GCA_949825025.1. Taxonomy (NCBI): domain Eukaryota; kingdom Metazoa; phylum Arthropoda; class Insecta; order Ephemeroptera; family Siphlonuridae; genus Siphlonurus; species Siphlonurus alternatus. The sequence continues at coordinate 18,317,589 of OX463786.1, forward strand.
ATATAAATAAAGAAATTAGTTTGACTGATCCTTTAATTGATAGAATATTGAAACAAAGTACCAAATTACGAGAGTGTCAAGTTTCATGCTGTTCGAAACTGACTCATCCGTAACTTGCAGGTGGTTTTTGTTTCTAGAGTCCGGCGAGTACGGCAGCCGCGGTCAGAGCAGCAGCGTGTCTCCCCGTGGAGGCTACGGCTCGAGTGCCTCCACGCCTCACTCCTCCAGTGGGGCGGCCTCGTACGGAGCAGCAGCGGCCTCCGGACCGGCCCCCCCTCCCCCGCCCCCCACCTCTGCGGCTTACAGCAGCGCCGCCACCCACCCGTACCCGATCTTTGCTTACGGCTGACGCCACGTGGATACTTACGTGACCAACAACTCAGGCACCCCGGACCTGCTGCCGTGACATGCGCAGGTGGGTTTGAGTACCTGATATCAGGTGGTAGAATACGTCAATCTTTTCCTGATTCATGCATTTTGTTCTGAAGAATTTCATTAAAATATTCAATATAATTTCATAATTTCTAGTTAAAAAATTGACTTTTCCTTTTTATTTCAGGTTAACAGAGGGCTCCAAATTGCTACCTCCAACCCCAACCGTGGCCATGAACTTTGACCTTGAAATTTGAGGTCATTTATCAACAAAAAAGTTGCATTTGCTGGTGGTGTTGTTTATATTATTGTTGTCTTTATTGGAGAACATTGTTGTATTATAGAACGGCATTAAGAATATAATTATTTCTCGATTCTATTATTTGAAAAAAAAAAAATAATAAAATAAAAAAACTCGTTTCTATTTATGAATATATTATTTTATTTGTTTTAAGTTTTAATTAATCAATTTTATGGAATTTAACGTTTGGAAGATTATTTTTAATCATATTTTATATAGAATGGAATCTTAAATTATCTCACACAACCCCAGCATATGCAACTTTTCCCCAGCTACACCAATCCACGATACGTCGCGGTTTGGTCTGTATACTTCGCTGCCACAGACCCCTATTGTATTTTTAAATGTACAGTGTTTATATTATTATCTCTTAACTTAATATCATAATTCACTTTTATACCATTATAATAACTATGTCCTCCAAAATGTATACAAAAAATAAATAAATAAAAAAATACCTGCACATATCAAAGACATGTTTAGGCGCGTCAAAGGACAATCCTCAAATTTATTTAAAAACAAAACATAATAAAGTAAGAAAAAAAAAATAGAGGTACAATTACATACGATTTACGGAACAGATTTGAAATAACTTTCAATTTAAGTGACTTCAACGCTTCAGATTCCTGTAAATATGCCTTTTATTTTATAAGCTGATTAATTATTTATTTAAAAAAAAAAAACTATTTTTAATTTATTTTTGATTGGTTAGTATTTTGGGACAATTGACACTTTTTGGTCATGTATGCCCCCTAATTTATTATTAAATGGGTTTTTGGATCAATTTTGAATTTGAAATAATTTAATCAAAATTCCTTATCTCCAATTTGTTTTTCCTATGACTTTCCATTGCCTATTTTTAATTAAGAACTGAATTTAATTCAGATCAAAATATATTAAAAAGATACTAAATTTCTGAAAATTAAACTATATTTCATTGAGCGTGGCAGAAAACAGCTGTAGGAATTTTGATCTTAAGAAACCGGTTCAAAATATAACTACCAACGTGAGTTCATGAACAAATAAATAAATGTTGACTTGACTTTGTGTTAATTATCTTTCCATTTTAATTTCTTCAAAATGAAATATTTAATTCGAGGATTGTTTGCTGAAATGAACAAATTAAATTACAAAAACAATTAATTGCATTGAGCACGGTTCTAGACTGAAAATATAAGGTATACTCTGGATATAATTATATAAAAAAAATGCATTTTATTGTACAAATTATAAATTTTAAAAAAACATATCTAAAAGTATAGTGGTTTACCTAATGTAATTAAAAATTACCCTAACCATTTTTAAAAACCTTTTCTGTGATATTTTTCCTGACTGTTTATTTTGTGTGTCGTCGTTGAAACTATATGTAAGATTATTATCAAATAAATTTAATCATTCACATTCTTTTTCGTGAGTAAATATTGTTTTTTCTTCTACCATTTCTTGTCCTATTAGTTGGCTCATTTATATTTTGTAGATATATCATGTATAGTAACAGCCGAATTAGATTATCTAATATTATCTAAGTTTGTATAATAAACCAAACCATAATGATGCAGCTTCTATTGTGGTATATACCAATTTATTATAAAACCTCATTCAGTATATTTACAGAAATATTATTTAACATATATAATATATAGTGATTTTAAACATAATTATTATAATTAGCTATTAACTAAATACAATTCTTGAGACAAAATATATATTTTTAAATACTGAATAAATTTAAATTATTTAAAATTTTATTACAAAAATTGATAAAATATACAATGAACTGAATTTTTTTTATATATTTAAATTATAACTAAATGTTACATCTCAATATTTATATGATTAATTCAAGAGAATTATAAGTAACAATTAAAAAAATAATCTCAAAATTTAAAAGTATTATTTCAAATAATGCAAAATTTAAAAGTATTATTTCAAATAATATTTGACTTTTAATTATTTAAAATTATTAAAAAAATAGATTTGTATAAACATGCACATCACCGATCATGGAAGTGATTATTAATTTAATATATAATAAGATTTAGGAATAGTAGTCTATATTAAAACAGAGCAAAAAAATTGAAAATATATATTAAATACTTTAAATATTAATAATAATGTAGTGTACACTTTTTGTAATGATTCTAATCAAAAATTTTCTTCTAATATAAATAATTATCTCGACAAGGAACAATTAATTATGGTTTAGGTTTTTTGTATGTATATAACTAGTGAGGGAGTTTTGAATAAAATTCGAAGTCCAAGTTCAAAATTTTATTTATTTAAAAAGTTCTAAAGTACAAATAAATTCACTAAAAGTACACATCATACAAATAAAATTATATTTTAATATCACAGGCATATGAAATTGTTTGTTTATTCATTTAAATTGCAGTTTTTTTGTAATAGATATTCACATTTCAATCAATTGGAGAAAATGTACACTTTGCTTATTTGAAAATTTTACTATATAGTCAACAGTTCAGATGATCAATTCTCGTCAAAACTGTCATTGCATTGGTCTTCCTTGACATCTGGTACCCCCCCCCCCTGCTTGGATTTTTAAATGGACAACACGTACATAAAATTTTTTTATTACAGAAATGAATAGAGGGCACCAAATTATGCTACTCTGATTTTTTTCGAATTTTTTGAATCCCGGAACTATTTTTAAATAAATTTTAAATAATTATTGAAAGTCCTGTGATTTCAGTTGGCACCCCTGAATTCTTAATAAAAAGGATAGAGACTGGACGCCTATTGACGCCTCCAGGGGGGTATGCGGAAAACTCGGAGCCGGAAAACTCGGAGCCGGAAAACTCGGAGCCGCGTCTGCACGCTAGGAAAACTCGGAGCACGGAAAACTCGGAGCCGGAAAACTCGGAGCACGGAAAACTCGGAGCCGGAAAACTCGGAGCACGGAAAACTCGGAGCACGGAAAACTCGGAGCCCCGCTAGGAAAACTCGGAGCGTCGCATTTTTAAACTATGTAGAGCATAAAAATATAAAATATCGTTGCCACTGAGGAACAAAATTAAAGAAGACGTAAATATTATGAGCATAATTCGAGTAATATATTCATAGCTTTTCTCTAAGGCTTATAAATATTATATTAATTAGCTTTTCTCAGGACTTATATTACATTATCTATTTCAGATTAATCTCTATTTCATTCGTAGACTATTAAATAGCTTGCAGTGATACAACATGCGCTTAATAATAATAATAATAATAATTAAAATATTTAGTCGACATACATTTTTTTATTTTATGTAATTAAGAAATTATGCAAAATCAAATGCAATTTAATATTTCCCTTGAAACAACAGATAACTTTCTCATTTTTTTTTTATATAAAGATGTGCCTTCAGTGTAGGAGTTGTAGGAGTTGCATGTGATTGTAGAATTATTATAAAGATTATTGAGGACCTAAATACTATATAATGAGCATAATCAATTATTTATTATTCTTCATACTTTAAAACTTATAAATTATTTATAAAACTTATAACTTCTGTAAATTTTTCTCCTGCAATAGTTTGATATTTTTCATTATAGCTTTTACAGTCAATTGATATTAAGGATGAAAACTACGGAGAGTAGGGTAAAAAACCGCGCTGATTTTGATTATGTAATTGAAAAGTCATCAAAACACTATGACTCATAAACTGTGTATATCAAGCAGTAGCTGCGTGTTAGCTACCTAGTTTCTACGTCACAGATTGCACACTTGCGTGCAGGTTGCATTCGTTGCCCCTACTTCTAATAATCCCTCTAGAGCCATCAAATTTGAGACAAAATTTCCGAAACTCAAATCAAACTTATTGTTAAAGAGTCACCTATGATAATTTAGCAATTAAATTAAAAGTTATGTCGTATGAGAATTCCCCATTGTAAATACAAATTTGAATCCATGGAGGCATGGAGTATATTTCTGATTCATTCTTTCTTCAGATAATTATTTTTGCACTACAATTTCACTCCAGTCCCTTCCCCTCCCCCATGTATAGCTTGCTTTTCAAGACCATTCAGTTTGACGAACATTGTTTCTGGAACTATGCGATGTTTGAGTCTACAATTTTGTATGGTATAATAGTAAATAATATTATTTATTTAAAATAAATTCTAAATTAAAAAAAATTGCTCCGTATTATTCCAATTAATAATACCAATATTAAAAGCTTATTAACTAGAGAAGTGTAAATTAAGTAAAGAATAGAATAATACATAAAAAAGTTATGTTACATCATACAATAGAATAGAATTTCAATCTTTTGATTATGCATATATATTAGTTTATAACATTTCATTATTCATAAATGGTAACCTATTATAGGTATGGATTAAAATAGCAAAATAAAAATTGAAGTAATGAAATAAGTAAATATAATAAAATCTGGTAGTAAATCACAAATAACATTAAATGAATTGAAGGAAATATACAATATTTATTTATAATGTGAAATTGCATTTCATTGAACTTACATTATAAAAATAGATAAATACTGTAAGGTAATTTTGAATAAAAAATTGATAAAAGAAATAAAATAAACAAAAGTTCTCTAAGCCAAAATTAAGGCAGCAAAAAATATTATTATAATAATTCTACAATCACATGCAACTCCTACACTGAAGGCACATCTTTATATAAAAAAAAATGAGAAAGTTATCTGTTGTTTCAAGGGAAATATTAAATTGCATTTGATTTTGCAAAATTTCTTAATTACATAAAATAAAAAATGTATGTCGACTAAATATTTTAAGCGCATGTTGTATCACTGCAAGCTATTTAATAGTCTACGAATGAAATAGAGATTAATCTGAAATAGATAATGTAATATAAGTCCTGAGAAAAGCTAATTAATATAATATTTATAAGCCTTAGAGAAAAGCTATGAATATATTACTCGAATTATGCTCATAATATTTACGTCTTCTTTAATTTTGTTCCTCAGTGGCAACGATATTTTATATTTTTATGCTCTACATAGTTTAAAAATGCGACGCTCCGAGTTTTCCTAGCGGGGCTCCGAGTTTTCCGTGCTCCGAGTTTTCCGTGCTCCGAGTTTTCCGGCTCCGAGTTTTCCGTGCTCCGAGTTTTCCGGCTCCGAGTTTTCCGTGCTCCGAGTTTTCCTAGCGTGCAGACGCGGCTCCGAGTTTTCCGGCTCCGAGTTTTCCGGCTCCGAGTTTTCCTACAACCCTCCAGGGGGCGTGGCCGCACTTTCAATAATTATTTAAAAATAGTTCTGGGTTTCAAAAAAATCTGAAAAAATTCAGAATAGCATATTTTGGTACCCTCCATTCATTTCTGCAATAAAATTTTTTCATGTATGTTGTCCACTGTTGATTAAAATATAATTATATGGTGTTAACTTTTCTAATAAACATACACAATGCCCACTCTATAGTATCATTTTAAGACGCTTGAACGCAATTAAAAGATAGTTTAATAATTCAGAGGTAAATTAGAGGTAACTAAATTATTACTGAGAATAAATTGCTTTTCAATTACTTGTAAAAAAATGTTCAAAACAGAAATAAAAGTAACAGCAAATTGAATTATTATTACATGTATTTTTAGAGGACACTAAACGTTAGAGTATTTATAATAAAATTAATAATTAATTTTCTTTAATAAACATTGTTCCTTAGTAAAATTCTTTGGTAAGAAAATAAAAATAAATCTTGATTGATTTGATATATTCTGATATGTTATACTGATTTCTAGATAGGTAATATATAAATTGCAAATAAATACGATTTAAAAGGAAAAAAAATTGGAGTTGTATTTTTCTGCCTTCAAAAACATTTGCTTCACTTGAAGATTTAAAGAAATAAATTGTATAAGCATTTATTAATTGTGTAATTATAATTTTAGAGTTTAAGTAAACTGATGAATGAAGTGCTTAAAATTTACACGATTAACTTTACTTGGAACTTCTTTATGGAGAAAGTAGATGAGTGATTTTTATTTTCATTGTCAGGGTGTGATAAGTTATTCAACCTGAAACAGAGAAAATTTGATTTAATACTTCATTGAAATAAGGTACACCATTGCAGGCGCGGATTCAGAAAAAAAATTCGGAGGGGGCTGCCTCCATTAGGCCAATGTGATTGCCCATGTTAAATCCAAAATTTCGGGGGGAGGGGAGGCTGCAGCCCCCCCCCCTGGATCCGCGCCTGCACTATTTTCTATTTTTAGTGTTTTTATTTTATGTTGAAAAGGGGAGAAAGATAATGACAAAAATGTATCATCGTCCTCATTCAGGTAAATTGAAATTTACTGTCAAATCTTGAAATCTTGGGCCCTGGGTGGCTCTCATTTAAAAGTCCAGAAAAGAATACTATAATATACTTAATTAAAATTAAAAAAAATCATTTTTTTTTTTTTTACTTATTCTCGATTGAAACTAGCTATTATATAGTTATAAGTTATCGTATAGCTTATCTTTGATATGACGTCATGAACCTTTTCCTTTATCTTCAATACAATATTAATGGGAGGGACACGTGACGTCACACCAAAGATAAGCTGCAAGAATTATATTATGAAAGTTCACAAATATATCAGGTACAAACCCACCTGCGCATGTCACGGCAGCAGGTCCGGGGTGCCTGAGTTGTTGGTCACGTAAGTATCCACGTGGCGTCAGCCGTAAGCAAAGATCGGGTACGGGTGGGTGGCGGCGCTGCTGTAAGCCGCAGAGGTGGGGGGCGGGGGAGGGGGGGCCGGTCCGGAGGCCGCTGCTGCTCCGTACGAGGCCGCCCCACTGGAGGAAAGAGGCGTGGAGGCACTCGAGCCGTAGCCTCCACGGGGAGACACGCTGCTGCTCTGACCGCGGCTGCCGTACTCGCCGGACTCTAGAAACAAAAAACACCTGATATTGAATATTTGCAGTTTTCTTTCAAATTACTCAAGTGTTTTAAAATCTAGCTTACCGTTGGCACTATCGTGCACGCTGACTGCCAGCTGTCCAGTGTACGAGTTAAAACCAGCCATGGCAGGCACGTGGTTATTGGCCATGCCTGGTGAGCGCGGCGCAGACAGGGCCAGCTGGTTGTTGCGCGGCATGCTGTACAGCGCCTCCGCTAAGTCAGCGGCGCGCTTCAGAATTATCTCCTTGGGCAGTTTCTCCGGGTCACCGGGGTGTCTGGGGATCAGTTTCTGGAGACGCTGGAAACCGTAGTCGATGGTGGGCTCGTTGAGCGCTGGAGGACATGACAAGTTAGGACACGTCTGCAGGATCAGCTGCTGCAGGGGGATACTCACAGACGTAGACGAAGCGTCCTGGCGCGCCCTTGCAGAACTGCTTGGACTTGTAGGAGAGGGTGACCTCCACTACCCCGGGGATGTGGCGGGGTGGACTCTGCACCCGGATCGCGTGTGACGTCAGAAGCTGGGGAGATTAAACAATGACAATGGTGACTCTTTCTTTGTTATTCATGCAAGGAATTGTCATTGAAGGTTCAGTAGTTTGTCAAATGGAACCAGCTCATCGTCAGAAGTCTATTGAATTGGCTACTAAACCTTCTACAGCGTGTTTCTTTGCTTTCAATGCAAAGAATTGTCATAGAAGGTTCAGTAGCCATTCCAATGAAACCAGCTCGTCGTCAGGAGTCCATTGGACTGGCTACTGAAGCTCCTAGGACGACTCCTTTACGAACACCCCCACTGCTCACCTCGCTCCAGACGAGCATGGTCCCGAAGACGACCTGCAGACCGTCGAAGAAGTTCTCCCCCACAATGATGACCGTGGAGCCGCCGGCAGTCCACCCCTCGCTCGGAGATATCGCCTTGATGCACGGGGTGGCTACGGGCAGGGGGGCATACACGCCTATAGGTTACAGATAGCACAGCGTCAGTCTGCATCTTATACCTATATAATATCACTCAGTCGTTACATAATTTTGAACTAATATGATATAAATATAAATTATTATATTTAAATAGCTCACGGTTACTGTAAATATATTTTCTAATACAAATGAATTTGAGAAGCTGCGATTCCTTTATAATATATTGTTTTATATTTTCCATCCTTTTCCCTATTAACAATATAATAAAATAAATTAATTTTAAAATATTACATTTTTTATGTAACGCATTTTGTACAATTTCTTTCCATCTTAATTTTTTGTCACCAAGTCAATAATAAGTCCTTGCATGTCAATATGGCACTTCTTTCCCCAGCCATGTAAATCTTGGTACATTTTAGAATTAATTGCCACAAGCAGGCAACTTGTTTTCGTAATAAAACAACGACATGAGCCCTCCATTAAGGTAATGAGTAGCTAAGTCCTTAAAGCAGTGACAACCTTTGTCATTAGTTAAAATTAATATCGCACCACTTATTTTTCTCCCCTATAGTCTAAGTCACATGTGTGGAGAGTGACGTCAGAGTTTTATCATGGTAGAAAATGACTCAAAATTGTTGGGTACTTTATTTCTCAATGACTCAATGCCATAAGAAAGAAACCTTTTTCCTCTACCATAACGAAAATATATAATTATATAAACATGTAACGAAAAATTGAAATTATGAAGTCAAAGAAAAATTATGGAGAGTAAAAAATTCGCAGACAATTATATTTGAATGTACAAATTCGGGACACTGAATTTTCTGTACGAAAATCTAAGAGCCAATAGTTACCTTCTTGCGGGTCTAGTCTCCTCGCCTTCCGTCCATGTTTTGAGTTGTTGTGTACGAACATGTTGTCCGAGACAGCCAGCAGAGGACCGTCCACCCCCACCTGGCCTCCTATTACCACCTGCAACAAGCCGCAGCAACACCACGTCATTTAGCGCGCTGAGGTACCTGATGTCACAGCTAGATCTGGAGTTTTATGCTGAGTTTTCTATATCATTTTAGAAGAAAACTTCGATTTTGTTTAAATGTGGATATGAAATCATCTTGTATATTAAGGGGAAAAAATATGTGTATTAAAAAAAAAAAAAAAAAATCGTTTATTACTATCGGGAGAAAGGAAACTAATTTTTGGTATTGTAATTTATTCATTCAGCTTAAAAAGTTACAACTTTCTATAATTTTTCTCGTATTTTTTTATAAGAACAATATTTAATGATAAGCAATTAAGCCAGCTTTAAAGTTGAAGAGGGGGGAAATCAGATTGCAAAATTCATAAATATTTTCTTTGCATCGTTTTTTTTTTTTTTTTTTTGCAATTATGAAATAATATTTTGATTTTTTTGGCAGACCTTATATTTTTTTTAGAATTTTTTAACAGTTTAAAATTATGAATGGAATCACGAGTATCAAAAATCAGCAAAATCCTCGTATATTTCTGGTTGTATACGAGATAAAGTTAGGATAAAGGAAAATCGTGTCATTTTCCCTATGGCTTCATTAACCTTTAAGAAAATTTTGATACGATTCACTCTTCATTGACATTTCAGATGATATTTACTGTATCAATAATAGTCAAAGAGAGATGTACCATTTAGAGTTAGTAATTAACTTCTAAAATAAACATACATTTTTACGTAAGCTTCTTTACGTGACTTGTAAGTAAATAATATTAATTAGTTTCTTTGCTGTACTAATTAAAATGACTCCAATTACAACTTCCTTATATAGTATCGATCAATAAATAGTTCGCCATCTTGGAACATAATATCTTGTCTCTAGGTAGTCCCCAGCCTCCCCGGGGATGAAGGGGGGGGGGGAAGATAGTCGCTTGGGACTGCGCCACGCAACTACCCCCTCTCCCCGCCAAACCTTCCCCACCAGCCTGTGTTCCCATGGGAACCGCAAAACTCGGGGGGGAATACAACGTACTCTCTCTCTCTCTCTACCCCTACTCTCTCTGCAACCCGCTTAGCTCCACAACTTTCTCTTACCATCTTGCGTTCATGATTAAATGTTTTATACTCATGTTTCAACATGTACAGTTTTAACAAAATTTTATAATTTTATTTCACTGTTTTCTAAAAATGTTTAACGTTTACACTTTTTTATAAAATATAATATTTTATACAATAGTTTTTCAAAAAATTGCGCATTGCGATGTACGAAATAATTTTATAAAATACTTTCTTTGCTACCTTTTTTAAAGGATATTTTATATACATTGCAATTGTTGATTGGTTATGAATTCAACGTTGAAAAAGTTAAACACGATTAATTATTATTCACTGACATGTGTCTGGAATGGAGGCTTCAAGTGATGCGCTTTCGCTGCGCAACTGTTTGTCGCTAAGGTCCATCTTGCACTTGAAAATGAAGCAAAGTGTTTTTTTAACTTTTCTCGGAACTTATAAATCAAGTAAAAAATCTAAATCTTGAATTATCTACTTTATTTTTCAGTTTGGACCAAAGTTCCGTAAAGGAATTATCCCTGAAAAATCTTATTCTTGGTGAAAAAACGAATTCACGTTTTTTTTTTTACATAGGTTTGGTATAGCGGGTGGGATCACCGAAAAATCAGCTCACTTGAAGCCTCTATTGTATATATTTATTATTAATTGACTGATCTTTTAGTATAGTTGAAATTCAATGAAAACAGACGAAGTGTAAAATTTAAATAAGTTTTATTTTAAAATTAAATTGTCTCAGATCACAAAATTTTACTGTTTAAACAATTTTAAATGAAAGATTAATAATGAATTTATCTGCTATTAATAAAATTGTTATTTGTTCGTTTATCTAAATTAAAGTTTTTATAGTTTCTGATTATTAATGTCAAGCCAGGTATATTATTATATGTTATAAGGAGCCTATATTTGTTCATAGGCTCTTTAACTACTCTATGCTGACTGATCTGAGGAAAATAAACCACAGTGTAACATTTAAAATTATGTAATGTTTTTGCATTGATAGAAATTTCTTTTTTTTTTTAGTTCCAAATCCACAAGAAATGCTTTTAAGGGCCCGATCTAGTAAAAACGGCCATAAGGAAAAAACAGCATTTTCCATCAGTTCTGTAAGGTTCAATATTTGCTTAAAAAAATAATAAAAAATTTTATTTAAGAGAAGAGACTGGTATGTAGGGGGCCAGTCGATTTTTTTTTACACAAGTACCACCAATTAATTATTAATTAATAATTAAAAGTGGTAAAAGAGTGTCAACTTTGCTTTATCATAACACTTTAAAGAAAACGAATTTTATAAATGAAAATCGTCCAGCCCCCTATAAAATATTGTCATCTTTCATTTGATGCGTGCTGAATGTGTTAATTCAAAAAATTAAATGTACTGGAACTGATAGACTAAAGCTACTTTTTTGCAATATCTAGTTCCTAAAACCGCTGAATGCAGCGCCGTGCGGAATTGCGGAAATATGCGAAATACTGAACTATTATACAAGTGCGGCCGACTCGGCCGAGAGAGAGAGAGAAAGGGAGAGAGAGCTGAAAGAGAACAATAAAAGAATTCACCAGCCTGCAGTCCTCTTGTGCGCGGTCAACCCTTCCCCAAGCCTTATCTTGCTTTACCATCATTGTCTCGCTCCTAAGCTCTATCTTTGCTTCTAGCTTGACTTTGAAGAGAATTCAGTATATTGTTATGCTGTAGTATACAGTATAGGGTCATCTGAAGGTACATTATTGCCTAGAATAAAAAAAAATAAAATGACTTTTTGAGCTTTCAAATCTGTATCCATGGTATGGTGGCTACATGGATATCAGTGACGTATGTATACAGCTGTAAAAGCGAAGGGTTGTTGCCCAATGTGGTGGTTGCATGGATCCAATGCATGTATGTAAAATTTAAAAAATTAAAATTTTATTAAATTTTTTTTGTGATTTATCACTGAAAATTGTAAATATGAACAAATCGAGAGAAAATGTATATTTGTTAATTTGCACTTTTTTTAAAATAACCAATTTACCTTTCCTTTATTTATATTGTTTGATTGTTAATTAAATGAAAATGTTAATTTAATAACACATTTTGTGACATTTACTATACTTTTACAAGATGTAATAATCGTATATATTTTTTTATTTAATTTTCAATATACATATACACAAAAAAATTTACTGTCTTAGAAACTTGGCGCAATAGAGAAAATTTCCATTTTTCTAACTATAAAAAATATATAAATAATATTATTCTCTAAAGTCTCAAATCACTGGTAGAGTATTTTCTTGCATTGAGAAATAAACAATCAAAATTATAAACATGTTTGACAGCGGTTCATTTTATGGCTTTCTCCTCCTCTAACAGCAAGTGCAGAAGCACTCTATTGTGCTCTAAACAACAATACCAGCAGCTTAGTGGACGCTACCCATCTCAACAATGACATGTTTATGAATACAAAATTCGCACAATCAATAACATCTCATATACGCAAAAAGTACCAATCTAATTGTTTAGAGCTGCATTAAATTGAATTTTTCATTAAAAAATAGGCCAAAGTCATTTTTTTCCCACGTCTCTGTGACTTTTCTTTCCAAATATATAAATGAAGAAATGTGGTGAGGAGCAGATAAAGCTGGTTTTTCCTTTTAAGCTGAAAAACCGCGTGGTTGCCTACATTTTGCCGCGTGAGGTGTTTTCCCTCTACTAGATCGGGCCCTTAACAATTATTATCGATATTATGATTTCCTTGAACATCCATTTTTTGACATCAAAGCCAATAATAATCATTTTATGAAGCCAAAAAGGGGCGTGGTTGTCATACTCTATAAATTATTTATAAAAATACCTTCATGAAGTGAAAATTTTGCAACATCTATTCAATAAATAAAATGAAACTATAATTTTCTATGTTTTTTAATGAAGACTCAATTGGTTTTAGATAATAGATTTGAGAACAAGAATGTTAAAATAATTACTAAATTGTCATTCGACACAATATAGAAATATATTTTCTCAACGTCTCTCGCGGTCGTGAAATGTTTACCGTCGAGAACTCCCTGGAGACGATCAGCTGATGACATGTCCCCACATGTTGCCCAAGGTCAGGGGGAAGATGGATGAGGTGGTGACGTCTTTTATTGTGTATTTGTATCGTTAAAATTTTGTCTATAATGGTATGATAATAATTATGTACAGTGTTAAAAATACACATGATGAAAATTATGAAAAATGTATCTTAAAATGTTTTCTACATTCCCTATCAGTAACTAAAATATAGAGTATATATAAAAAATAAAAATTCGATATATTTTACAGTTCTGAATGAACAATTTGCATGACATTTTTTATTGCAGAAATGGATAGAGGGTGCAAAGTTATGCCACTCTGAATTTTTTCAGATTTTTTAGAGACCGGGAACTATTTTTAAAAAAATTATTGAAAGTCGATTTTATGACGTCACGAGGAGTCTGTCCTTAAGAAAAAGATAGGCACTAAACGTCCGTGACGTCATAAAACTGACTTTCAATAATTTTTTAAAAATAGTTCCCGCACTCAAAAAAATCTGAAAAAAATCAGAGTATCATAATTTGGTACCCTCTATCCATTTCTGTAATAAAAAAATGTCATGCAAATTGTCAATTTTTGAAGTTGACTACTTTAACACATGGAAGTATTATATTAAAATAAATAAAAATCACAAAACACAGTTACAAAAAACATAGTAAGAAAAACCCGGAAGGGATATATATTAGGTTAAAAATTTGCGGCCAATAAATGGTCGCGCTGGGGGCATACGTACATGACCAAAATGTGTCAATTGCCCCAAAATACCAATCAATCTAGGAACTATTATATTAAATTAGTTAATTTAAAAAAAGAAAAAAACTTTGTAAATTTGTATACCTGATGTTTCATATATACTGATACGGGATGTAGAGAAAATTTTAAGATACGTTTCATATTTTCATGTGTATACGAATATTTTTAGCATTGGGCATATTACCTTCATCGTCAAATAGCTTCAAAATAAAAGTGAAAGGAGCTGTGAGGTCATAATCAGCTTGTGTTAAATATTTACATAACTTTGACGTCACATTTTTCTAGCGTGATTTTATCCATGGGGTTAAAGAACTTTGCTGTAGCCTACATAAGCTAAAAATACTAATTTTTTTTTATCTTTTTCGTTTCATTACGACGTTTACGAGATTTCAAGAGATTGAAATTGTTATTCTTAAGATACAATGCCCTGATGATAAAACGTTATTTATAGTTTTGTAATTGTATTATATTTAGTGAACAAACACAAATTAATTCTGTAAAGCAATACAAATTATTTTTTTTAGAAAAAATAATATAAATTGCAACCTAAAACAAAAAATAAATGAATAAATAAATAAAAAAACATAAAATTTATTTTTTTAATATTAAGGACATTAAATATAACAATATAACAATAACAATATAACAATTATTATTATTATTTTAACAAGTAAAATATATAAAACTTAATAAAACTTTTTTTTAATTTAATAATATACCATATTTTCAATAATATTCTTTTATTTGCAGCGTATCCAAATATTTTTAAATATTTAATACCGTAGGTATACGACCCCTTATACATTAAAAACTTAATTTAGATTTTACCTAGATTCCAGGTAATCATATAAATTATCACTAAGCTGTGGTAAAATCAATGACGGTAAAAATATCGCAGGGTTATGTTGAGGCAGGTCAGTAGGAACAGCTGAGGCTGCACTCCTGGGAAATGAGCCAACATAAACAAGAATATGGCCGCGATAAAACGTGCGCCGCTTCAGAGAGTGCGCGAGACTCCTATGGGATTATTTACCGTGGTGTGCTGGGATAATTATTATGTACGTGTGGGATAATTTACCATAATGTTATTGTGAGATAATTATTTATATGTGATTTTTATTAATAGTGATTTTTACAGTTTCATAAATTAAATCAATATTTTATTTCAATCGTTGCCTTTACATCATGTGATCATGTGAATTAATTACCTAATAATTAAAATACATGATATAAGTTAACACAAATAGTATTATTCTTAAGGAGTCTATAGGATTTAATTAAGCTAATAATTTTAACATTGGATTATTTATATTATTTTTTATATTTTGAAAAGGCTTAGATTAATTATCATCAATTTTATAATAATTAAAGATCATACCCTAATAGTTAAAAAATTACGTCTTCAACTCATCCTTTACAGGTCTTAACCTAACCTTTTCATCTCTAAAACATACGACTTATTTCCTCTTTGCTCAAAATGAGGATGAGATGAAGACAATATTTTTAACATTTTGTGTTTCAAAAAGAGGAAAAAATACGTAATCTTGTATTTTGACCTTTTTTTTCCTCTAAAATGGTGCAAAATAGGAAAGAATTAGATGAGGAGAGAGCTTAATAGTGAATAAAATATTAAATTTAAATAAATATTTAAACTCGGATTATCTTTGATAAGTTTAGTAATGAATTTAAAAATAAAAGTTATTAGTTGACACATTTTTTTGTGATGATACTGATGCAGCGTTTTAATAATATAACGTATAAAGTTATAGTTACCTCATTTTACGTCAATTTTTTTTACATGTGATTGAAACAATGAAGAGAGAGAGAGAGAGAGAGAGAGAGAGAGAGAGAGAGAGAGAGAGAGAGAGAGAGAGAGAGAGAGAGGTGTCTACTCACTTGAAATCTGCGCATGTCCCGCGGGTTGCCAGCATTCTTCAGACAGTTCTGATTACACTTCAGGAAGAACTTCAGGAAAAACCTGGAACAGAGGAATAAAAAGAATTGTTAATAAATTATAGTAAATTACATAAAGATTTAAAGATTGTCGATCAGCACTGAATATCATATTCCACTTATATATAATAATAATGTAGACTGAAAACATACATTTTCAATATAAAATTTAAAAAATTCATTACTAATATTGAAAATAAATTCCTGTATTTCTTCTTAAATTCACTATTAGAAATTACCATAGAATTTTATCATGTACACTCAAATCCCTGAAAAATTTCTTTCACTGATGCTTTTTACGAATAATAAATCTACACTGCTGTCATCTACTGACAAATACTATTTTCCTAAAGGGCGGATTCAGATGGCGACAACGGCGATGCGACGCGATTTTAACGTAAAAGCTGTGAAATCCTATGCGGCGGCGAATTTGCCGGGAATCGCGTTAATTATGATGCTCTTTTTCTTTTAATCACGCAATATGGCCGCCAATGAATGTTACATCAAGTGCGCATTATTTGCGTCGCGTCGCATGATAAAAATAGCCATGTGAATCCACCTTAAGTAACAAAAATATTCAACCTTTTCTTTTATTTATTATACGATTCATGAATTAGTTATAATATTTCATGCTAAAACCCCTCTCATTGATATAAAAATAACACAAGGAACAGTAGTAAATTAGTTTACTCTACGCCATACGCGTCTCATGTATTATTGAATCACCCCCTCCGTAACCTCCCCCTGGTTGATTGGGGATGACTGCTCCTTGCATGACCGCCGGCAATGCCAAGCTGTCACTGATATACCACATGAGCTACTTGTGTTGGTCTGTGTGAAATATTATTATATGGTAAAAAGAATTTACATTGCCTACGTATAATATACTACATGATGTATTCAATGAATTGGAATTGTTTTAATGTATAGCAGACTTCAGGTGGTAGAAATGTACCCCCACCTCCTAAATTAGAGGATAAAGTTAAATGGTCATATGCACAAAATGTATAATATCAAGAATTTAAATAACAAATTGCTAAAATCGCTGCATGAGCAAAAATTAAAGTAGTAAATAGCATGTCATAATATACTGTATTATAGTTTGCAGTAATTCGATCTGATTTATATATGAATAAATGTATTTGAAAATAGACCATTATTGAAAAAAAAAAAAAAAATGTCACCATAGGGAAATTACAAATTAGAATAGATTTTAGCCTAATAGCAAACATTTGTCCTGCTCACTTTTTTTTAGACTGGTAGTTTTTTTTTTGTATAATATTTCTAGATAAAAAATTTATTACAATATCATGTACTATATTTTACTGGTCTTGCTGCTTTGAACGAATAAAGATGAACATTTTTTATTATTTGTAATTTTTTTTTGACAATTATTATTTTCTATACATAAAGATTTTTTTTCCATATTCTTTATTTACTTTTGATGGCCTTATTTTGAGTAACATTTTAATTCGTTTGTGATTTTCAAGCCCTCAGAAATCATTTTCTTTTTTACCATAAAAAATAAGAATTCAATAATACTATTACATTACTCCCATCCATACATAATCAGTTTATTCATTCTAATTTCAAATTTCCCGCCCTCTGATTGACACGTGACTCGCCTCCAGCTGACAAGCTGTCATGGATATACCACGTGACTGGCTGCGTTTTGTGATCGTCAATTATTTACAATGATTCAGGGTAAATAATATTACAAGGGCGGGCATGAATTATGCACCTGTTATTGCAATGAAATATTAATCAGTATGTAAATTAGAGTCAGCCGGTTATCTTTAAAGGCAAAATTATAATAGAAGGGTCATGTCTTACTTGATTACCACTGAGTCATAATATTATGTAATAAATTTTAGGGTGATTAAACCCTTTTGTATAATTAATATTACAGCAAAATGTATTTCTGACTGCAAATATTGGGATGTTGTTTTTTATAATATTAGAATACTGCTATAATTTTTATGTTGTGTTTAATCTGTGTGCACATATAGCTTTTTTATACTTGAAAAGCTAGACAAACAGGTTCCCAATTTTTGGAATTACAATTATCTTGTTATCAAAAGAAAAAAAAAATACTATTATTAATATTATAGTTGACAAAAAAATAATTTTCTATTATATTTATTTATTAAATATCCAATAGGGAGTTGTTTTAAGCTTGCTAAGTTATGAAATTTTAATTAGCCTTTTATAATAATAATAATATTTTGGTACAAAAATGATATTGATATGATTCGTGCAGTATTCTGAAATATTTCAAATATCAGGATTTGAATCTGTTATATAAAGGTGTATTATACGTATAAATGCAACTCTAAATACACTTATAAATTAATAAAAAAAGGAATGTCGTTCATGCATTGTTATATTTTTAACACATAATATGAAGTTATCGAAGTATTTTCATACAGTACGCTTTTATCCAGAATATATATAAAAAAAATACATACTGACTTTGTATCAGCTGTGAGTCACACATTGTAAGAATAATACGAGCATGTGTTGGAAAGAAGGGAAATTAATACATTGATTTAATATTATTTATTTACAACCCCTATTGTTCAATACCATCTGAGGACTGCAGACATCCATTTAATGTGGTTAGTTGGCACTAGCCGCGGGCATCTTTCTCTGAATAAAGCACACATGCCCTAGGCATGTCGATAGAATCATTCAACGATAAGAAACGACAAAAATGTACTCTATTTTTGACATTTATTATATACATTATATTTTTTTTCTACTGCAATTTTAGAAAATTCCGCAGTAACATTTTTTATATAATAGAGTCTATGTGAAACGTGAACTGAATTTATAATATTTTTACCTCTGTGTGTTCTAGAATAAAATCAAACTATATTCTTTGCATGAACTTTAAATAAGATGCTATATAAATGTATGTACAGTACTATACTATATGTTTTTATTATGTACACTTGTGATCATATTTAATGTCATTTAAATAATTTGTTTGCATCTAATTTAATTTTGTTTGCTTCACTATGTGTGTAGGTAAAAATAAAGCATCTCAAGCATAGTTCAATCATGATTTAAAGATACAGTCATCATCTCGGAAATTTTCCCTTTACAGCCTTGTTAATCACCATACCAACGTAAAAGTAGCACAGTTAGATTGATTGATTGATAGGCTGTAAGTAGGTAAGTTTCTATTGCGACGAGTATACAGTACATGCTAAATAATTATGATTGAAGTTAAATTTAACATTGCTGTTATTTTCATTTTATGTTAAATATATTGAATTAAAATTTTTATCCTATTCAAATTTTTTGTACAAAGATCAGACTAGAAAATTACTCTATTGAAGGCATGATGTTATATTGTTAAATTTCATAATATATATTTATATTTTTTTTTATGTAATAATGTAATGAAAAATGTATTATCTATATAATTTAAATTATTGCTTGAAAGAAATCAACGGATTTAAAATATTTATTTATTAACTAACATAATTAAAAAATATTAATAAAAAACATCGTTTATTAATTATAGTTGAATTAAATTTTTACTTGCAACAAATATTTTAAAATTAATTTTTTTCGTCGGTATAATAAAATTATATAATACTGGCAACTTTCATCATGTAAAAATGTTAAAAACCATTACATAATTCTGTTTAACTTTCCAATTCTTCATTCATTTTAATCCATATAATATCTTAATAATCCTATTTTAAAGTGAAGTATATAACATACATGTTACAACATATTCACATGTCGACAAAAAAGCAACGTGATTATAACTTTTGCTTGAAGAGAGCTATCTCCCTTGATATGATAATTGACCTCTTGGGAGTCTACTAAAGATACGACATCTTAAATATTACGTCAAACTAAAGAGACTAAAGATACGACATTGTATGGAGACGTTCTGACATGCCCAGAGCAAAAATTTTGAAGATAACAACCAATTGCTTTTTATATTTAAATATTGCAATTACAATGTATAATATAATACATTGATATACATGCTGATAAAAAAATATGACGTTTTTTATGCAATTCAGGAATTATAAAAATTATTTTAGATGAAACTTGTGTAAGTATTTTAATAATGTATTATACATAATGTTTTTTTATATAATATAATTATATAATATTGATACACAATAAAAAATGTTCTAAATTTGGAATTTTTTAAAACATACTTTTGACTATTCCATGTTTGGATAATTGATACCTTAATAATTATTTGAATTAATTTTTTCTCAATCTTTGTAATATATTAATGTTGCGTGTCTTTAATTTCGAGTGAAATCATCCACATTTTATTTTTTAATAAAAATGTTATTTTATTAAAACACTCTTCTATATAATTGTCTTTTTATACACAAACATAAAACAATTAAGTCCATTTTCATATAAGCAGCTGTTCTATGACATTATTATTAAAAATATATTTGTACACGTAAATTATTAAAAATTAAATATTTTATTTTATATTAAATTTTATTAAAAGTTTTAAAGTCGATCATTTAAATTAGAAAAAAAATGTAATAATATATAGGACTAAACTTTTATAAATATTTTGTTATGTTAGTGCATTATGATAAGCTCTGCAATGCAATTCGTTGCAGTTATTCACTATTGGCTATCCACTATTACGATGTATAAGGATAAAAAAAAAATATATAATTGAAAATAAAGAACAATAATAATTAAAAGTAATCTCAGATCCACACAACGCAGGCCATTTATGAAATTATAAAAATTCTCTCCGTAAGTAAAAGTGTAAATTATCAAACTAGGGGGGCATTCACAAAGCAGTTTAACCCCAACTTTAGCCCCAAGTTTTATCCCTAGTACCAAACATGGTGCTAAACTAGGAGCTAAACATGGTTAGCCCCTGGTTTAGTACTAGGGATAAAGCTTGAGACTAAAATTAGGGTTAAAGTGCTTTGTGAATGCCCCCCAATATCTGCTAGCTATAGGAGGCACA
The DNA here is from genome assembly GCA_949825025.1 of Siphlonurus alternatus. Lineage (NCBI taxonomy): Eukaryota > Metazoa > Arthropoda > Insecta > Ephemeroptera > Siphlonuridae > Siphlonurus > Siphlonurus alternatus. The sequence continues at coordinate 18,338,830 of OX463786.1, forward strand.
CTAATCAAAATGGGCATTACGTTTCAACTTTCCGATTAAAAAGTTCATTCTCCGATAAAAGATGAGAATTAATGTTTTTAAAATTATGAAAATTTTGTACCTGTACTTAAAATGAAAAATCAAATACAAAAAATGTACACTGGTTAGAAGTTTACTAATAAATCTAATCTAATACAAGACAACGTAGAAAACATTGCTACACCACCGCATGATCAACGGATATACTAATTAGAACAACAAAGTGTGTTTAACTCATTCTTTAATTGGAACCATCTTCAAATATAATTTAAGAAAAATAATATATTTACACATCCATTTTCGCCCGTGAATAAGCTTTCTTTCTTTGAATCTGAGAGATATATAGAGAGATTTGAAGATTTCTGGGGGAGAGCGAATGCATTTATTGCATCTCCGCCTCAAGTTAACACGCATCCCTAGAGAATTCAAATGCAAAAAAATGCAATGAAAAGATGAATATTGAGATAAAGTAACTGATGTTTTTCTTTTTAATTTGGTTTAGATTCATATATCAAAGTCAGTAATGTTTGACTATAATATATTATGTACTATGTATTTGTAAATAAGAATTAAATTACGTTATGTATAAATATTATTTAATATCAACATAAGAATAATATATAAATATTAAAAAATTAATCAAAATACAAAAAAAGTGTTTCAATTTTGAGTGTATATTTTATTTTCTTTAATAATGATTTACTTTTTTCCCTATTTGAATACTGTTTTAAAAAATTTGATAACACCCGAGTTAAATAAACTTCGCCTTTGATTCTTTTAACTTCCTCTTATTTTGCACCATTTTAGATGAAAAAATAGGAGAAATACGAGATTACGTCTGCTTTCCTCTTCTTGAGCATAAAATGTAAAAAAATAATGTCTTCATTTCATCCTCACTTTGAGCGAAGAGGGAATAAGATGTGTTTTAGAGGTAAAAAGATTAGGTTTAGACGATTAGTTGATTAGTTAAAGACGTAATTTTTCAACTCGTTTATTTTACTTAAGTAAAGGGAGATTCAGAATAAACGTCCCCCACGGTTCATGCCTCCACGAGACAAAACAATATAGTATACAGGATGAGTGACATCACCTTAGCCATAAAGCAACTCTGGAGACATCGTCTTTACTTCCTTTTTAGAGGCGTTTTTATTGAGCGTTTCAGCTCCTTGTAATATGACAAACATTTGAGTGTCTGAAGACATTTCGTTTATTATTACAGTGTTCACTACATTTATCAAATATTTATAAAATAATGTGACATTTTGCTCGTGAAATAAAAGTAATGCAAAGTGATAATAAAAGTATTTTGCTGAAATCTGAAGACAGTTAACAATTTTTTATGAATCTGAGGTACAGATTTTTACATGAAATACGTTTGTACCTTTACAAGTTAATAACAAAATGAATAAATTACATGCTGTGAATGTAAACACAATTAATCTTTAAATTCTGTAATAATTATTTATTGCCTTAAAAAATTCTTGATTATAATTTACCATGTAGTATGGTTTGAATTCACATCAACTTTAATTAAATAAAAATGTTTTTTTTTCGTATTTTTTTTTAAATGTTATAATTTTTTTTAAAAAATGTTACTTTGATTAATTAATAAATATAACAGTTTGAAGAAAATTGTAAAAGTAATGAAATGAAAAACAAAACCGGATGCATAGTGAATGAGCATAATATTATGATCTGTACCATATTTATATATAAAGAAAGGCTCTCCCGACGTAATTATAAAACTCTTGCTGCATGTGTTAAATTATGAAATTATCTATAATGGGACTTCTGACAGACACAATCGATAATATAGATTTTTGCATATAAATTGTTAGTAATCAAATTCATATTTTTTTGTACTTTGTTTTTTTGTAGATTAAAGCCAATGCTAAATTAATTATAAAATTGAATTTTGTTATTGTAATTGAAATCACATTTTTTTTTAAGAAATAGCAATTCAATTCAAACTACTGTTAAATTTCCAGGATTTTAATTAATAATTTCATTTAAAAAAAAAATGATGTGTAAAACATGCATATTATTGTGTAATAAAACTTTAAGACTGAATTAAAATATCCTTTCATTAAAATAATACAAATTTGTTATAATGTATTAAAATAGGTTAATATTTAATTTCAACTAGAGATAATTAATTATAATATTAAATAACACTTCCATCAAAAAGTGTAAACATATTAAACATTTCATAAGGAGGTTTCTACACAAACGGTGCTTGTATATAAAAAGCTGTGGAAAGGAATAACAAATGAGCTACGAAATTCGTTCTTTCAACACCGCGTCGTAGCTGCCTTAACTCCAGTCTACTAATTAACCTCGCCGCGAGCTTATCGCGTTAATTAACACTTTATTAACGTGTTTCAACATGCACTCTATACTGAGTAGGTGTTAAACATGATTGCATTTCAAAAACCATAAAACTAACAACTCTAATTTATTTTATTAATGTAATGAGATACCAATGTAATTGTAATGTTATACAATTGCAAGAAGGAAGGTTATATCAATACGTTATTTATACTAAAATTAGCACATTTTAATTTAAATGCTGCTTATTATTTTATTAAAATATTTATTATTGTATTTTAATAAACTCCCAGTAATTACATGATATTCATAATGTTTATATTATGTCTTTGGAATTTTAGAAATAAAAGAATTCATAATATTTAATTTGTAAAAAATATTACAATATTCGGCATTATGCATTTTGGGAACTTAGTTATTAACACCAAACCTATTTAAAAAACGACTCACATCAAAAATTAATTTATTTTATTATTGTATATAGTGAGATACCAATGTGATCGAATTTAATTATAATGTCGCAAGAAGGTTGTTTCATATCGATTGAGGTATTACTAATTTAGACTCATAAGTAATAATGTAATTACTAATTGAAATGTTCGTATTCAAGACAGTTAAATGTTAGTAATATACCTACACTCTTCTGTTGAAGAGATTGTACTGTCATTTCTTCAATTCCAGTAACATTGTTTCTTGTTCTATCGAAAATCGTATTTTTGATACAGTGAACGACCAATTTCATCGGTGAATGAGGTCGTTTAGCACAATCATAATGACACCCAACTTTTATAATTCAATATATTAAACAAAATAAATGATTAAATTAAATATAATAACACAGTATTTTTTAACTGCAAAGTAAAAGTAATTTTTATTAAAATTTTTAAAGAATAAAACATGAATTTTGGTTTTATTTTTTTTTTTAAAAATTAATAAAAAAAATAATTGTACAAATATTTTTACTTTTTTATACAATACAATAAAAAAAAAAAAAACGTTGACGTTGCCCTCTTTGACGTAGTGAGGTTCCACTTGCACAGGATTATTGCTCTTCCGATCATTAAAATTTGAAGCGTTCATCACGGCTGAGGTTTCCACGTTTCCTCAGTTACAGGTAAATCGATTGCAAGGCTGTGTCCGTTCCCGATGAGCACGCGAAACTAGCTAGAGATTTAGAAGGTTCGAAGTTTCAAATTAATAAGTAAGTGATTTTATAAAAAGAAAAAACACGTGCCTAGCTGAAGGCTGACGTCACGATATTTTTTGAAGTATGATTAAAATTTTATGTAGTAGTAGTTAAGTAATATTGGTTTAATTGTATGATTTTTTTGTTTGTTTTGTTATTATTTTGTTGACGTGAATCATGTTGTAATGTACAACCAGCTATTTGAAAATAAATTATTATTATTATTTACGACTGTTTTAATTCCTGAGAAAGCGGTAACCTGACCCGTAATTTGTCCTGCCCGGGAAGTAATTAGTCGGTTGACGAACAAGCCAAAGTCAATGTTGTGACACCCCCCTATGATGTTATGACACTTTGAGGGGTGGAGAAACTACCCTTCCGTGTGAAGGGAGGACCGGAAGTCGTTTAGTGTCGTCACTTCACCGCAATCTGGCCAGCGACAACTGCGAAATATTTCAACTTGTTTCTTTTTTTTAAATTAAAAAAAATATGTAAAATAAAAAAAAATATAAAATATTTATTTCAATTTTTTTTATATATATGTTAGCACCCAAAGCCGAATTCGGGCAAAAGCCGAAAAAAATGCTCACATCTAGTTCTGCGCATCACGAAATGAGCCAAAGCCGAAGTGAGTTTTTTTTTCGGCTTTGGCGCATTTCATTTTGAACAAAACTAGATCTGCTCAAATCGAAATGCGCCAAAGCCGATATGAGATTCTACTTCGGCGCATTTCATTTTGAGCAAAACTAGTTCTGCGCATCGCGGTTTGAGCAAAAGTCGAAATGATATTTTATTTCGGGTTTGGAGCAAAATTTTGAGCACATCTAGTTTTGCGCAAAATAAAGATGATTTTAATGACGAGATGATGTTTTTAATTTTAATGAAATTAATTTTAATTTTTTAAAAAGAAAAATAAAAAACTAAACTTATAATAAATATTAATATTGTGACCTAATATCTTTCAAGCGCTGTTTAAAAATAAATTAATTAGGGAAAAAATAATAACTTTAAAATGTAATCATATACAGTATACGTACATACCTTATAAAAATATTGTAGAATCTGTTGTTTTTATAAAACACTCCCCATTTCTGTCACTTAATTACTATTTGATGATGTTTTTGTTAAATTAATAAATTTTTTGTTTTAAGAACTGCAGCTCAAATAAAATAGACATATACGCCACACGTTTTAAAGTATTCTTTAGATTCACTCGCTCTCACCATTAGAAATACAATATTGTCACGCACGCACGCACTTGTAAATTTCATAGTTCTATTTCTTCGAACATTGTAGCAGCCACAATACATAAACATATACGGCAATCAAATGGGGTTAAACTTCATTGCAGAGGTAAAGGCTACTTTCTTATCTCGTTGTACCGATGTATTGCATGATAGCCTAATTCTAAGAAATTGCAGCTATAAGTATATGATTATACAGACTAAACTTGTTGGCCAACAATATTTGCGTGTGAGCGAGTGAAATCTAAAGAATATACTTTAAAACGTGTGGCGTATATGTCTATTTTATTTGAGCTGCAGTTCTTAAAACAAAAAATTTATTAATTTAACAAAAACATCATCAAATAGTAATTAAGTGACAGAAATGGGGAGTGTTTTATAAAAACAACAGATTCTACAATATTTTTATAAGGTATGTACGTATACTGTATATGATTACATTTTAAAGTTATTATTTTTTCCCTAATTAATTTATTTTTAAACAGCGCTTGAAAGATATTAGGTCACAATATTAATATTTATTATAAGTTTAGTTTTTTATTTTTCTTTTTAAAAAATTAAAATTAATTTCATTAAAATTAAAAACATCATCTCGTCATTAAAATCATCTTTATTTTGCGCAAAACTAGATGTGCTCAAAATTTTGCTCCAAACCCGAAATAAAATATCATTTCGACTTTTGCTCAAACCGCGATGCGCAGGACTAGTTTTGCTCAAAATGAAATGCGCCAAAGCCGAAGTAGAATCTCATATCGGCTTTGGCGCATTTCGATTTGAGCAGATCTAGTTTTGTTCAAAATGAAATGCGCCAAAGCCGAAAAAAAAACTCACTTCGGCTTTGGCTCATTTCGTGATGCGCAGAACTAGATGTGAGCATTTTTTTCGGCTTTTGCCCGAATTCGGCTTTGGGTGCTAACATATACATTTAATTTAAAATAACAGCAAAAAAATATTTTGTAAAAAATCATTTAGATAAATATGTTTTTTTATATTATTAATTACTAATTAGGTCTAAATTTAAAAATAGAATAATAATAAAAAATATATATAAATAAATATCACGTCTGCCCTATTTCAGGTTGTATCAAACAAATTGTAAAAATCTATAAGATTAGCGATAAAAAAAAGAGCAATTTATAGTAAATGTCAAATTATTTTTAAGTCGCAAGTTATTGGGATTCAAATATATATCTATACAAATTGGAAGATATATAGGGAGTTTCTTGCACTGGTATCTATAGTAATATTGACTAATTTGAACGAAGATATTTGAATTTTGACTTTTTTGTCCAAGAATAAAATAATGTTCAACTGCACTATTTTATAAAACTTGATCTCGACTAGATTCTAATTACTACCAAACACAATACATCCATTCATTACGGTCCCGGAGGTTATAAATCTCACATATCTTTGAATGACTTTGCTGTCACAACGTTTGACACTGTCCATGTGGTCAATTAAAATGATAGGCGTGACGTTAAACAACCGCTTGGAGTCATGGACTATATACTGTTATAGTCCTTGCATGGCTTGGAGTATACATAGAAAATAATTTGGTCCAGCAAAAAATGTTTAACGTCAGCCGTCTGTGTGAAGTGTTGAGAGTTATGTTGATTGTTGTTTGTTGAAAATATTTACACAAAATATATTTATAACAATCTAACATGCTTAATTATGACAGTGAAAGTAAAGAAAGCTGTTGCATTGTGTCTTATGTTTATGTTATATTGCTTGGAGTGAGATAATCAATTTGATTTTGGTTAACTGCATAGACTTCTTAAAAAGGAAATATTTGGTATTTGTTTTAATTTTTAACTAAATTAAATTAAAACGATAAGTTTTTTTATGAATTTATCCAAAATAGAGCAAAAATTGCTAATTCACAGGGTTTTAAATTTGAATAAAGTTATATAATTCTTAAATTAAAATAATTAAGCACTGTAATGTACTAATAATTATCTGTAATAATTTATCATTTTTAGAAATTTTACTTTTTACATGATGGGATTTCTTTTACATTATTTTCTACTCAAAGTTAAAAAAAAGCAACGATTTATTCCCACGATATTGTAATTATTTTATCATTAAATAATATTGTAAAAGTTGCACTATCAAATGAATAAAAACAAAGTGCAATTAATTTACTGTATTATAAGAATATCATAAACTTGAACACCCTCGTTGTATTTATAAAATAATTGACATTTGATTGTAACAACTCTACAATGTAAAAAAACTTGCTTGACATTTGATAAGACACGATTAATCAAAAATGTTTTGATTTTCTCTCTTCATTGTTCTCCTTAAGTCTGATCACGCAAGATCGGTGCAGAACCGTTCCAGTGATTCACTCCCAACTTGAAGGTCAACTAAAGGTCACAGCAGAAATATTGGATAACGTATTGTTAGTAATCATTTGCTGTCAGAAGTCCTGCTTCGGCTGGGCAGTAAAATATACAGTAAATATTTTTAGTATATACATAACATGTCACCATATTCCTTACGGGGTAAGCCAGCAGCATTATTACCTCGGCTGTTCACAGATAAACCAGAGATGTTATAGTGATAGATCTTTGGATGAACCTCCACTGTATAGTCTATTCTTACATACTTGCTTCAGATATACTTATAATATTATACTCTTTTTGCCTTCTACACTATTGCACAAAGGTAAATTGGAAAAATTATTAAAAACATTATAGTATTGATCTGTATAATATGATGAAACGTTAGTAAATTAAAATTTTAGTAAAAGCCTCATATAAAAAGTGATAAAATAAAATGGAGTGTATGAAGTCGCTACGCCCCCTCCTTTTCCCCGAAGGCCCTTAACACAATAACAATATATTTGAAGTCATTTTGAAAAATATTCAAATAAAACTTTTAGTTAAAGAAAGCAGTATTCATTCAAATTTAGATACAGGACCTAAGGTTATGTATTTTCAATATTTTTTTTTTCAGATTATAGATTATAATAACCCGTTAACACCCTTAAAAATTTGATGCGAAATGCTATGACGTCATAGTCATGAAAATATTTAACATACAAGTATTGGGAAAGCATGCGTTGCATGCCTATGACGTCACAGTGTCTTTCACCTCGATTTGAAGGTTTTTAAATCTAAAAAACTCAGGTCTTCTGTCTATGCAATTAAAAAAAAATGAAGGTTGTCCATTATTCTCATAGCCCCGATATGAACACACAAACCACAGATCACGATGACAAATGCAGGGGGGTGTCACGTCAAGGAGGGGTGTCACGTCAACACGGAAGTCGCACGAGGAAATCGTCTGAGAGGATCGAGTTTCTCGTCTGGATTTTGTCATGGACAGATGTTATCACAGCATTTGTTTTTAGGTCTGTGCTGGGGTTTTAATGTTAAAGAGCTGTGAAGTGTCATCGGCGCATGGGAATGAAAAAAGTGGGACATTTTTATTGTATTTTGTGTTTATCTTAGAATTTATTAACTTATTAAATTACACATATATAATACAAAAATATATTATAATATTGTTATAGTAAAATTAATTGTTTTTATTTTATTTTTCAAACACAATGAATCACGTTATAATTAAAATTATATAAAACCATGACAAAACATCAACAACAAAAATTATTTCTTATATTTAATATAAATTTTAAATATCCACTGGTGATATTACCATCTTTTATTAAAGATTCAGTATGTACCACTCATGCTTATATTTGTATCACAAATTAGCGAAAATTTGTAAATTGTTCATTCGTATATGTAAATAGATGGAAAAAAGAAAAATCAATTTTATAACTTCATGAAATATATTACGACTGTACTAGTAGATAATTATGCTGTTATCAGAAATTTCCTCAATTTTGTACAATAAGTTTGTCTGTATCATGGATAAATTATATTCCTCCATGGTTTATACATAATATGTATGTATAATATAATCAATATTTTTTTTTCTTTATTTTTTAGGGTATTTTTATATTTTATAATCTATTCTGTACACAGTTTTTGTTTTCAATAAATAATTTATATATAATTCTTTTGATGATACAATCAGTGAAAGTTGAGATTCCAGCTGGCCATATTAAATGTAAATGACGTCATGGACATGCAAGCGAACAGCTGATCGTAAATCTCATTTTATAATGAGTGCAATATTTTTTGTTCTAGCTGGGTCAGTATAATCCGATCGTAAAACTCCCTCTCTAAGCTAATAGCCAAGCAAGGCTGTAGAACATTTATCATCCCCCTCTCCTCATTAACTGACAATCTGACGTTCAATTTACTCGATTAAATCTTAACTTGAATAATAATAAAATATCTTTGTAATCTTCATATATTGAATTGAAGGGAGTTTGCTTTTCGCTTTTGTAAGTTTTTATGCAAGTGCTATTTACACTGTCACTTTTCACATTTTAAGTAAAATTTTAAAATTTTTGAAATACAGTACTATAATAGTGGGCGCGATTCACAAAGCAGTTAGCCAGGATTCTAAACACGTTTAGCTTAACCACGTTTAACTAGATTGTTTAACACGTAAAACAGGTATAGTTAAACGTGGTTAAGCTAAACGTGGTTAGAAACCTGGTTATATGCTTCATGAATCGCACCCATTATGGCGTTATTGGGTGCGATTCACGAAGTAGTTAACCAGGTTTCTTAACCACGTTTAGCTTAACCACGTTTAGCTTAACCACGTTTAACTATACCTGTTTTACGTGTTAAACAATCTAGTTAAACGTGGTTAAGAAACCTGGTTAACTGCTTCGTGAATCGCGCCCATTATGTTGTTGATATTTTAAAAGGATTTTGATGAAAGTAATAAAATTAATTTTTCTAAACAATTCATGAATGGAGTATTGACCTCAAATTTTTTTATTGCAGAAATGGATAGAGCGTGCAAAGTTATGCTACCCTGAATTTTTTCAGATACTTTAGAGCCCGGGAACTATTTTTAAAAAATTATTGAAAGTCCTTTTTGTGACGTCACGCGGCGGCAAGTCCTATCTTTTTGTTATGGAGCGGCGTCTCGTGACGTCACAAAAAGAACTTTCAATAATTTTTTAAAAATAGTTCCCGGGCTCTAAAAAATCTGAAAAAAATCAGGGTAGCATAATTTTGCACGTTCTATCCTTTTCTGCAATAAAAAAATTTGAGATCAATAATACTCTATTTATTTTCGCACAAACATTTAAATATTAAAAATCACTAAAAATAAACAAGAAATAAGTTTGAAATATAATTATGAATTTCAATTTTATTGTTTGTATTCTTAAATATTAATTATAAAATTTTTATATAAAAAACAACACCCCACATGTTTATATTTTAATTCAGTGCACGCCATTCTTTATTAATAATGCTCCTCCAGTGCATTGTTTACTCCGAATCAATTACCGCGTGGCTCAATATTGACGAAGCACGCGTGGCCGAGCGAGATCAAACATTCGCTCGAGAGACTTTGAATGGTCGTGCGTTCGACCGAGCGTGAAATCTCCACACAGAGCACAGATTGCTGTGACCGCGTGGTGGTTGTAAGTGCAAATGGATTGTTCAGTAAAGAATTGCTTATTGGGTAGGAAATAAGTTATAAAAAATAATTTTTTATAAATTACAAGAAAGCCTTATGTTATAACGTTATAAGAAAGGAAAATATTAGAATTTGAATGTCATGTTTTTTTTTTAATTTATATAAAATCGTAATTAAAGCCAGCATCTATACACGATACAATTTTGTATACAATTTTTCCTTGCAAGAAAAATTCATCTCCATACAAACAAATGGAGTTGAAGTTTTCTTGAAAGTAAAAATTGTATACAATAATTAAAAAGATTGCATCGTGTAATACCGGCTTAATGAAAAATTCTAAGCAAAAATTAAAAAATTGTATCATGTAATAACAGCTTAAAGCCAGTTTTTAATACGATACATTTATTATTGCATACATTTTCCCCTTGAAATGACATAATTTAATAATGTATAATTCAAATTTCATTGAATTAAAATACAGCTTTTAATTAATATATTCAAATAAAAATGATATGGTTGCAATTAAACTAATTTATATTCTCTATATAATTATATTGTAAGATTATATGGAGTATAAATATAATTATGAATAATTAATTATATTTTATAGTATTTACCGTCTTTCAAACAAAGTGTATAGTGTCTGAAAATGTCGGAAAATTACACAGCAGTTTTTACTCATTTCCACTTCTAATTGTAAGCTTATAGACATATAATTTACGTCATTTCTGAAAAATTCTCAAACATAAATTTTCGCTTGAAAGATATCGTAAATAATCATGATTACAATCACTTTTTTTTTTTTTTTTTTTGTATCTCCGCATATATATGTAAGATAAATCTTGATAAACTAAAACAATATACAACCGAGATCTGTGGTGCTTCCCCCAACACTCAATATTCACGCAAAGTCAATGAAACTCTCTCGCCTGGTCAATCACGAGGTCCCAGCGTGGGGTCACCACCGCGCCATAAGGAGGGGACAAAGGGACTCGGTGGACCGAGAGGTGATCGATGTTGTGTGAACTTGCTGCGTTTTACACCAACAGTAAGTGCGGGGTGTTGATTAATAAGCGTGCCGAATATTATAGGGAAAATCATATTTGTTTTCATTATAATTGATAATGAGCTGAATTAAATATTTGAATGTTAAATCATAATAATGGGATTTATAAGAGAGAAGGTTTAAAAGTAATATTTCAAATCAAATTAATCGAGCAGGGTATTAAATCTAGAAATTAATTGTTTTTGTCTAAAATATAATATGCTGTTTTAATATGAAATGTTATTATTTATTAAATAATATGTAGGTATTATGTAAAATAATATAACGATATAATAAAATTATTATACTGCAGTAACTGCAATTTTATACGATAAAATTTCAAGATAAATATATATGTTTACAGAAACTTATTTCCAATATACATTTGCAATAACATTTTTAAACTATTCAAAACTAAGCATATATTATAATTGTAAAGAAATCAGTTAAAAATTTAGTAATTTAGTAGTTGCTTTAGCAAATATCCCTATAGAAATCCGGATATAGTTGAAAATTACATCTTCAACTCATCCTTTTACACGTCTAAACCTATATATAACCTTTTATAACCTTTTTACCACTAAAACACATTTAATTTCCTCTTCGCTCAAAGTAAGGATAAAATAAAGACAATATTTCTCATATTTTATGCTCAAGAAGAGAAAAGAAGACGTAATCTCGTCTTTTTCCCTCATTTTTCCTCTAAAATAGTGTAAAATAGGAGAATAAAAGACGAGAGGAGAGATAAATAGCGAATAAAAGATTATATTTATTTCAACTCGTTAAACTATACGGCTCTTTTCCGGTAATCATAAACTATAACCAATATCTTAAGTATATAGAACTACAACGATTATAATAATAGTAAAAGTTATATATTCAAATTATGCATTCTAAATGTTTATTTGTTAGCGCGTTCTTCTCAAATGATATGTCAAGTGTACTTGAGAATATTGGTTGAGAGAATTTAATCTGTCTAGTGGCCAACAGATGGAACATGTGAGAGGGGGAGTGGCGCGTGTCTCTCTCTCTCTCTCTCTCTCTCTCTCTCTCTCTCTCTCTCTCTCTCTCTCTCTCTCTCTCTCTCTCTCTCTCTCATATAGAGGGTTAGGTAGTTATGCGATACAACACAATCAAAGGGCCACGTGCCAATGTAAAAATGGTAAATAATTGCATTAAGCGATTGCCGCTTCAGGATTGACATTAATTGGGTGAAATGAGACACCGTGAATATTTGAACATGTAACAATGTAATATTTGTAACAATGACACGTGCAATAACAAGAGCTAATTATTGTTGTAAATCATGAATTAATAATAAAATAAAAATGAAGCTGACACGTTGCTGAATCGATTTTCATTTTTTTTTTCTTTTTGTGTATGAATGAGTAGTGAAAAAATTTCTTTTATAAAAATTGAGCGTTTTTTTTAGTGAAAAATAGCATATTTTTAAAAAAATTAATAATAATATTGCCCCTGTGCATATGTAACCCGCTTTACTTTGATGCTAGACAGGTTGCATAACCTCAAGAAATTTAAAAAAATTGGGCTTAAAAATTTTTAGTAAATAAATAGCCCGAGTTGAAATAAATTTATAAATTTCATATTTTATTCACTATTAACTCTCTCCTCGTCAAATTTCCTCTCTTATTTTGCAACATTTTAGAGGAAAAAAGGTGAGATTACATCTTCTTTCAGAAGATACAGAAAAGAAGTAATTTTCCAACTTATATAGAGAGTTCAGCATTGAAGAATAAAATTGTTTTAAATGGAAGCTGTTTTGACTATTTCTGTACCTTTTGGTCTAAATACATTTTTTTTAATTTAGCAGTGAAAAAAATTTAACCATATTAATTTTTTGTTTTTTCTAAAGCTGTTATAAAATTTAATTCTTTTGTTATAAAAATCCCAATATAATATACAGTACAGAATATTAAAGGAAATAGAGGTTTTAGATTACTATGTTTTTTAAAAAAAAATATACAATACTTCAAAACACCCCATTTGATAACATTTTTTATCACATCAATATTATAGTAGCAAAGTTTTAGTAGCTCAGTAATGCACGGCTTAAGTTACCGAATCTAATCACTCAAATTGCCTTATTTCTTGCCCCCTTCGTGACGTCACAGTCTCTCTCTCTCTCTCTCTCTCTCTCTCTCTCTCTCTCTCTCTCTCTCTCTCTCTCTCATTCTATCGCTGTCAGATCTCAAGTTTCATAATTCAGTTGACACATGCACGCTAGGGGTAACGAGAATTTACAAGTCTCCAGTTTCAGTACTGTTCGTATATTTCCGTGACTGTTCGGTAGAATTCAGAAGAATCAGTAGCATTTTCCACCAATAAGAGACCTTATGTGATAATAGATGTGACTAATATTTGAGATTATGTAGAGTAAGATTTGATTAATTTGTGATTATTGTTCTATATTAATAGTAATTTGATATATGTTTGTAGAAATAATGTAACTAGATATGACAAGCGTTTATAAAATAGAAAAATACCAATTCATGATACGATATATCTTAATTGATTGCGTATATAAATAGAGTAAAAAGTTTTTTTTTCGCTATAATAATTTGTATATATATATAATATATATATATATATATATATATATATATATCTGATTTAATGGGACTCATAGGAGTTCTATTGGATCATTTAAGTTAACTTTAAAGCCTTGGGAATTATTTCCTTTATCCGTACGCTAAATATAAATTTTATAATGTAAATTAAAGCAATTGAGGTATCAAACGTTCGTAATTATTTTTAAGTTTACAGTTAGTTCATGCACAAACACATATTACTTTATCATTTTTAGTGTTTCTCAATCAAAATTTAGGTAATGAATAATAACTAACCTTTGTAAAGAGATTTTTAAGAGTATGATCAACTTATTGGGAGTTTTTATTGTAGATTGTTAATACGTTTAGGATTTAGGAATGACCCAAATCAAAGAGTAGTAGGTTCGGAATTTTTCTATGCGAATTATTTTTACAAGCTTGTTAAATAATTTATATTATACTGTAATAAGAAAACAGTTTTTTTCAGGTAAAAAATTAACAAATAAATAATATTTGTGATATTTATTATCTAATAAAATCATCAGAACATTTAAAATTAAAAAATAACTCTAATAAATTTAAAATTGTAATATTTAAATTATTGAATATCGTAATTTAAAAAAAAAAAAAAAACAATATAAATTCAAATAAATTTGATTCTATAAAACATGATTTTACATTTTTTCATACGTAAATAAATTACTATAAATCTGTATTACATGTGAAAACTTATAAATCAGTTTCCATTTATTTGCAACAAACGAATTTAAATGACGTTGCTTTTCGTGCTTCACTTGTTTGTACTCCGTGAGAAGGTACTATCTCTCTCCCGCAGTTTACGACACAATGTAATTAAGTTGGCGTTAATATTTCATAACAGCCTTGACGCTTTGTTATCTCTCGCATAAATTTTACTGACAATGAATTTTATATGACGTGTGTTGGACCGAATTATGAAGTCTTCTTAAATTGTAAAATTATTTATTTAAATTTGATGTTAATTAAAGAGCACAGTAATGTGTATGTTTCTTTAATAGGATTATGCAATATTATGTTTTTTATTCAAATTACGTTTAACTATACCTGATTTACGTGTTAAACCCCCTAGTTAAACGTGGTTAAGCTAAACGTGGTTAGAAACCTGGCTAACTGCTTCGTGAATCGCGGCCATGAATGCCATGAATTGTTTTAAATTTCCAAGTATTCCAAAGCTGCATAATAATAATTTTTACCTTATTTTCTTCCATTTATTGAACTTAAATTTTTTTTAACATTGTATATAAATAAAAATAAGTAATTAGATGACTAAAATTTAAATGCTTTTCGGAGAAATGTAGGTATAGAGCAAATGCTTGACAAACGTAAAGTATTTTCTGAAATTGTCCTAAAATCAAATGAGTGTAATTTTAATTATTAATTTTTAAATCTTTTTATAATTTTAATTTATGAATATGATAAAAAATAAACAATAACACCATCTTTTAGATAATATTTTCCATGTATCATCACATGATCTATAAAGCTAATAGACTGTGACGTTTCCACATTTCCCCCAGTCAAATAAGACATCAAGGAGTATGACTAAGACAGTCGAATGAAATGTAAAAGTTATGTTTAAATATTTATACACATTATCAGATGCAGCGAGACGAGAGATGTAGGGGGTTGTGTTAATGCAGTGAGGGGTAGGTCCCAGGTGACCGGGGGGTGAATCATCCCTTACTGGTCCACAGAGGGAAGTTTTTATGAGATGTAAATAATAATGTTCATCTTCGTGATTCACGCGACTAATGGAACTTTTTGTTACATGTGAATGTTCTATGTATTAGTCAATGAATCTGCAGTGAGAATTGGCATTTTAGGAAAAAAAATTGTTGACGCCGAAAATTTCCGGAAGTTCTACTTATTTTCACTTCCTACATAAATAAAATCGGAAGTACGTAATTTACGTCACTTCCGGAAATTTTCAAGTATCGACAACTTTCGCTTGTTAGATAATATACGCGTTATTTCATAAATTTTAGTGATTTGTTATGTTTTTTTATACTGAAAATGAAGATGAATGAAGATTTTTCAATATTATAATGCGCACCAACATTTTGTGAAGTCAATTTATTAATATATAGTATTAAACATATCAGCAATCCATTTAATAAATTTCAACATAATAAAATATACGTAAAGGTTGGTAGGCCGGAATTTTGCAAGTTGCATTATAAGTATAACTAATGTATTATAGCAATAACTTATTCCATTATATTCATAGAAACATAATGTAGATTATATAATATACATAAGAGTAAAAATAAAAATATATTCTTATTTATTTGACTTTTAAACATGCTTACATGAATATTTTTTTTATCATGGGCAATATTTTTAATGCAATTTTAATTATAAAAATGTGGATTTTGCAATAAATTCAGTCATATGAAAAGTGAAATTTTAAATTTTATTGATAATAAATTTGATATTTTTTTTTTCACGGTGTACTGTAATTAAATCATAAGATTGACTTAAATCGATTCAAATTTTTATTTCGAAGAAGAAAATGAGCATCTATAAAAGTTAATACCACGGGTAATAAGCGAGTAGATTCGAGGGGAAGTTAATCAGTCTTATTAGAACCAGCCAGTCGAGATGATCAAATCATCCCTGCCTTATCAAACTTAATCAAACCAATCACCAGGATTATTAGTTGGGGGAATTAAATTACAATAAAGTCAGTGTAATATTATTTGAGATATATTTTTAATATTATCAAATTTATAGCAACGTTTTCATCTTTTCTTATCTTATATTATCTTTTGCACTGCGTTGCATTGATATTTTTTAATCAATATATAATATATGAACATGTTTTTAATCGTACGTTATTTAAAAATATTTGTACTAACTTGGAATCAATAATTATTATAATTATAACTTTAAAATGTAAAAATTATTTTAATATTTTTTATATAATTGTAATTATTGTTTCTGTTCTTAATTCATTCTTTTTTTAATTAATTAATACTGTCAAGCATTAACTACGTAACTTTTCATACACAGAAATTTTCAAATAAAGAAAAGATAACTACATTTATGAACACATCTTCAAAGAAAATTAATAATATTTTATTGCTTTTCTATTGTACATAATATAAGAACGTCAAATAATATGTAAAAAAATAGACAATTTTACTGGTATATTAAATTTTACAATAGACATTATTTAGCTCTGTTCGTAAATACACAATCAGAAAAGAATTGGTTTTTATTTATGAACCTTATGTACATGGAACATAAAGTTCATAATAATAAAAATTGATTATTTCTGATTGTGTATTTTACGAACTGCAGAGCTATTATGATAATATAGTATTTTTCCACTTATATTTCAATTATATGTCTATTGAAAAGCATTTCTTAAATTTAAATAATACTGTTACTTTTTTTTTTATATTGCATGATGTACAAAGGATCTAAAAACTCATATTTTACTAAAATTATACCATTATATCGTATATAATTTTTAATTCAACAAGATTATTTCTTGAAAGGAATCATGTACCTTAGAAAATTTTATATAGTAAAAATTTCCATCACCCGTTTGAATCGACATAAAAATTTAGAAAGAGTATAATATTCGCTGCAGCAAAATATATTTATATATCTTTATAAAGTCCTACCTCTGCAGTGCGCGCTGATGTTCACATTTCTATTCAGAGCAGCGTAGGAGCAGTTAGAAGAAGAGAGAGAGAGAGAGAGAGAGAGAGAGAGAGAGAGAGAGAGAGAGAGAGAGAGAGAGAGAGAGAGAGAGAGAGAGAGAGACACCTGCGACGCACACCTTTTCTGATCAGATTCCAGAACTAGTTTTCACGTGCGATATTCTCCGATAAATGTTCAATACAGGATAAAAGATACATTTTCTAGACAGTCTCAAGTCTTCAAAATCTTCACAGTATTGATGGACTTTTAATAAGTTCAACAAAGGATAAAATTAATGACATGGCTCATTTCAAATTTGGATAGAGGACCTTGATTTATGTATTAAAAATTTTTTCAGATTTTTTAACCTTTTAACATTATACCCTCAAAACTGACGGGAAAGACTCTCTAACATATTTCGCACATACACAATGTCATATCCCTATACAAGTATTTAATATTTGGTGTCAGGGAGTTTTGTAGCATAATTTTAAGGGTGTTCAAAAAAAAAAAAACTGAAAGAAATATTGGCAATACAAAACTCGACAAAACTTGAGTTCATAACGTGTACAATGTTATACATATTTCCATACATGGAAATGATGAAACACATCTTAAAATGTTCTCCATCAGTAGCTAAAATATCAGGTAATACAAATTTGATCTATCTTTTGAGTAATGACTTTTTTAAAGTTGACTAATTTAACATGGAAAAATGGAACTTCCATGTTAAATTAGTCAACTTTAAAAATTAATAACACAAAAACTAGCTTGAATTTGTACACTTGATATTTTAGCTACAGATAGGGGATGTAGAGGAGAACATTTTAAGATGTTTCATAATTTTCATGTAGAAATATTTTTAACATTGTACGTGTTACCTTACCCTTAAAATGCAATATCATGAAATCCTTGTCAATTGAAACCATACAGCACTACTTGTTCTTCTTAATTTTAACTGGTGATTATAACCCTTCTCCCAGATTCTCTAGTGATCTCATTTCGTGTGGTTTCAGCGGTACGAATTAACTCCCGCAGTATGCGACCGTGTGTGGTTCATTGATTGTCTGCCTTCATAGCGGCCTAATTAACTTGAGCTTTAACGTTTATGTCGTGGATTGCCGCAGAATTTAGATTACATGAGCTTTGATTTATTAAAAATTATTTTAATAAACCTCAGTTTGCAAGTAAATTGTATACAATTTTTAACTTTATTTTAACTTTAAATAAGGGTCAAAGTGGTATGAGTAGTTTGAAATTTTAAATTCGTTCTTTGCATTTGAGATATAGTGATATACGCGATGGTTAATTCCCAATTGTAACATTCTATTTTTTCAACAGAATGTTTATTTTTAAATTCTTGTTTTTTTTTTGGGAGAAAAATGTTTATAATTAAAGAAGTTAAACCATAAACTATGTTTTGGTATTTTTTTGAAAGCATCACTTTCAATTTATAAAATTTTATATGTTGTTTCTATTTTCAAACGTACACTATAAAACTATAAATCGTATATAAAATATATAATTTTCATTATTTCAAAGTAATTACATAATGACATTTAATTGTTCAAGTAGGCAGAACCATGCAATCATTCAACAATCGTCTCTTTCTTTCTAGTCATCAAATTAAAATTACAAAATACTAGAACTAAATAATTTAAAATTATAGAATATATAGCATGTTTTAGCTTCATTATCATAAAATTCAAATTAATTTAACATAAAAAAATGAGCTATAACAAAATTTAATTATTTTAATATCATGCGCACAAGCGATTTTATTTTAACTATTTTTTAATACTTAAATTTAAAATATTAAATTTAGCCTCAAAGTGACATATAGTAGCGTGACAGAAGCCGCTTGGCCACTCATGCACACTATGTTGTGTCTCATAATTAAATAATAAACATGAATAATTAGTAATAAAATAATTAATTAATAAACATGAATAATTAGTAATAAAATGGCTGCGTGATCTCAATTAATTACTTTAGAGCTCTTAAGAGGATTAAAATTATGAATGTTATAAACACACAGAGTTTGCAAGAGATAAACAACTATAGCTTTAATTTCGACTTGTAATAAAAGTTAAATATACACGTCTGGACAGCACGAAATTTACTCCTGACTTGCTAGAGCTTCAATAAACCAAGAGATACAGATTTACAATTTTGGGTGAGGTAAGTAGAACACCCAGTCTATTAATATCAAAAGAGTTTTGGTTCACCACGCCTCCATAGACTGTGTGGTAACGCCTACAAAGCAAGAGTAAAGTGCGTGGTGTTAATTAAGTTGAAATTTTACTATCGTTTCTTCCTAAACGCGCTTCTTCTTTGTATATTTTGATGCATTTTTACTCCCAAAATTTATGTATTGACTCAACATCAGTGAATATTTGAAGTTGTATACGTATAATCCTTGTTTTGATCTACTATTTCAATATGAAATTTCAGTTCTCTCTTATCTGATATAGATTAGCAGGAGATGAATTCATTCTTAAAATATGAAGAAAATACTTAAAATAATATTAAAATCTCTCTCTCTCTCTCTCTCTCTCTCTCTCTCTCTCTCTCTCTCTCTCTCTCTCTCTCTCTCTCTCTCTCTCTCTCTCTCTCCTCTCTCTCTCTCTCAATATGATACCCACTTTATTTACATGAAAATTAAAACCACACATTAAAACGACAACTATTGTTCCTTTCGCTATGATTGACAGCACCCCGTTGACTTATTTTGACCGACCCCCTGCCATCCCCCCATCTCTGATTAGCTGTGGCCACCGCGGCGCTGTTGTCTTAGCGACCCGTGGTGAGACAAGCTAATTGTCAACGAGTCATTGTTGATGCAACAATACAGCTCTCTCTGATTAGCCTCGTCATTGAAATTTACACAAATAATATGTGGTGACAAAGAATGAAAATATGACAAAAACAAAATTTAAAGCAAGAAAGATTTCCCCTGGAAATTAGGCAAATTGTTTAGCACGAACAGTTTTTACTAGAACGTCTAAGAACTGTTGTTCTACGCTTACTATTTTTGTACTGAGCGTTGGAACAATTTGGCTAGCTCTATTTATAAATGGAATGCTGTTTTTTCATCATAAAATCATTTCGACCGTTATAACTATAATATCATTAATATCATAAGAAGTAAAATGAATTAAATATTATATAATTTATATTAATACTTTGAGAGAAAAGAGAAAAATAAACTACCATTTACAGGTTTACACTAATAACTAATAACAGTATATAATACCTAAATATATAAAATAATAATTGTAATGTAGTAATTATAGTGTTATCAAGAACTAATTAATTTGATATTCTAACCAAAATTGGAAAAAAAAATTATTGTTTTGTATTGTTATTTTTAATAAATATAGGTAATTTTGTTTAAGCTTACTATACGTGTTGAATAATTGTATGTAACTCAGTTCCAACCGATAGGGCTTTTATTTAGGGCCTTGGTTGGACTGTATTTGTACACGGTTTAACAATAAAAAAGTTAAAAATAAAACTTTTTTTTTCCTGCATTTTTATAGGTCGAAACTCACAAATTTTAAGATATATCGGTGATTTTGGCTATATATATATTTGGTTTAAATATCACAATTTTAAATTTCATGTAAAAAGAATTCTCTAGGCAAGTCAATAAAAATAGTTTGCAGCATTGACTAACGTAGTACTTCAAGATTAAATTCAATTTCGTAATAAATTGATCGTTCAAAGCTTAGAATATTTAATTTTATAATATAAAAACATGTCTACTGTCTCTCAAACAGCATATATATAAACCATATATCGATAAACTAAATACGAAATTAAACATTATGATGTTGTGAGCTACACGAATATTCTTTCATTTTATTTTGTTGAAAGTCTTGCAGAAGACGAGGGACTTCCCCTTGTGAGTTACTCCCCCAGCGTCGTCGTGAGGTCTCTAGGGACGCCATTTTGTGTCGTCAGCCAAGATAGACACACACACATGTAGGTACACTTCTGGACACCACGAACGTTACTCCTGCTTTGTTTGTAGGCGTTACCACGCAGTCTATGAAGACGTGGTGAACCAAAACTCTTTTGATATTGATAGACTGGGTGCTCTTTTTACATCTCCCGAAATTACAAATCTGCATCTTTCTGTCTATTTTGTAGCTGCAGCTCTAGCAAGTGAGGCAGAAGCAAAGTTCATGCTGTCCCGAGGTATACTACAAACGTTATTTGTGTCTTAATGTATTAGAATTTTAAGGGAAAAGAGTGTATATTCCTTAGGTTTATTCTTATAAGGTAATCCTAAAAAAATCGTTTATTATCAATGTTAAATTGTCATAGGTTTTCGTGACAAGGTTTAAAATATACTTTGTGCTAATGTGCTGTTTTTCTAAAGGTGCTTTCGCACGCTTCTATTTATATTGCCATTTTATCATCTTCTAATAAGGAGCCTTATTTTAATGAAACAAAATTTCTACAGACATAATTATCATTCAGTGATCTGCAATGTACAATTGGCGCCCCGGAAAACTCTCCTTGGCAAGAAATGGCAGATAAATATATTATATTTATGACATTCTATTCTGTACAGGCCATAGAGCATTTGGAACAAATAAAAATTAATAAGTTATTACAATTATTGTTCTTTGATTGATAAATATAAGTTATTGTTCTTTTTTTTAGATTAAATTTTCAATATATTTGGAGTGTACTCAAACTTTTTTTTTTTTCTAATTGACTCAAAATTAAATTAGGAAATTAAGTAAAACTGCAAATAAATAATTTTTATAATTTCATATTAAAAACAATTCCATATTTCTCAACATATATAATTCTTTTTAAGTATCTCACGAAAGATTTGAATCTACATTACCTGTATTTAGAACTCCCATGAGAGAAACTGTGTTACCTTTATTTTAGTGTCCTTGGAAGGGATAGTGGGATGTTGGGGAGATAGAGTCGAACGGCAAACGAGCTCCTTGCCCCCCCCCTGTCTACCCGACAGTAGTCCGAGACAGCCCCCCATTCTCTACTTCTTTTCTACCCTCCAGCTGAAATATCTCCTTGTGCTACCTCGTTATTGGGTTCGAGACCAGTTCAATTTGTGTTCATGTCTTTTTTAAATGTCTGCACTTGTTTAGGATGTCTTTTTATCGTACCGTTGATAATGTAATTTTTTAAATACAAATTTGTAATTTAAGAAATGAGTAAGAATCTAAAGTATATTTGCGATAGTTAACACATGCACATAAAAAGTAGCTCAAAACACAACCTGACTTTTAATTTTCATATTTTATTCACTTTTAAAGTATTTTCTCTTCTTTTTTTCTAATATTTTGTACAATTTCTCCTCTTTATTCTCACTTCAAGTGAGGAACACGCAGAAAAGTCCCAACACACCTACATGTGTAAAGACGGGTTGTACACTTTTTGCTTAAAAATCCCACGTAAAAAGTGTTAGATCTTAAGCAAAAAGTGTTAGAATTTACGCATTGTGTGTTGCGTTTTCAAAATGTGTAAGAACTAACACAAAGGTATTAAAAGTTAAGATTTCAATGAGTAGTAGTCTACACATTAAGTGTGTAAGATGTATGGGTACGCCCAAGGTGTGTAAGATTTTAAGATGAAAGTGTGTAAAAAGTCAGTATACAAGAGTGTAACGAGAGAGGTAAAACTATGTTCTTAAAACTCAACACCTTTGGTGAGTAAAAGTTAAGCAACAAAACTGTTTAAAAAGTTGTTTTACACACCAAGCTAGGTAACTTCCTACACATGCATCTTAAACAACAACACACGAAATGTGTTAAGATGGACTTAAGAATAAAACGTATTAGAATCAACACATTGGTGCTTAAAATCTTACACATTTTCTTTTAAAATCCTACACATGCAACTTAGGCAGCAACACACGAAATGTGTTAAGCTGCTTTTTAGAATAAAACGTATAAGAATCAACACAGTAGTGCTTAAAACCTTACACACTTTGTTTCAGTTTTAAGTCCTACACAGTTACACAGTTACACATCTGCGCAAAGGATGCGCGCAGCGTCATCAGAGACAGGAATTTGCGACCGTTAGATCTGAAGTTCTTTGCTGTGTGTTTGCTCGCTTGTGTGTTAGTTCATCAATATCTGGATTTGATGAGGTTTTCGTTTCGTGATAGTTTAAATTTTGTAATATATTACTTGTGAAAGTAAGTGCATGTTGAAATCGAGTTTTAGATAATGCGACAATAGTGTGTGAAGTGTGCGAGTGTGTAGCAGTGTATTGAAACTGTAGATTTGATTAAACGTTCGTTTAGGCGGGCAAGAAGCCGGGGAGTCGCCATGGCATAACATTGTGTGCACTGAAAACCCAATAAAACCTCGAGTATTTGAGTGTAATATGTGCAAGAATGCTTTCAGCATCAGCATCAATTTATGTGCCGTTGTATTAATGAGTGTTTCAAGAAATATTGTCTAAAATATATTAATATATTATATATGTACACCTACAAATGGTTATTAAAGTACGTACGAAATTTGTCTTTCTATTAAACTATAGAACTGCATAAAAAGTTTTTGTTTAATATAATCTACTTTTTTGTTACTTGCATCATCATTTTTTTTACTCATGTGATATCTGTGTTCTTAAGTAATAAAAAAAAAAAATGCATTAATAAAAAAAAATGTAAATTTTAATTATATTTTATCCATGAAACCACCTTTTTTTAAGCAAATACACAATTATCATAGTATAATTTATTATACCTATTTTTTAATTTTAGGATACTTAAGAGGATAGAAGCTGTTTTAAAAAATACGGAAGAAAATCATAAATATAAGAGGAATAAATAATAATTCGAATAATAATTAGGCAGCCAAAAATTAGGAGGTGTATTTTAATTTATAATATTCAATATGCTATCGTATACACTTATAAGTCTTCGAAAAGTTAAGAGACATGGCTATAGTATAATACTATTATAATATATATAAAATCATAAAATCCTACACTGCAGGTGCGTAGAAAGCTACGCACAAAAGCTTAGAAAACTAAACACTAGGTGCGTAGAAAGCTACACACAAAAAGCTTAGCAGCCTACACTCTTGGGGCGTAGAATCTTACACCAAGTGTGTAACATTTTAAGCAGTTCTGTGTAGAACTTTACGCTCAAGGGGTGTTGGATCTTACGCTCAAAAATTTAGAATCCAACACACTAAATGTGTAAAAATTTAAACATCTTGATGTGTTGAACTCTAAACTCCCATGTGTGTAAGATTTAAGGATTTTTCCTTTGAGGTACAAAAACAACACAGTAAATGTGTTGCTTTTTAGGATATTTGCTTTAAATATTTTCTGAGTGAAGAAATAAGATGTGTTTTTGTGATAAAAAGACGTATGAGATTTAGTTTAAACGTGTAAAATGTGTGTTTGAAGACGAATCACTAAAGATATAGCTGGCTATATATGATGACGTACACACAACACTCACCGGTCTATGATGACGGGGTCAGAGGGAGTCTCGTTGCGATTTCCACAGCTCTTTTTGTCGCAACATCGACTGTGGACAAAACATTAGACGTTAAATTAGTGATTATTATTTTTTGTAAAACTAAATTAACATTAATTATTAGAATTCACCCTATAAAAAAAAAAAAAACGGTTCTTTGCAGAAATATCTTCGTCATAATTAATACACGGGATTAATGAATTATAATGAAAGATCTTTATTAAAAATTAAGTATATAACCCCACATGTGTATCAAGTCTTTATTGTTTTTACAAATTTTAATATGTATCTTAATGTGTAATATTAAATATAAAATTTATTTATTTTTATTACTATTAAAACAATTATTTTAAGTAAAATACTGTTTATATTAACTATAAATAATGTATAAAAAATATGATAAAAATAAATAGTAATAAATTTAATAATAATTGATCAAAAATATTAAAATCAATGTATAATATTTAATATTTTATTTCACTTTTCAGGCTTTTACCTTTGCCAGTGTTTGATGTAATCCTTTATGTTGCGATGGTCACTTACTGTTAGTGTTCATTTACGTCAATAACACATGCATGTATGTACTACACATATCACTACGTTTCGAGAGCCAACCGCTCTCTTCCTCAGGTGATCTGAGACTAAATACGGGTACCTAGAATACTAACTGTAAGAGATAACTGATGTAAGATTTTGTGAAAGGAGGGGGGTATGAGATTCTCTTTGTTGATGGTGAGTGTAGAAGGAGAGTGAACGAGTAAGGAGGAGGCGAAAGTCCGAATTTAAGTGAAAAAAAAAATATTCAATATATGAATACCCTTTGCACGAAAAAGTTATTTACTAGTATTTAATATAATAAACAATCAGCTGTTTTTCTTACCTGCACATGACCTCGTGGGTAAGCAACACTCGACACATCTCGGGGTTCTTGTCCTGACCTTCGTAAATTATCGCCTGAAACAAAACAACAACGAAATTAGAATGAATTACCTCCTAATTTTACGTAGTCGATAGTTCAAAAACTTGCTTCAATATAATTAAAATAGCAATTTAGTGCGCCACTGTAAGCATATTTTTTTCATAAGAGATACAAATCAAAAATAGAATGGATATCATTATACTGCCAAGATATCATAAATATTATATGACATAATATGACATATTATTGATTACTTTTTAGTAATATAAAGCCTCTATTACACGATGCAATTTTGCTTAAAATTTTTCCTTGCAAGAAAATTTCATCCCTGTACAAACAAATGGAGTTCAAGTTTTCTTGTAAGGAAAAATTGTATGCAATAGTTAGAAAAATTGTATCGTGTAATACCGGCTTAAGTTAATATAACTATAATATATATACCTAAATAAAGTAACTTTGAAAATACCAATACCCCCCCACATGTTCACGGATGGTCAGTTTTCCACTTTTTTTAAGGAAGCGAAAGTGACTTTTTGCGCGTCAAGAAGTTGCTCCTTATCGAAACAAGACCTTTCTACCCATTTTCACCAAATTAATCGTAGCAGGATCCAAGAAATACGTAATAATCTGATATATAGCTACAAATAAAAGTGCACCGAATTTCAATTTTTAGTAGGGCTAGGGCATCTCCTTGTCAAGCAGAATTTGAAAATATAACTTTCAACTCTCTCCCTTAAACTTAAACTGAGATAATGGGATGGCAATTTTGGTTACGTTAGAAAAACCCCTTTTTTGGAATTTTAAAAAGTCGATGTTATAAATCGAAATCAAAGTGTTAGGAATGGAATCGATTCATTTTGCCATGACAAATTCAAAAAAAAATATAACACCACTTTTCTTTTATCTACAATAAAGTTTTAAGGAACGAAACTTTGAAAATACCAATACCCCCCCACATGTTCACGGATGGCCCATTTTCCACTTTTTTTAAGGAAGCGAAAGCGACTTTTTGCGCGTCAAGAAGTTGCTCCTTATCGAAACAAGACCTTTCTACCCATTTTCACCAAATTAATCGTAGCAGGATCCAAGGAATACGTAATAATCTGATATATAGCTACAAATAAAAGTGCACCGAATTTCAATTTTTAGTAGGGCTAGGGCATCTCCTTGTCAAGCAGAATTTGAAAATATAACTTTCAACTCTCTCCCTTAAACTTAAACTGAGATAATGGGATGGCAATTTTGGTTACGTTAGAAAAACCCCTTTTTTGGAATTTTAAAAAGTCGATGTTATACATCGAAATCAAAGTGTTAGGAATGGAATCGATTCGTTTTGCCATGACAAATTAAAAAAAAAAATACAACATCACTCTCCTTTTATCTACAAGAAAGTTTTAAGGAACGAAACTTTGAAAATTCCAATACCCCCCCACATGTTCACGGATGGTCACTTTTCCACTTTTTTTAAGGAAGCGAAAGTGACTTTTTGCGCGTCAAGAAGTTGCTCCTTATCGAAACAAGACCTTTCTACCCATTTTCACCAAATTAATCGCAGCAGGATCCAAGAAATACGTAATAATCTGATATATAGCTACAAATAAAAGTGCATCGAATTTCAATTTTTAGTAGGGCTAGGGCATCTCCTTGTCAAGCAGACTTTGAAAATATAACTTTCAACTCTATCCCTTAAACTTAAACTGAGATAATGGGATGGCAATTTTGGTTACGTTAGAAAAACCCCATTTTTGGAATTTTAAAAAGTCGATGTTATAAAACGAAATCAAAGTGTTAGGAATGGAATTGATTCGTTTTGCAATGACAAATTAAAAAAAAAATATAACATTACTCTCCTTGCAACTACAAGATAGTTTTCAGGAACGAAACTTTGAAAATACCAATACCCCCCCACATGTTCACGAAGGGTCACTTTTCCACTTTTTTTAAGGTGGCGAAAGTGACTTTTTGTGCGTTAAAAAGTTGCTCCTTATCGAAACAAGACCTTTCAACCCATTTTCACCAAAATAATCGCAGCAGGATCCAAGGAATACGTAATAATCTGAATTATAGTTACAAATAAAAGTGCACCGAATTTCAATTTTTAGTAGGGCTAGGGCTTCTCCTTGTCAAGCAGAATTTGACAATATAGTTTTCAACTCTCTCCTTTAAACTTAAACTGAGATAATGGGATGGGAATTTTGGTTACGTTAGAAAAACCCCTTTTTTGGAATTTTAAAAAGTCGATGTTATAAAACGAAATCAAAGTGTTAGGAATGGAATCGATTCGTTTTGCCATGACAAATTCAAAAAAAATATAACATCACTTTTCTTTTATCTACAATAAAGTTTTAAGGAACGAAACTTTGAAAATTCCAATACCCCCCCACATGTTCACGGATGGTCACTTTTCCACTTTTTTTAAGGAAGCGAAAGTGACTTTTTGCGCGTCAAGAAGTTGCTCCTTATCGAAACAAGACCTTTCTACCCATTTTCACCAAATTAATCGTAGCAGGATCCAAGGAATACGTAATAATCTGATATATTGCTACAAATAAAAGTGCACCGAATTTCAATTTTTAGTAGGGCTAGGGCATCTCCTTGTCAAGCAGACTTTGAAAATATAACTTTCAACTCTCTCCCTTAAACTTAAACTGAGATAATGGGATGGCAATTTTGGTTACGTTAGAAAAACCCCTTTTTTGGAATTTTAAAAAGTCGATGTTATAAATCGAAATCAAAGTGTTAGGAATGGAATCGATTCGTTTTGCCATGACAAATTCAAAAAAAAAATATAACATCACTCTCCTTTTATCTACAAGAAAGTTTTAAGGAACGAAACTTTGAAAATTCCAATACTTCCCCACATGTTCACGGATGGTCACTTTTCCAATTTTTTTAAGGAAGCGAAAGGAACTTTTTGCGCTTCAAGAAGTTAATCCTTATTGAAACAAGACCTTCTACCCATTTTCACCAAATTAATCGTAGCAGGATCCAAGGAATACGTAATAATCTGATATATAGCTACAAATAAAAGTGCACCGAATTTCAATTTTTAGTTCGGCTAGGGCATCTCCTTGTCAAGCAGAATTTGAAAATATAACTTTCAACTCTCTCCCTTAAACTTAAACTGAGATAATGGGATGGCAATTTTGGTTACGTTAGAAAAACCCCATTTTTGGAATTTTAAAAAGTCGATGTTATAAATCAAAATCAAAGTGTTAGGAATGGAATCGATTCGTTTTGCCATGAATAATTCAAAAAAAAATATAACATCACTCTCCTTTTATCTACAAGAAAGTTTTAAGGAACGAAACTTTGAAAATACCAATACCCCCCCACATGCTCACGGATGGTCACTTTTCCACTTTTTTTAAGGAAGCGAAAGTGACTTTTTGCGCGTCAAGAAGTTGCTCCTTATCGAAACAAGACCTTTCTACCCATTTTCACCAAATTAATCGTAGCAGGATCCAAGGAATACGTAATAATCTGATATATAGCTACAAATAAAAGTGCACCGAATTTCAATTTTTAGTAGGGCTAGGGCATCTCCTTGTCAAGCAGACTTTGAAAATATAACTTTCAACTCTCTCCCTTAAACTTAAACTGAGATAATGGGATGGCAATTTTGGTTACGTTAGAAAAACCCATTTTTTGGAATTTTAAAAAGTCGATGTTATAAATCGAAATCAAAGTGTTAGGAATGGAATCGATTCGTTTTGCCATGACAAATTCGAAAGAAAATAAAACATCACTCTCCTTTTATCTACAAGAAAGTTTTAAGGAACGAAACTTTGAAAATTCCAATACCCCCCCACATGTTCACGGATGGTCACTTTTCCACTTTTTTTAAGGAAGCGAAAGGAACTTTTTGCGCTTCAAGAAGTTAATCCTTATTGAAACAAGACCTTTCTACCCATTTTCACCAAATTAATCGTAGCAGGATCCAAGGAATTCGTAATAATCTGATATATAGCTACAAATAAAAGTGCACCGAATTTCAATTTTAGTAGGGCTAGGGCATCTCCTTGTCAAGCAGACTTTGAAAATATAACTTTCAACTCTATCCCTTAAACTTAAACTGAGATGATGGGATGGCAATTTTGGTTACGTTAGAAAAACCCCATTTTTTGAATTTTAAAAAGTCGTTGTTATAAATCGAAATAAAAGTGTTAGGAATGGAATCGATTCGTTTTGCAATGACAAATTAAAAAAAAAAATTTAACATTTCTCTCCTTGCAACTACAAGAAAGTTTTCAGGAACGAAACTTTGAAAATACCAATACCCCCCCACATGTTCACGAAGGGTCACTTTTCCACTTTTTTTAAGGTGGCGAAAGTGACTTTTTGCGCGTTAAAAAGTTGCTCCTTATCGAAACAAGACCTTTCAACCCATTTTCACCAAATTAATCGCAGCATGATCCAAGGAATAAGTAATAATCTGATATATAGCTACAAATAAAAGTGCACCGAATTTCAATTTTTAGTAGGGCTAGGGCATCTCCTTGTCAAACAGACTTTGAAAATATAACCTTCAACTCTCTCCCTTAAACTTAAACTGAGATAATGGGATGGGAATTTTAGTTACGTTAGAAAAACCCCTTTTTTGGAATTTTAAAAAGTCGATGTTATAAGTCGAAATCAAAGTGTTAGGAATGGAATCGATTCGTTTTGCCATGACAAATTCAAAAAAAAATATGTCATCACTTTTCTTTTATCTACAATAAAGTTTTAAGTAACGAAACTTTGAAAATACCAATACCCCCCCACATGTTCACGGATGGTCACTTTTCCAATTTTTTTAAGGAAGTGAAAGGAACTTTTTGCGCTTCAAGAAGGTAATCCTTATTAAAACAAGACCTTTCTACCCATTTTCACCAAATTAATCGCAGCAGGATCCAAGGAATACGTAATAATCTGATATATAGCTACAAATAAAAGTGCACCGAATTTCAATTTTTAGTAGGGCTAGGGCATCTCCTTGTCAAGCAGAATTTGAAAATATAACTTTCAACTCTCTCCCTTAAACTTAAACTGAGATAATGGGATGGCAATTTTGGTTACGTTAGAAAAACCCCTTTTTTGGAATTTTAAAAAGTCGATGTTATAAATCGAAATCAAATTGTTAGGAATGGAATCGATTCGTTTTGCCATGACAAATTAAAAAAAAAATATAACATCACTCTCCTTTTATCTACAAGAAAGTTTTAAGAAACGAAACTTTGAAAATTCCAATACCCCCCCACATGTTCACGGATGGTCACTTTTCCAATTGTTTTAAGGAAGCGAAAGGAACTTTTTGCGCTTCAAGAAGTTAATCCTTATTGAAACAAGACCTTTCTAACCATTTTCACCAAATTAATCGCAGCAGGATCCAAGGAATACGTAATAATCTGATATATAGCTACAAATAAAAGTGCACCGAATTTCAATTTTTAGTAGGGTTAGGGCATCTCCTTGTCAAGCATACTTTGACAATATAACTTTCAACTCTATCCCTTAAACTTAAACTGAGATAATGGAATGGCAATTTTGGTTACGTTAGAAAAACCCCATTTTTGGAATTTTAAAAAGTCGAAGTTATATATTGAAATCAAAGTGTTAGGAATGGAATCGATTCGTTTTGCCATGACCAATTCAAAAAAAAAATATAACATTACTCTCCTTGCAACTACAAGAAAGTTTTCAGGAACGAAACTTTGAAAATACCAATACCCCCCCACATGTTCACGAAGGGTCACTTTTCCACTTTTTTTAAAGTGGCGAAAGTGACTTTTTGCGCGTTAAAAAGTTGCTCCTTATCAAAACAAGGCCTTTCAACCCATTTTCACCAAATCAATCGCAGCATGATCCAAGGAATACGTAATAATCTGATATATAGCTACAAATAAAAGTGCACCGAATTTCAATTTTTAGTAGGGCTAGGGCATCTCCTTGTCAAGCAGAATTTGAAAATATAACTTTCAACTCTCTCCCTTAAACTTAAACTGAGATAATGGGATGACAATTTTGGTTACGTTAGAAAAACCCCTTTTTTGGAATTTTAAAAAGTCGATGTTATACATCGAAATCAAAGTGTTAGGAATGGAATCGATTCGTTTTGCCATGACAAATTAAAAAAAAAAATACAACATCACTCTCCTTTTATCTACAAGAAAGTTTGAAGGAACGAAACTTTGAAAATACCAATACCCCCCCACATGTTCACGGATGGTCACTTTTCCACTTTTTTTAAGGAAGCGAAAGTGACTTTTTGCGCGTCAAGAAGTTGCTCCTTATCGAAACAAGACCTTTCTACCCATTTTCACCTAATTAATCGTAGCAGGATCCAAGGAATACGTAATAATCTGATATATAGCTACAAATAAAAGTGCACCGAATTTCAATTTTTAGTAGGGCTAGGGCATCTCCTTGTCAAGCAGACTTTGAAAATATAACTTTCAACTCTCTCCCTTAAACTTAAACTGAGATAATGGGATGGCAATTTTGGTTACGTTAGAAAAACCCCTTTTTTGGAATTTTAAAAAGTCGATGTTATAAATCGAAATCAAAGTGTTAGGAATGGAATCGATTCGTTTTGCCATGACAAATTCAAAAAAAAAATATAACATCACTCTCCTTTTATCTACAAGAAAGTTTTAAGGAACGAAACTTTGAAAATTCCAATACTTCCCCA
Organism: Siphlonurus alternatus; assembly: GCA_949825025.1. Classification (NCBI taxonomy): domain Eukaryota; kingdom Metazoa; phylum Arthropoda; class Insecta; order Ephemeroptera; family Siphlonuridae; genus Siphlonurus; species Siphlonurus alternatus. The sequence continues at coordinate 18,371,503 of OX463786.1, forward strand.
CATGTTCACGGATGGTCACTTTTCCAATTTTTTTAAGGAAGCGAAAGGAACTTTTTGCGCTTCAAGAAGTTAATCCTTATTGAAACAAGACCTTCTACCCATTTTCACCAAATTAATCGTAGCAGGATCCAAGGAATACGTAATAATCTGATATATAGCTACAAATAAAAGTGCACCGAATTTCAATTTTTAGTTCGGCTAGGGCATCTCCTTGTCAAGCAGAATTTGAAAATATAACTTTCAACTCTCTCCCTTAAACTTAAACTGAGATAATGGGATGGCAATTTTGGTTACGTTAGAAAAACCCCATTTTTGGAATTTTAAAAAGTCGATGTTATAAATCAAAATCAAAGTGTTAGGAATGGAATCGATTCGTTTTGCCATGAATAATTCAAAAAAAAATATAACATCACTCTCCTTTTATCTACAAGAAAGTTTTAAGGTACGAAACTTTGAAAATACCAATACCCCACCACATGCTCACGGATGGTCACTTTTCCACTTTTTTTAAGGAAGCGAAAGTGACTTTTTGCGCGTCAAGAAGTTGCTCCTTATCGAAACAAGACCTTTCTACCCATTTTCACCAAATTAATCGTAGCAGGATCCAAGGAATACGTAATAATCTGATATATAGCTACAAATAAAAGTGCACCGAATTTCAATTTTTAGTAGGGCTAGGGCATCTCCTTGTCAAGCAGACTTTGAAAATATAACTTTCAACTCTCTCCCTTAAACTTAAACTGAGATAATGGGATGGCAATTTTGGTTACGTTAGAAAAACCCATTTTTTGGAATTTTAAAAAGTCGATGTTATAAATCGAAATCAAAGTGTTAGGAATGGAATCGATTCGTTTTGCCATGACAAATTCAAAAGAAAATAAAACATCACTCTCCTTTTATCTACAAGAAAGTTTTAAGGAACGAAACTTTGAAAATTCCAATACCCCCCCACATGTTCACGGATGGTCACTTTTCCACTTTTTTTAAGGAAGCGAAAGGAACTTTTTGCGCTTCAAGAAGTTAATCCTTATTGAAACAAGACCTTTCTACCCATTTTCACCAAATTAATCGTAGCAGGATCCAAGGAATTCGTAATAATCTGATATATAGCTACAAATAAAAGTGCACCGAATTTCAATTTTAGTAGGGCTAGGGCATCTCCTTGTCAAGCAGACTTTGAAAATATAACTTTCAACTCTCTCCCTTAAACTTAAACTGAGATAATGGGATGGCAATTTTGGTTACGTTAGAAAAACCCCATTTTTGGAATTTTAAAAAGTCGATGTTATAAATCGAAATCAAATTGTTAGGAATGGAATCGATTCGTTTTGCCATGACAAATTAAAAAAAAAATATAACATCACTCTCCTTTTATCTACAAGAAAGTTTTAAGAAACGAAACTTTGAAAATTCCAATACCCCCCCACATGTTCACGGATGGTCACTTTTCCAATTGTTTTAAGGAAGCGAAAGGAACTTTTTGCGCTTCAAGAAGTTAATCCTTATTGAAACAAGACCTTTCTAACCATTTTCACCAAATTAATCGCAGCAGGATCCAAGGAATACGTAATAATCTGATATATAGCTACAAATAAAAGTGCACCGAATTTCAATTTTTAGTAGGGTTAGGGCATCTCCTTGTCAAGCATACTTTGACAATATAACTTTCAACTCTATCCCTTAAACTTAAACTGAGATAATGGAATGGCAATTTTGGTTACGTTAGAAAAACCCCATTTTTGGAATTTTAAAAAGTCGAAGTTATATATTGAAATCAAAGTGTTAGGAATGGAATCGATTCGTTTTGCCATGACCAATTCAAAAAAAAAATATAACATTACTCTCCTTGCAACTACAAGAAAGTTTTCAGGATCGAAACTTTAAAAATACCAATACCCCCCCACATGTTCACGAAGGGTCACTTTTCCACTTTTTTTAAAGTGGCGAAAGTGACTTTTTGCGCGTTAAAAAGTTGCTCCTTATCGAAACAAGGCCTTTCAACCCATTTTCACCAAATCAATCGCAGCATGATCCAAGGAATACGTAATAATCTGATATATAGCTACAAATAAAAGTGCACCGAATTTCAATTTTTAGTAGGGCTAGGGCATCTCCTTGTCAAGCAGAATTTGAAAATATAACTTTCAACTCTCTCCCTTAAACTTAAACTGAGATAATGGGATGGCAATTTTGGTTACGTTAGAAAAACCCCTTTTTTGGAATTTTAAAAAGTCGATGTTATACATCGAAATCAAAGTGTTAGGAATGGAATCGATTCGTTTTGCCATGACAAATTAAAAAAAAAAATACAACATCACTCTCCTTTTATCTACAAGAAAGTTTGAAGGAACGAAACTTTGAAAATACCAATACCCCCCCACATGTTCACGGATGGTCACTTTTCCAATTTTTTTAAGGAAGCGAAAGGAACTTTTTGCGCTTCAAGAAGTTAATCCTTATTAAAACAAGACCTTTCTAACCATTTTCACCAAATTAATCGCAGCAGGATCCAAGGAATACGTAATAATCTGATATATAGCTACAAATAAAAGTGCACCGAATTTCAATTTTTAGTAGGGTTAGGGCATCTCCTTGTCAAGCATACTTTGACAATATAACTTTCAACTCTATCCCTTAAACTTAAACTGAGATAATGGAATGGCAATTTTGGTTACGTAAGAAAAACCCCATTTTTGGAATTTTAAAAAGTCGAAGTTATATATTGAAATCAAAGTGTTAGGAATGGAATCGATTCGTTTTGCCATGACAAATTAAAAAAAAAAAATACAACATCACTCTCCTTTTATCTACAAGAAAGTTTTAAGGAATGAAACTTTGAAAATTCCAATACCCCCCCACATGTTCACGGATGGTCACTTTTCCACTTTTTTTAAGGAAGCGAAAGTGACTTTTTGCGCGTCAAGAAGTTGCTCCTTATCGAAACAAGACCTTTCTACCCATTTTCACCAAATTAATCGTAGCAGGATCCAAGGAATACGTAATAATCTGATATATAGCTACAAATAAAAGTGCACCGAATTTCAATTTTTAGTAGGGCTAGGGCATCTCCTTGTCAAGCAGACTTTGAAAATATAACTTTCAACTCTCTCCCTTAAACTTAAACTGAGATAATAGGATGGCAATTTTGGTTACGTTAGAAAAACCCCATTTTTGGAATTTTAAAAAGTCGATGTTATAAAACGAAATCAAAGTGTTAGGAATGGAATTGATTCGTTTTGCAATGACAAATTAAAAAAAAAATATAACATTACTCTCCTTGCAACTACAAGATAGTTTTCAGGAACGAAACTTTGAAAACACCAATACCCCCCCACATGTTCACGAAGGGTCACTTTTCCACTTTTTTTAAGGAAGCGAAAGTGACTTTTTGCGCGTCAAGAAGTTGCTCCTTATCGAAACAAGACCTTTCTACCCATTTTCACCAAATTAATCGTAGCAGGATCCAAGGAATACGTAATAATCTGATATATAGCTACAAATAAAAGTGCACCGAATTTCAATTTTTAGTAGGGCTAGGGCATCTCCTTGTCAAGCAGAATTTGAAAATATAACTTTCAACTCTCTCCCTTAAACTTAAACTGAGATAATGGGATGGCAATTTTGGTTACGTTAGAAAAACCCCTTTTTTGGAATTTTAAAAAGTCGATGTTATAAATCGAAATCAAATTGTTAGGAATGGAATCGATTCGTTTTGCCATGACAAATTAAAAAAAAAATATAACATCACTCTCCTTTTATCTACAAGAAAGTTTTAAGAAACGAAACTTTGAAAATTCCAATACCCCCCCACATGTTCACGGATGGTCACTTTTCCAATTGTTTTAAGGAAGCGAAAGGAACTTTTTGCGCTTCAAGAAGTTAATCCTTATTGAAACAAGACCTTTCTAACCATTTTCACCAAATTAATCGCAGCAGGATCCAAGGAATACGTAATAATCTGATATATAGCTACAAATAAAAGTGCACCGAATTTCAATTTTTAGTAGGGTTAGGGCATCTCCTTGTCAAGCATACTTTGACAATATAACTTTCAACTCTATCCCTTAAACTTAAACTGAGATAATGGAATGGCAATTTTGGTTACGTTAGAAAAACCCCATTTTTGGAATTTTAAAAAGTCGAAGTTATATATTGAAATCAAAGTGTTAGGAATGGAATCGATTCGTTTTGCCATGACCAATTCAAAAAAAAAATATAACATTACTCTCCTTGCAACTACAAGAAAGTTTTCAGGAACGAAACTTTGAAAATACCAATACCCCCCCACATGTTCACGAAGGGTCACTTTTCCACTTTTTTTAAAGTGGCGAAAGTGACTTTTTGCGCGTTAAAAAGTTGCTCCTTATCGAAACAAGGCCTTTCAACCCATTTTCACCAAATCAATCGCAGCATGATCCAAGGAATACGTAATAATCTGATATATAGCTACAAATAAAAGTGCACCGAATTTCAATTTTTAGTAGGGCTAGGGCATCTCCTTGTCAAGCAGAATTTGAAAATATAACTTTCAACTCTCTCCCTTAAACTTAAACTGAGATAATGGGATGGCAATTTTGGTTACGTTAGAAAAACCCCTTTTTTGGAATTTTAAAAAGTCGATGTTATACATCGAAATCAAAGTGTTAGGAATGGAATCGATTCGTTTTGCCATGACAAATTAAAAAAAAAAAATACAACATCACTCTCCTTTTATCTACAAGAAAGTTTGAAGGAACGAAACTTTGAAAATACCAATACCCCCCCACATGTTCACGGATGGTCACTTTTCCACTTTTTTTAAGGAAGCGAAAGTGACTTTCTGCGCGTCAAGAAGTTGCTCCTTATCGAAACAAGACCTTTCTACCCATTTTCACCTAATTAATCGTAGCAGGATCCAAGGAATACGTAATAATCTGATATATAGCTACAAATAAAAGTGCACCGAATTTCAATTTTTAGTAGGGCTAGGGCATCTCCTTGTCAAGCAGAATTTGAAAATATAACTTTCAACTCTCTCCCTTAAACTTAAACTGAGATAATGGGATGGCAATTTTGGTTACGTTAGAAAAACCCCTTTTTAGGAATTTTAAAAAGTCGATGTTATAAATCGAAATCAAAGTGTTAGGAATTGAATCGATTCGTTTTACCATGACAAATTAAAAAAAAAATACAACATCACTCTCCTTTTATCTACAAGAAAGTTTTAAGGATCGAAACTTTGAAAATTCCAATACCCCCCCACATGTTCACGGATGGTCACTTTTCAACTTTTTTTAAGGAAGCGAAAGTGACTTTTTGCGCGTTAAGAAGTTGCTTCTTATCGAAACAAGACCTTTCTACCCATTTTCACCAAATTAATCGTAGCAGGATCCAAGGAATACGTAATAATCTGATATATAGCTACAAATAAAAGTGCACCGAATTTCAATTTTTAGTAGGGCTAGGGCATCTCCTTGTCAAGCAGACTTTGAAAATATAACTTTCAACTCTATCCCTTAAACTTAAACTGAGATAATGGGATGGCAATTTTGGTTACGTTAGAAAAACCCCTTTTTTGGAATTTTAAAAAGTCGATGTTATAAATTGAAATCAAAGTGTTAGGAATGGAATCGATTCGTTTTGCCATGACAAATTAAAATAAAAAATACAACATCACTCTCCTTTTATCTACAAGAAAGTTTCAAGGAACGAAACTTTGAAAATTCCAATACCCCCCCACATGTTCACGGATGGTCACTTTTCAACTTTTTTTAAGGATGCGAAAGTGACTTTTTGCGCGTCAAGAAGTTGATCCTTATCGAAACAAGACCTTTCTACCCATTTTCACCAAATTAATCGCAGCAGGATCCAAGGAATACGTAATAATCTGATATCTAGCTACAAATAAAAGTGCACCGAATTTCAATTTTTAGTAGGGCTAGGGCATCTCCTTGTCAAGCAGAATTTGAAAATATAACTTTCAACTCTATCCCTTAAACTTAAACTGAGATAATGGGATGGCAATTTTGGTTACGTTAGAAAAACCCCATTTTTGGAATTTTAAAAAGTCGATGTTATAAAACGAAATCAAAGTGTTAGGAATGGAATTGATTCGTTTTGCAATGACAAATTAAAAAAAAAATATAACATTACTCTCCTTGCAACTACAAGATAGTTTTCAGGAACGAAACTTTGAAAATACCAATACCCCCCCACATGTTCACGAAGGGTCACTTTTCCACTTTTTTTAAGGTGGCGAAAGTGACTTTTTGTGCGTTAAAAAGTTGCTCCTTATCGAAACAAGACCTTTCAACCCATTTTCACCAAATTAATCGCAACAGGATCCAAGGAATACGTAATAATCTGAAATATAGTTACAAATAAAAGTGCACCGAATTTCAATTTTTAGTAGGGCTAGGGCTTCTCCTTGTCAAGCAGAATTTGAAAATATAACTTTCAACTCTCTCCCTTAAACTTAAACTGAGATAATGGGATGGCAATTTTGGTTACGTTAGAAAAACCCCATTTTTGGAATTTTAAATAGTCGATGTTATAAATCAAAATCAAAGTGGTAGGAATGGAATCCATTCGTTTTGCCATGAATAATTCAAAAAAAAATATAACATTTCTCTCCTTTTATCTACAAGAAAGTTTTAAGGAACGAAACTTTGAAAATACCAATACCCCCCCACATGCTCACGGATGGTCACTTTTCCACTTTTTTTAAGGAAGCGAAAGTGACTTTTTGCGCGTCAAGAAGTTGCTCCTTATCGAAACAAGACCTTTCTACCCATTTTCACCAAATTAATCGTAGCAGGATCCAAGGAATACGTAATAATCTGATATATAGCTACAAATAAAAGTGCACCGAATTTCAATTTTTAGTAGGGCTAGGGCATCTCCTTGTCAAGCAGAATTTGAAAATATAACTTTCAATTCTCTCATTTAAACTTAAACTGAGATAATGGGATGGCAATTTTGGTTTCGTTAGAAAATCCCCTTTTTTGGAATTTTAAATAGGCGATGTTATAAATCGAAATCAAAGTGTTAGGAATGGAATCGATTCGTTTTGCCATGACAAATTAAAAAAAAAATATAACATCACTTTTCTTTTATCCACAATAAAGTTTGAAGGAACGAAACTTTGAAAATACCAATACCCCCCCACATGTTCACGGATGGTCACTTTTCCACTTTTTTTAAGGATGCGAAAGTGACTTTTTGCGCGTCAAGAAGTTGCTCCTTATCGAAACAAGACCTTTCTACCCATTTTCACCTAATTAATCGTAGCAGGATCCAAGGAATACGTAATAATCTGATATATAGCTACAAATAAAAGTGCACCGAATTTCAATTTTTAGTAGGGCTAGGGCATCTCCTTGTCAAGCAGAATTTGAAAATATAACTTTCAACTCTCTCCCTTAAACTTAAACTGAGATAATGGGATGGCAATTTTGGTTACGTTAGAAAAACCCCTTTTTTGGAATTTTAAAAAGTCGATGTTATAAATAGAAATCAAAGTGTTAGGAATGGAATCGATTCGTTTTGCCATGACAAATTAAAAAAAAAAATACAACATCACTCTCCTTTTATCTACAAGAAAGTTTTAAGGATCGAAACTTTGAAAATTCCAATACCCCCCCACATGTTCACGGATGGTCACTTTTCAACTTTTTTTAAGGAAGCGAAAGTGACTTTTTGCGCGTCAAGAAGTTGCTCCTTATCGAAACAAGACCTTTCTACCCATTTTCACCAAATTAATCGTAGCAGGATCCAAGGAATACGTAATAATCTGATATATAGCTACAAATAAAAGTGCACCGAATTTCAATTTTTAGTAGGGCTAGGGCATCTCCTTGTCAAGCAGAATTTGAAAATATAATTTTCAACTCTCTCCCTTAAACATAAACTGAGATAATGGGATGGGAATTTTGTTTACGTTAGAAAAACCCCTTTTTTGGAAATTTAAAAAGTCGATGTTATAAATCGAAATCAAAGTGTTAGGAATGGAATCGATTCGTTTTACCATGACAAATTAAAAAAAAAATACAACATCACTCTCCTTTTATCTACAAGAAAGTTTTAAGGATCGAAACATTGAAAATTCCAATACCCCCCCACATGTTCACGGATGGTCACTTTTCAACTTTTTTTAAGGAAGCGAAAGTGACTTTTTGCGCGTCAAGAAGTTGCTCCTTATCGAAACAAGACCTTTCTACCCATTTTCACCAAATTAATCGTAGCAGGATCCAAGGAATACGTAATAATCTGATATATAGCTACAAATAAAAGTGCGCCGAATTTCAATTTTTAGTAGGGCTAGGGCATCTCCTTGTCAAGCAGACTTTGAAAATATAACTTTCAACTCTATCCCTTAAACTTAAACTGAGATAATGGGATGGCAATTTTGGTTACGTTAGAAAAACCCCTTTTTTGGAATTTTAAAAAGTCGATGTTATAAATTGCAATCAAAGTGTTAGGAATGGAATCGATTCGTTTTGCCATGACAAATTAAAAAAAAAATACAACATCACTCTCCTTTTATCTACAAGAAAGTTTCAAGGAACGAAACATTGAAAATTCCAATACCCCCCCACATGTTCACGGATGGTCACTTTTCCACTTTTTTTAAGGATGCGAAAGTGACTTTTTGCGCGTCAAGAAGTTGATCCTTATCGAAACAAGACCTTTCTACCCATTTTCACCAAATTAATCGCAGCAGGATCCAAGGAATACGTAATAATCTGATATATAGCTACAAATAAAAGTGCACCGAATTTCAATTTTTAGTAGGGTAGGGCATCTCCTTGTCAAGCAGACTTTGAAAATATAATTTTCAACTCTATCCCTTAAACTTAAACTGAGATAATGGGATGGCAATTTTGGTTACGTTAGAAAAACCCAATTTTTGGAATTTTATAAAGTCGATGTTATAAAACGAAATCAAAGTGTTAGGAATGGAATTGATTCGTTTTGCAATGACAAATTAAAAAAAAAATATAACATTACTCTCCTTGCAACTACAAGAATGTTTTCAGGAACGAAACTTTGAAAATACCAATACCCCCCCACATGTTCACGAAGGGTCACTTTTCCACTTTTTTTAAGGTGGCGAAAGTGACTTTTTGCGCGTTAAAAAGTTGCTCCTTATCGAAACAAGACCTTTCAACCCATTTTCACCAAATTAATCGCAGCAGGATCCAAGGAATACGTAATAATCTGATATATAACTACAAATAAAAGTGCACCGAATTTCAATTTTTAGTAGAGCTAGGTCATCTCCTTGTCAAGCAGAAGTTGAAAATATAACTTTCAACTCTATCCCTTAAACTTAAACTGAGATAATGGGATGGCAATTTTGGTTACGTTAGAAAAACCCCTTATTTGGAATTTTAAAAAGTCGATGTTATAAATCGAAATCAAAGTGTTAGGAATGGAATCGATTCGTTTTGCCATGACAAATTAAAAAAAAAGTATAACATCACTCTCCTTTTATCTACAAGAAAGTTTTAAGGAACGAAACTTTGAAAATTCCAATACCCCCCCACATGTTCACGGATGGTCACTTTTCCAATTTTTTTAAGGAAGCGAAAGGAACTTTTTGCGCTTCAAGAAGTTAATCCTTATTAAAACAAGACCTTTCTAACCATTTTCACCAAATTAATCGCAGCAGGATCCAAGGAATACGTAATAATCTGATATATAGCTACAAATAAAAGTGCACCGAATTTCAATTTTTAGTAGGGCTAGGGCATCTCCTTGTCAAGCAGAATTTGAAAATATAACTTTCAATTCTCTCATTTAAACTTAAACTGAGATAATGGGATGGCAATTTTGGTTTCGTTAGAAAATCCCCTTTTTTGGAATTTTAAATAGGCGATGTTATAAATCGAAATCAAAGTGTTAGGAATGGAATCGATTCGTTTTGCCATGACAAATTAAAAAAAAAATATAACATCACTTTTCTTTTATCCACAATAAAGTTTGAAGGAACGAAACTTTGAAAATACCAATACCCCCCCACATGTTCACGGATGGTCACTTTTCCACTTTTTTTAAGGATGCGAAAGTGACTTTTTGCGCGTCAAGAAGTTGCTCCTTATCGAAACAAGACCTTTCTACCCATTTTCACCTAATTAATCGTAGCAGGATCCAAGGAATACGTAATAATCTGATATATAGCTACAAATAAAAGTGCACCGAATTTCAATTTTTAGTAGGGCTAGGGCATCTCCTTGTCAAGCAGAATTTGAAAATATAACTTTCAACTCTCTCCCTTAAACTTAAACTGAGATAATGGGATGGCAATTTTGGTTACGTTAGAAAAACCCCTTTTTTGGAATTTTAAAAAGTCGATGTTATAAATAGAAATCAAAGTGTTAGGAATGGAATCGATTCGTTTTGCCATGACAAATTAAAAAAAAAAATACAACATCACTCTCCTTTTATCTACAAGAAAGTTTTAAGGATCGAAACTTTGAAAATTCCAATACCCCCCCACATGTTCACGGATGGTCACTTTTCAACTTTTTTTAAGGAAGCGAAAGTGACTTTTTGCGCGTCAAGAAGTTGCTCCTTATCGAAACAAGACCTTTCTACCCATTTTCACCAAATTAATCGTAGCAGGATCCAAGGAATACGTAATAATCTGATATATAGCTACAAATAAAAGTGCACCGAATTTCAATTTTTAGTAGGGCTAGGGCATCTCCTTGTCAAGCAGAATTTGAAAATATAATTTTCAACTCTCTCCCTTAAACATAAACTGAGATAATGGGATGGGAATTTTGTTTACGTTAGAAAAACCCCTTTTTTGGAAATTTAAAAAGTCGATGTTATAAATCGAAATCAAAGTGTTAGGAATGGAATCGATTCGTTTTACCATGACAAATTAAAAAAAAAATACAACATCACTCTCCTTTTATCTACAAGAAAGTTTTAAGGATCGAAACATTGAAAATTCCAATACCCCCCCACATGTTCACGGATGGTCACTTTTCAACTTTTTTTAAGGAAGCGAAAGTGACTTTTTGCGCGTCAAGAAGTTGCTCCTTATCGAAACAAGACCTTTCTACCCATTTTCACCAAATTAATCGTAGCAGGATCCAAGGAATACGTAATAATCTGATATATAGCTACAAATAAAAGTGCGCCGAATTTCAATTTTTAGTAGGGCTAGGGCATCTCCTTGTCAAGCAGACTTTGAAAATATAACTTTCAACTCTATCCCTTAAACTTAAACTGAGATAATGGGATGGCAATTTTGGTTACGTTAGAAAAACCCCTTTTTTGGAATTTTAAAAAGTCGATGTTATAAATTGCAATCAAAGTGTTAGGAATGGAATCGATTCGTTTTGCCATGACAAATTAAAAAAAAAATACAACATCACTCTCCTTTTATCTACAAGAAAGTTTCAAGGAACGAAACATTGAAAATTCCAATACCCCCCCACATGTTCACGGATGGTCACTTTTCCACTTTTTTTAAGGATGCGAAAGTGACTTTTTGCGCGTCAAGAAGTTGATCCTTATCGAAACAAGACCTTTCTACCCATTTTCACCAAATTAATCGCAGCAGGATCCAAGGAATACGTAATAATCTGATATATAGCTACAAATAAAAGTGCACCGAATTTCAATTTTTAGTAGGGTAGGGCATCTCCTTGTCAAGCAGACTTTGAAAATATAATTTTCAACTCTATCCCTTAAACTTAAACTGAGATAATGGGATGGCAATTTTGGTTACGTTAGAAAAACCCAATTTTTGGAATTTTATAAAGTCGATGTTATAAAACGAAATCAAAGTGTTAGGAATGGAATTGATTCGTTTTGCAATGACAAATTAAAAAAAAAATATAACATTACTCTCCTTGCAACTACAAGAATGTTTTCAGGAACGAAACTTTGAAAATACCAATACCCCCCCACATGTTCACGAAGGGTCACTTTTCCACTTTTTTTAAGGTGGCGAAAGTGACTTTTTGCGCGTTAAAAAGTTGCTCCTTATCGAAACAAGACCTTTCAACCCATTTTCACCAAATTAATCGCAGCAGGATCCAAGGAATACGTAATAATCTGATATATAACTACAAATAAAAGTGCACCGAATTTCAATTTTTAGTAGAGCTAGGTCATCTCCTTGTCAAGCAGAAGTTGAAAATATAACTTTCAACTCTATCCCTTAAACTTAAACTGAGATAATGGGATGGCAATTTTGGTTACGTTAGAAAAACCCCTTATTTGGAATTTTAAAAAGTCGATGTTATAAATCGAAATCAAAGTGTTAGGAATGGAATCGATTCGTTTTGCCATGACAAATTAAAAAAAAAGTATAACATCACTCTCCTTTTATCTACAAGAAAGTTTTAAGGAACGAAACTTTGAAAATTCCAATACCCCCCCACATGTTCACGGATGGTCACTTTTCCAATTTTTTTAAGGAAGCGAAAGGAACTTTTTGCGCTTCAAGAAGTTAATCCTTATTAAAACAAGACCTTTCTAACCATTTTCACCAAATTAATCGCAGCAGGATCCAAGGAATACGTAATAATCTGATATATAGCTACAAATAAAAGTGCACCGAATTTCAATTTTTAGTAGGGCTAGGGCATCTCCTTGTCAAGCAGACTTTGAAAATATAACTTTCAATTCTCTCATTTAAACTTAAACTGAGATAATGGGATGGCAATTTTGGTTACGTTAGAAAATCCCCATTTTTGGAATTTTAAATAGGCGATGTTATAAATCGAAATCAAAGTGTTAGGAATGGAATCGATTCGTTTTGCCATGACAAATTCAAAAAAAAATATAACATCACTTTTCTTTTATCCACAATAAAGTTTGAAGGAACGAAACTTTGAAAATACCAATACCCCCCCACATGTTCACGGATGGTCACTTTTCCACTTTTTTTAAGGAAGCGAAAGTGACTTTTTGCGCGTCAAGAAGTTGCTCCTTATCGAAACAAGACCTTTCTACCCATTTTCACCTAATTAATCGTAGCAGGATCCAAGGAATACGTAATAATCTGATATATAGCTACAAATAAAAGTGCACCGAATTTCAATTTTTAGTAGGGCTAGGGCATCTCCTTGTCAAGCAGACTTTGAAAATATAACTTTCAACTCTATCCCTTAAACTTAAACTGAGATAATGGGATGGCAATTTTGGTTACGTTAGAAAAACCCCTTTTTTGGAATTTTAAAAAGTCGATGTTATAAATTGAAATTAAAGTGTTAGGAATGGAATCGATTCGTTTTGCCATGACAAATTAAAAAAAAAATACAACATCACTCTCCTTTTATCTACAAGAAAGTTTCAAGGAACGAAACTTTGAAAATTCCAATACCCCCCCACATGTTCACGGATGGTCACTTTTCCACTTTTTTTAAGGATGCGAAAGTGACTTTTTGCGCGTCAAGAAGTTGATCCTTATCAAAACAAGACCTTTCTACCCATTTTCACCAAATTAATCGCAGCAGGATCCAAGGAATACGTAATAATCTGATATATAGCTACAAATAAAAGTGCACCGAATTTCAATTTTTAGTAGGGCTAGGGCATCTCCTTGTCAAGCAGACTTTGAAAATATAATTTTCAACTCTATCCCTTAAACTTAAACTGAGATAATGGGATGGCAATTTTGGTTACGTTAGAAAAACCCCATTTTTGGAATTTTAAAAAGTCGATGTTATAAAACGAAATCAAAGTGTTAGGAATGGAATTGATTCGTTTTGCAATGACAAATTAAAAAAAAAATATAACATTACTCTCCTTGCAACTACAAGAAAGTTTTCAGGAACGAAACTTTGAAAATACCAATACCCCCCCACATGTTCACGAAGGGTCACTTTTCCACTTTTTTTAAGGTGGCGAAAGTGACTTTTTGCGCGTTAAAAAGTTGCTCCTTATCGAAACAAGACCTTTCAACCCATTTTCACCAAATTAATCGCAGCAGGATCCAAGGAATACGTAATAATCTGATATATAGCTACAAATAAAAGTGCACCGAATTTCAATTTTTAGTAGGGCTAGGGCATCTCCTTGTCAAGCAGACTTTGAAAATATAACTTTCAACTCTCCCCTTAAACTTAAACTGAGATAATGGGATGGCAATTTTGGTTACGTTAGAAAAACCCCTTATTTGGAATTTTAAAAAGTCGATGTTATAAATCGAAATCAAAGTGTTAGGAATGGAATCGATTCGTTTTGCCATGACAAATTAAAAAAAAAATATAACATCACTCTCCTTTTATCTACAAGAAAGTTTTAAGGAACGAAACTTTGAAAATTCCAATACCCCCCCACATGTTCACGGATGGTCACTTTTCCAATTTTTTTAAGGAAGCGAAAGGAACTTTTTGCGCTTCAAGAAGTTAATCCTTATTGAAACAAGACCTTTCTACCCATTTTCACCAAATTAATCGTAGCAGGATCCAAGGAATACGTAATAATCTGATATATAGCTACAAATAAAAGTGCACCGAATTTCAATTTTTAGTAGGGCTAGGGCATCTCCTTGTCAAGCAGACTTTGAAAATATAATTTTCAACTCTATCCCTTAAACTTAAACTGAGATAATGGGATGGCAATTTTGGTTACGTTAGAAAAACCCCATTTTTGGAATTTTAAAAAGTCGATGTTATAAAACGAAATCAAAGTGTTAGGAATGGAATTGATTCGTTTTGCAATGACAAATTAAAAAAATAATATAACATTACTCTCCTTGCAACTACAAGAATGTTTTCAGGAACGAAACTTTGAAAATACCAATACACCCCCACATGTTCACGAAGGGTCACTTTTCCACTTTTTTTAAGGTGGCGAAAGTGACTTTTTGCGCGTTAAAAAGTTGCTCCTTATCGAAACAAGACCTTTCAACCCATTTTCACCAAATTAATCGCAGCAGGATCCAAGGAATACGTAATAATCTGATATATAACTACAAATAAAAGTGCACCGAATTTCAATTTTTAGTAGAGCTAGGTCATCTCCTTGTCAAGCAGAATTTGAAAATATAACTTTCAACTCTATCCCTTAAACTTAAACTGAGATAATGGGATGGCAATTTTGGTTACGTTAGAAAAACCCCTTATTTGGAATTTTAAAAAGTCGATGTTATAAATCGAAATCAAAGTGTTAGGAATGGAATCGATTCGTTTTGCCATGACAAATTAAAAAAAAAGTATAACATCACTCTCCTTTTATCTACAAGAAAGTTTTAAGGAACGAAACTTTGAAAATTCCAATACCCCCCCACATGTTCACGGATGGTCACTTTTCCAATTTTTTTAAGGAAGCGAAAGGAACTTTTTGCGCTTCAAGAAGTTAATCCTTATTAAAACAAGACCTTTCTAACCATTTTCACCAAATTAATCGCAGCAGGATCCAAGGAATACGTAATAATCTGATATATAGCTACAAATAAAAGTGCACCGAATTTCAATTTTTAGTAGGGCTAGGGCATCTCCTTGTCAAGCAGACTTTGAAAATATAACTTTCAATTCTCTCATTTAAACTTAAACTGAGATAATGGGATGGCAATTTTGGTTACGTTAGAAAATCCCCATTTTTGGAATTTTAAATAGGCGATGTTATAAATCGAAATCAAAGTGTTAGGAATGGAATCGATTCGTTTTGCCATGACAAATTCAAAAAAAAAATATAACATCACTTTTCTTTTATCCACAATAAAGTTTGAAGGAACGAAACTTTGAAAATACCAATACCCCCCCACATGTTCACGGATGGTCACTTTTCCACTTTTTTTAAGGAAGCGAAAGTGACTTTTTGCGCGTCAAGAAGTTGCTCCTTATCGAAACAAGACCTTTCTACCCATTTTCACCTAATTAATCGTAGCAGGATCCAAGGAATACGTAATAATCTGATATATAGCTACAAATAAAAGTGCACCGAATTTCAATTTTTAGTAGGGCTAGGGCATCTCCTTGTCAAGCAGACTTTGAAAATATAACTTTCAACTCTATCCCTTAAACTAAAACTGAGATAATGGGATGGCAATTTTGTTTACGTTAGAAAAACCCCTTTTTTGGAATTTTAAAAAGTCGATGTTATAAATTGAAATTAAAGTGTTAGGAATGGAATCGATTCGTTTTGCCATGACAAATTAAAAAAAAAATACAACATCACTCTCCTTTTATCTAAAAGAAAGTTTCAAGGAACGAAACTTTGAAAATTCCAATACCCCCCCACATGTTCACGGATGGTCACTTTTCCACTTTTTTTAAGGATGCGAAAGTGACTTTTTGCGCGTCAAGAAGTTGATCCTTATCAAAACAAGACCTTTCTACCCATTTTCACCAAATTAATCGCAGCAGGATCCAAGGAATACGTAATAATCTGATATATAGCTACAAATAAAAGTGCACCGAATTTCAATTTTTAGTAGGGCTAGGGCATCTCCTTGTCAAGCAGACTTTGAAAATATAATTTTCAACTCTATCCCTTAAACTTAAACTGAGATAATGGGATGGCAATTTTGGTTACGTTAGAAAAACCCCATTTTTGGAATTTTAAAAAGTCGATGTTATAAAACGAAATCAAAGTGTTAGGAATGGAATTGATTCGTTTTGCAATGACAAATTAAAAAAAAAATATAACATTACTCTCCTTGCAACTACAAGAAAGTTTTCAGGAACGAAACTTTGAAAATACCAATACCCCCCCACATGTTCACGAAGGGTCACTTTTCCACTTTTTTTAAGGTGGCGAAAGTGACTTTTTGCGCGTTAAAAAGTTGCTCCTTATCGAAACAAGACCTTTCAACCCATTTTCACCAAATTAATCGCAGCAGGATCCAAGGAATACGTAATAATCTGATATATAGCTACAAATAAAAGTGCACCGAATTTCAATTTTTAGTAGGGCTAGGGCATCTCCTTGTCAAGCAGACTTTGAAAATATAACTTTCAACTCTCTCCCTTAATTTTAAACTGAGATAATGGGATGGCAATTTTGGTTACGTTAGAAAAACCCCATTTTTGGAATTTTAAAAAGTCGATGTTATAAATCGAAATCAAAGTGTTAGGAATGGAATCGATTCGTTTTGCCATGACAAATTCAAAAAAAAATATAACATCACTTTTCTTTTATCAACAATAAAGTTTGAAGGAACGAAACTTTGAAAATACCAATACCCCCCCACATGTTCACGGATGGTCACTTTTCCACTTTTTTTAAGGATGCGAAAGTGACTTTTTGCGCGTCAAGAAGTTGATCCTTATCGAAACAAGACCTTTCTACCCATTTTCACCAAATTAATCGCAGCAGGATCCAAGAAATACGTAATAATCTGATATATAGCTACAAATAAAAGTGCACCGAATTTCAATTTTTAGTAGGGCTAGGGCATCTCCTTGTCAAGCAGACTTTGAAAATATAACTTTCAATTCTCTCATTTAAACTTAAACTGAGATAATGGGATGGCAATTTTGGTTACGTTAGAAAATCCCCATTTTTGGAATTTTAAATAGGCGATGTTATAAATCGAAATCAAAGTGTTAGGAATGGAATCGATTCGTTTTGCCATGACAAATTCAAAAAAAAAATATAACATCACTTTTCTTTTATCCACAATAAAGTTTGAAGGAACGAAACTTTGAAAATACCAATACCCCCCCACATGTTCACGGATGGTCACTTTTCCACTTTTTTTAAGGAAGCGAAAGTGACTTTTTGCGCGTCAAGAAGTTGCTCCTTATCGAAACAAGACCTTTCTACCCATTTTCACCTAATTAATCGTAGCAGGATCCAAGGAATACGTAATAATCTGATATATAGCTACAAATAAAAGTGCACCGAATTTCAATTTTTAGTAGGGCTAGGGCATCTCCTTGTCAAGCAGACTTTGAAAATATAACTTTCAACTCTATCCCTTAAACTAAAACTGAGATAATGGGATGGCAATTTTGGTTACGTTAGAAAAACCCCTTTTTTGGAATTTTAAAAAGTCGATGTTATAAATTGAAATTAAAGTGTTAGGAATGGAATCGATTCGTTTTGCCATGACAAATTAAAAAAAAAATACAACATCACTCTCCTTTTATCTAAAAGAAAGTTTCAAGGAACGAAACTTTGAAAATTCCAATACCCCCCCACATGTTCACGGATGGTCACTTTTCCACTTTTTTTAAGGATGCGAAAGTGACTTTTTGCGCGTCAAGAAGTTGATCCTTATCAAAACAAGACCTTTCTACCCATTTTCACCAAATTAATCGCAGCAGGATCCAAGGAATACGTAATAATCTGATATATAGCTACAAATAAAAGTGCACCGAATTTCAATTTTTAGTAGGGCTAGGGCATCTCCTTGTCAAGCAGACTTTGAAAATATAATTTTCAACTCTATCCCTTAAACTTAAACTGAGATAATGGGATGGCAATTTTGGTTACGTTAGAAAAACCCCATTTTTGGAATTTTAAAAAGTCGATGTTATAAAACGAAATCAAAGTGTTAGGAATGGAATTGATTCGTTTTGCAATGACAAATTAAAAAAAAAATATAACATTACTCTCCTTGCAACTACAAGAAAGTTTTCAGGAACGAAACTTTGAAAATACCAATACCCCCCCACATGTTCACGAAGGGTCACTTTTCCACTTTTTTTAAGGTGGCGAAAGTGACTTTTTGCGCGTTAAAAAGTTGCTCCTTATCGAAACAAGACCTTTCAACCCATTTTCACCAAATTAATCGCAGCAGGATCCAAGGAATACGTAATAATCTGATATATAGCTACAAATAAAAGTGCACCGAATTTCAATTTTTAGTAGGGCTAGGGCATCTCCTTGTCAAGCAGACTTTGAAAATATAACTTTCAACTCTCTCCCTTAATTTTAAACTGAGATAATGGGATGGCAATTTTGGTTACGTTAGAAAAACCCCATTTTTGGAATTTTAAAAAGTCGATGTTATAAATCGAAATCAAAGTGTTAGGAATGGAATCGATTCGTTTTGCCATGACAAATTCAAAAAAAAATATAACATCACTTTTCTTTTATCAACAATAAAGTTTGAAGGAACGAAACTTTGAAAATACCAATACCCCCCCACATGTTCACGGATGGTCACTTTTCCACTTTTTTTAAGGATGCGAAAGTGACTTTTTGCGCGTCAAGAAGTTGATCCTTATCGAAACAAGACCTTTCTACCCATTTTCACCAAATTAATCGCAGCAGGATCCAAGAAATACGTAATAATCTGATATATAGCTACAAATAAAAGTGCACCGAATTTCAATTTTTAGTAGGGCTAGGGCATCTCCTTGTCAAGCAGACTTTGAAAATATAATTTTCAACTCTATCCCTTAAACTTAAACTGAGATAATGGGATGGCAATTTTGGTTACGTTAGAAAAACCCCATTTTTGGAATTTTAAAAAGTCGATGTTATAAAACGAAATCAAAGTGTTAGGAATGGAATTGATTCGTTTTGCAATGACAAATTAAAAAAAAAATATAACATTACTCTCCTTGCAACTACAAGAAAGTTTTCAGGAACGAAACTTTGAAAATACCAATACCCCCCCACATGTTCACGAAGGGTCACTTTTCCACTTTTTTTAAGGTGGCGAAAGTGACTTTTTGCGCGTTAAAAAGTTGCTCCTTATCGAAACAAGACCTTTCAACCCATTTTCACCAAATTAATCGCAGCAGGATCCAAGGAATACGTAATAATCTGATATATAGCTACAAATAAAAGTGCACCGAATTTCAATTTTTAGTAGGGCTAGGGCATCTCCTTGTCAAGCAGAATTTGAAAATATAACTTTCAACTCTCTCCCTTAAACTTAAACTGAGATAATGGGATGGCAATTTTGGTTACGTTAGAAAAACCCCTTTTTTGGAATTTTAAAAAGTCGATGTTATAAATCGAAATCAAAGTGTTAGGAATGGAATCGATTCGTTTTGCCATGACAAATTAAAAAAAAAAAAATACAACATCACTCTCCTTTTATCTACAAGAAAGTTTTAAGGATCGAAACTTT
Organism: Siphlonurus alternatus; assembly: GCA_949825025.1. Classification (NCBI taxonomy): domain Eukaryota; kingdom Metazoa; phylum Arthropoda; class Insecta; order Ephemeroptera; family Siphlonuridae; genus Siphlonurus; species Siphlonurus alternatus. The sequence continues at coordinate 18,391,484 of OX463786.1, forward strand.
GAAAATTCCAATACCCCCCCACATGTTCACGGATGGTCACTTTTCAACTTTTTTTAAGGAAGCGAAAGTGACTTTTTGCGCGTCAAGAAGTTGCTCCTTATCGAAACAAGACCTTTCTACCCATTTTCACCAAATTAATCGTAGCAGGATCCAAGGAATACGTAATAATCTGATATATAGCTACAAATAAAAGTGCACCGAATTTCAATTTTTAGTAGGGCTAGGGCATCTCCTTGTCAAGCAGAATTTGAAAATATAATTTTCAACTCTCTCCCTTAAACATAAACTGAGATAATGGGATGGGAATTTTGTTTACGTTAGAAAAACCCCTTTTTTGGAATTTTAAAAAGTCGATGTTATAAATCGAAATCAAAGTGTTAGGAATGGAATCGATTCCTTTTACCATGACAAATTAAAAAAAAATACAACATCACTCTCCTTTTATCTACAAGAAAGTTTTAAGGATCGAAACTTTGAAAATTCCAATACCCCCCCACATGTTCACGGATGGTCACTTTTCAACTTTTTTTAAGGAAGCGAAAGTGACTTTTTGCGCGTTAAGAAGTTGCTTCTTATCGAAACAAGACCTTTCTACCCATTTTCACCAAATTAATCGTAGCAGGATCCAAGGAATACGTAATAATCTGATATATAGCTACAAATAAAAGTGCACCGAATTTCAATTTTTAGTAGGGCTAGGGCATCTCCTTGTCAAGCAGACTTTGAAAATATAACTTTCAACTCTATCCCTTAAACTTAAACTGAGATAATGGGATGGCAATTTTGGTTACGTTAGAAAAACCCCTTTTTTGGAATTTTAAAAAGTCGATGTTATAAATTGAAATCAAAGTGTTAGGAATGGAATCGATTCGTTTTGCCATGACAAATTAAAATAAAAAATACAACATCACTCTCCTTTTATCTACAAGAAAGTTTCAAGGAACGAAACTTTGAAAATTCCAATACCCCCCCACATGTTCACGGATGGTCACTTTTCAACTTTTTTTAAGGAAGCGAAAGTGACTTTTTGCGCTTCAAGAAGTTGCTCCTTATCGAAACAAGACCTTTCTACCCATTTTCACCAAATTAATCGTAGCAGGATCCAAGGAATACGTAATAATCTGATATATAGCTACAAATATAAGTGCACCGAATTTCAATTTTTAGTAGGGCTAGGGCATCTCCTTGTCAAGCAGACTTTGAAAATATAACTTTCAACTCTATCCCTTAAACTTAAACTGAGATAATGGGATGGCAATTTTGGTTACGTTAGAAAAACCCCTTTTTTTGAATTTTAAAAAGTCGATGTTATAAATTGAAATTAAAGTGTTAGGAATGGAATCGATTCGTTTTGCCATGACAAATTAAAAAAAAATACAACATCACTCTCCTTTTATCTACAAGAAAGTTTCAAGGAACGAAACTTTGAAAATTCCAATACCCCCCCACATGTTCACGGATGGTCACTTTTCCACTTTTTTTAAGAATGCGAAAGTGACTTTTTGCGCGTCAAGAAGTTGATCCTTATCAAAACAAGACCTTTCTACCCATTTTCACCAAATTAATCGCAGCAGGATCCAAGGAATACGTAATAATCTGATATATAGCTACAAATAAAAGTGCACCGAATTTCAATTTTTAGTAGGGCTAGGGCATCTCCTTGTCAAGCAGACTTTGAAAATATAACTTTCAATTCTCTCATTTAAACTTAAACTGAGATAATGGGATGGCAATTTTGGTTACGTTAGAAAAACCCCTTTTTTGGAATTTTAAAAAGTCGATGTTATAAATTGAAATTAAAGTGTTAGGAATGGAATCGATTCGTTTTGCCATGACAAATTAAAAAAAAAATACAACATCACTCTCCTTTTATCTAAAAGAAAGTTTCAAGGAACGAAACTTTGAAAATTCCAATACCCCCCCACATGTTCACGGATGGTCACTTTTCCACTTTTTTTAAGGATGCGAAAGTGACTTTTTGCGCGTCAAGAAGTTGATCCTTATCAAAACAAGACCTTTCTACCCATTTTCACCAAATTAATCGCAGCAGGATCCAAGGAATACGTAATAATCTGATATATAGCTACAAATAAAAGTGCACCGAATTTCAATTTTTAGTAGGGCTAGGGCATCTCCTTGTCAAGCAGACTTTGAAAATATAATTTTCAACTCTATCCCTTAAACTTAAACTGAGATAATGGGATGGCAATTTTGGTTACGTTAGAAAAACCCCATTTTTGGAATTTTAAAAAGTCGATGTTATAAAACGAAATCAAAGTGTTAGGAATGGAATTGATTCGTTTTGCAATGACAAATTAAAAAAAAAATATAACATTACTCTCCTTGCAACTACAAGAAAGTTTTCAGGAACGAAACTTTGAAAATACCAATACCCCCCCACATGTTCACGAATGGTCACTTTTCCACTTTTTTTAAGGTGCCGAAAGTGACTTTTTGCGCGTTAAAAAGTTGCTCCTTATCGAAACAAGACCTTTCAACCCATTTTCACCAAATTAATCGCAGCAGGATCCAAGGAATACGTAATAATCTGATATATAGCTACAAATAAAAGTGCACCGAATTTCAATTTTTAGTAGGGCTAGGGCATCTCCTTGTCAAGCAGACTTTGAAAATATAACTTTCAACTCTCTCCCTTAAACTTAAACTGAGATAATGGGATGGCAATTTTGGTTACGTTAGAAAAACCCCATTTTTGGAATTTTAAAAAGTCGATGTTATAAATCGAAATCAAAGTGTTAGGAATGGAATCGATTCGTTTTGCCATGACAAATTCAAAAAAAAATATAACATCACTTTTCTTTTATCAACAATAAAGTTTGAAGGAACGAAACTTTGAAAATACCAATACCCCCCCACATGTTCACGGATGGTCACTTTTCCACTTTTTTTAAGGATGCGAAAGTGACTTTTTGCGCGTCAAGAAGTTGATCCTTATCGAAACAAGACCTTTCTACCCATTTTCACCAAATTAATCGCAGCAGGATCCAAGGAATACGTAATAATCTGATATATAGCTACAAATAAAAGTGCACCGAATTTCAATTTTTAGTAGGGCTAGGGCATCTCCTTGTCAAGCAGACTTTGAAAATATAATTTTCAACTCTATCCCTTAAACTTAAACTGAGATAATGGGATGGCAATTTTGGTTACGTTAGAAAACCCCCATTTTTGGAATTTTAAAAAGTCGATGTTATAAAACGAAATCAAAGTGTTAGGAATGGAATTGATTCGTTTTGCAATGACAAATTAAAAAAAAAATATAACATTACTCTCCTTGCAACTACAAGAAAGTTTTCAGGAACGAAACTTTGAAAATACCAATACCCCCCCACATGTTCACGAAGGGTCACTTTTCCACTTTTTTTAAGGTGGCGAAAGTGACTTTTTGCGCGTTAAAAAGTTGCTCCTTATCGAAACAAGACCTTTCAACCCATTTTCACCAAATTAATCGCAGCAGGATCCAAGGAATACGTAATAATCTGATATATAGCTACAAATAAAAGTGCACCGAATTTCAATTTTTAGTAGGGCTAGGGCATCTCCTTGTCAAGCAGAATTTGAAAATATAACTTTCAACTCTCTCCCTTAAACTTAAACTGAGATAATGGGATGGCAATTTTGGTTACGTTAGAAAAACCCCTTTTTTGGAATTATAAAAAGTCGATGTTATAAATCGAAATCAAAGTGTTAGGAATGGAATCGATTCGTTTTGCCATGACAAATTAAAAAAAAAAAAATACAACATCACTCTCCTTTTATCTACAAGAAAGTTTTAAGGATCGAAACTTTGAAAATTCCAATACCCCCCCACATGTTCACGGATGGTCACTTTTCAACTTTTTTTAAGGAAGCGAAAGTGACTTTTTGCGCGTCAAGAAGTTGCTCCTTATCGAAACAAGACCTTTCTACCCATTTTCACCAAATTAATCGTAGCAGGATCCAAGGAATACGTAATAATCTGATATATAGCTACAAATAAAAGTGCACCGAATTTCAATTTTTAGTAGGGCTAGGGCATCTCCTTGTCAAGCAGAATTTGAAAATATAATTTTCAACTCTCTCCCTTAAACATAAACTGAGATAATGGGATGGGAATTTTGTTTACGTTAGAAAAACCCCTTTTTTGGAATTTTAAAAAGTCGATGTTATAAATCGAAATCAAAGTGTTAGGAATGGAATCGATTCCTTTTACCATGACAAATTAAAAAAAAATACAACATCACTCTCCTTTTATCTACAAGAAAGTTTTAAGGATCGAAACTTTGAAAATTCCAATACCCCCCCACATGTTCACGGATGGTCACTTTTCAACTTTTTTTAAGGAAGCGAAAGTGACTTTTTGCGCGTTAAGAAGTTGCTTCTTATCGAAACAAGACCTTTCTACCCATTTTCACCAAATTAATCGTAGCAGGATCCAAGGAATACGTAATAATCTGATATATAGCTACAAATAAAAGTGCACCGAATTTCAATTTTTAGTAGGGCTAGGGCATCTCCTTGTCAAGCAGACTTTGAAAATATAACTTTCAACTCTATCCCTTAAACTTAAACTGAGATAATGGGATGGCAATTTTGGTTACGTTAGAAAAACCCCTTTTTTGGAATTTTAAAAAGTCGATGTTATAAATTGAAATCAAAGTGTTAGGAATGGAATCGATTCGTTTTGCCATGACAAATTAAAATAAAAAATACAACATCACTCTCCTTTTATCTACAAGAAAGTTTCAAGGAACGAAACTTTGAAAATTCCAATACCCCCCCACATGTTCACGGATGGTCACTTTTCAACTTTTTTTAAGGAAGCGAAAGTGACTTTTTGCGCTTCAAGAAGTTGCTCCTTATCGAAACAAGACCTTTCTACCCATTTTCACCAAATTAATCGTAGCAGGATCCAAGGAATACGTAATAATCTGATATATAGCTACAAATATAAGTGCACCGAATTTCAATTTTTAGTAGGGCTAGGGCATCTCCTTGTCAAGCAGACTTTGAAAATATAACTTTCAACTCTATCCCTTAAACTTAAACTGAGATAATGGGATGGCAATTTTGGTTACGTTAGAAAAACCCCTTTTTTTGAATTTTAAAAAGTCGATGTTATAAATTGAAATTAAAGTGTTAGGAATGGAATCGATTCGTTTTGCCATGACAAATTAAAAAAAAATACAACATCACTCTCCTTTTATCTACAAGAAAGTTTCAAGGAACGAAACTTTGAAAATTCCAATACCCCCCCACATGTTCACGGATGGTCACTTTTCCACTTTTTTTAAGGATGCGAAAGTGACTTTTTGCGCGTCAAGAAGTTGATCCTTATCAAAACAAGACCTTTCTACCCATTTTCACCAAATTAATCGCAGCAGGATCCAAGGAATACGTAATAATCTGATATATAGCTACAAATAAAAGTGCACCGAATTTCAATTTTTAGTAGGGCTAGGGCATCTCCTTGTCAAGCAGACTTTGAAAATATAATTTTCAACTCTATCCCTTAAACTTAAACTGAGATAATGGGATGGCAATTTTGGTTACGTTAGAAAAACCCCATTTTTGGAATTTTAAAAAGTCGATGTTATAAAACGAAATCAAAGTGTTAGGAATGGAATTGATTCGTTTTGCAATGACAAATTAAAAAAAAAATATAACATTACTCCCCTTGCAACTACAAGAAAGTTTTCAGGAACGAAACTTTGAAAATACCAATACCCCCCCACATGTTCACGAAGGGTCACTTTTCCACTTTTTTTAAGGTGGCGAAAGTGACTTTTTGCGCGTTAAAAAGTTGCTCCTTATCGAAACAAGACCTTTCAACCCATTTTCACCAAATTAATCGCAGCAGGATCCAAGGAATACGTAATAATCTGATATATAGCTACAAATAAAAGTGCACCGAATTTCAATTTTTAGTAGGACTAGGGCATCTCCTTGTCAAGCAGACTTTGAAAATATAACTTTCAACTCTCCCCTTAAACTTAAACTGAGATAATGGGATGGCAATTTTGGTTACGTTAGAAAAACCCCTTATTTGGAATTTTAAAAAGTCGATGTTATAAATCGAAATCAAAGTGTTAGGAATGGAATCGATTCGTTTTGCCATGACAAATTAAAAAAAAAATATAACATCACTCTCCTTTTATCTACAAGAAAGTTTTAAGGAACGAAACTTTGAAAATTCCAATACCCCCCCACATGTTCACGGATGGTCACTTTTCCAATTTTTTAAGGAAGCGAAAGGAACTTTTTGCGCTTCAAGAAGTTAATCCTTATTGAAACAAGACCTTTCTAACCATTTTCACCAAATTAATCACAGCAGGATCCAAGGAATACGTAATAATCTGATATATAGCTACAAATAAAAGTGCACCGAATTTCAATTTTTAGTAGGGCTAGGGCATCTCCTTGTCAAGCAGACTTTGAAAATATAACTTTCAACTCTCCCCTTAAACTTAAACTGAGATAATGGGATGGCAATTTTGGTTACGTTAGAAAAACCCCTTATTTGGAATTTTAAAAAGTCGATGTTATAAATCGAAATCAAAGTGTTAGGAATGGAATCGATTCGTTTTGCGATGACAAATTAAAAAAAAAATATAACATCACTCTCCTTTTATCTACAAGAAAGTTTTAAGGAACGAAACTTTGAAAATTCCAATACCCCCCCATATGTTCACGGATGGTCACTTTTCCAATTTTTTTAAGGAAGCGAAAGGAACTTTTTGCGCTTCAAGAAGTTAATCCTTATTGAAACAAGACCTTTCTAACCATTTTCACCAAATTAATCACAGCAGGATCCAAGGAATACGTAATAATCTGATATATAGCTACAAATAAAAGTGCACCGAATTTCAATTTTTAGTAGGGCTAGGGCATCTCCTTGTCAAGCAGACTTTGAAAATATAACTTTCAACTCTCTCCCTTAAACTTAAACGGAGATAATGGGATGGCAATTTTGGTTACGTTAGAAAAACCCCATTTTTGGAATTTTAAAAAGTCGATGTTATAAATCGAAATCAAAGTGTTAGGAATGGAATCGATTCGTTTTGCCATGACAAATTCAAAAAAAAATATAACATCACTTTTCTTTTATCAACAATAAAGTTTGAAGGAACGAAACTTTGAAAATACCAATACCCCCCCACATGTTCACGGATGGTCACTTTTCCACTTTTTTTAAGGATGCGAAAGTGACTTTTTGCGCGTCAAGAAGTTGATCCTTATCGAAACAAGACCTTTCTACCCATTTTCACCTAATTAATCGTAGCAGGATCCAAGGAATACGTAATAATCTGATATATAGCTACAAATAAAAGTGCACCGAATTTCAATTTTTAGTAGGGCTAGGGCATCTCCTTGTCAAGCAGAATTTGAAAATATAACTTTCAACTCTCTCCCTTAAACTTAAACTGAGATAATGGGATGGCAATTTTGGTTACGTTAGAAAAACCCCTTTTTTGGAATTTTAAAAAGTCGATGTTATAAATCGAAATCAAAGTGTTAGGAATGGAATCGATTCGTTTTGCCATGACAAATTAAAAAAAAAAAAATACAACACCACTCTCCTTTTATCTACAAGAAAGTTTTAAGGATCGAAACTTTGAAAATTCCAATACCCCCCCACATGTTCACGGATGGTCACTTTTCAACTTTTTTTAAGGAAGCGAAAGTGACTTTTTGCGCGTCAAGAAGTTGCTCCTTATCGAAACAAGACCTTTCTACCCATTTTCACCAAATTAATCGTAGCAGGATCCAAGGAATACGTAATAATCTGATATATAGCTACAAATAAAAGTGCACCGAATTTCAATTTTTAGTAGGGCTAGGGCATCTCCTTGTCAAGCAGAATTTGAAAATATAATTTTCAACTCTCTCCCTTAAACATAAACTGAGATAATGGGATGGGAATTTTGTTTACGTTAGAAAAACCCCTTTTTTGGAATTTTAAAAAGTCGATGTTATAAATCGAAATCAAAGTGTTAGGAATGGAATCGATTCGTTTTACCATGAAAAATTAATAAAAAAATACAACATCACTCTCCTTTTATCTACAAGAAAGTTTTAAGGATCGAAACTTTGAAAATTCCAATACCCCCCCACATGTTCACGGATGGTCACTTTTCAACTTTTTTTAAGGAAGCGAAAGTGACTTTTTGTGCGTTAAGAAGTTGCTTCTTATCGAAACAAGACCTTTCTACCCATTTTCACCAAATTAATCGTAGCAGGATCCAAGGAATACGTAATAATCTGATATATAGCTACAAATAAAAGTGCACCGAATTTCAATTTTTAGTAGGGCTAGGGCATCTCCTTGTCAAGCAGACTTTGAAAATATAACTTTCAACTCTATCCCTTAAACTTAAACTGAGATAATGGGATGGCAATTTTGGTTACGTTAGAAAAACCCCTTTTTTGGAATTTTAAAAAGTCGATGTTATAAATTGAAATCAAAGTGTTAGGAATGGAATCGATTCGTTTTGCCATGACAAATTAAAATAAAAAATACAACATCACTCTCCTTTTATCTACAAGAAATTTTCAAGGAACGAAACTTTGAAAATTCCAATACCCCCCCACATGTTCACGGATGGTCACTTTTCAACTTTTTTTAAGGATGCGAAAGTGACTTTTTGCGCGTCAAGAAGTTGATCCTTATCGAAACAAGACCTTTCTACCCATTTTCACCAAATTAATCGCAGCAGGATCCAAGGAATACGTAATAATCTGATATATAGCTACAAATAAAAGTGCACCGAATTTCAATTTTTAGTAGGGATAGGGAATCTCCTTGTCAAGCAGACTTTGAAAATATAAGTTTCAACTCTATCCCTTAAACTTAAACTGAGATAATATGATGGCAATTTGGGTTACGTTAGAAAAACCCCATTTTTGGAATTTTAAAAAGTCGATGTTATAAAACGAAATCAAAGTGTTAGGAATGGAATTGATTCGTTTTGCAATGACAAATTTAAAAAAAAAATATAACATTACTCTCCTTGCAACTACAAGAAAGTTTTCAGGAACGAAACTTTGAAAATACCAATACCCCCCCACATGTTCACGAAGGGTCACTTTTCCACTTTTTTTAAGGTGGCGAAAGTGACTTTTTGCGCGTTAAAAAGTTGCTCCTTATCGAAACAAGACCTTTCAACCCATTTTCACCAAATTAATCGCAGCAGGATCCAAGGAATACGTAATAATCTGATATATAGCTACAAATAAAAGTGCACCGAATTTCAATTTTTAGTAGGGCTAGGGCATCTCCTTGTCAAGCAGACTTAGAAAATATAACTTTCAACTCTCTCCCTTAAACTTAAACTGAGATAATGGGATGGCAATTTTGGTTACGTTAGAAAATCCCCTTTTTTGGAATTTTAAATAGGCGATGTTATAAATCGAAATCAAAGTGTTAGGAATGGAATCGATTCGTTTTGCCATGACAAATTAAAAAAAAAAATACAACATCACTCTCCTTTTATCTACAAGAAAGTTTTAAGGATCGAAACTTTGAAAATTCCAATACCCCCCCACATGTTCACGGATGGTCACTTTTCAACTTTTTTTAAGGAAGCGAAAGTGACTTTTTGCGCGTCAAGAAGTTGCTCCTTATCGAAACAAGACCTTTCTACCCATTTTCACCAAATTAATCGTAGCAGGATCCAAGGAATACTTAATAATCTGATATATAGCTACAAATAAAAGTGCACCGAATTTCAATTTTTAGTAGGGCTAGGGCATCTCCTTGTCAAGCAGACTTTGAAAATATAACTTTCAACTCTATCCCTTAAACTTAAACTGAGATAATGGGATGGCAATTTTGGTTACGTTAGAAAAACCCCTATGTTTGAATTTTAAAAAGTCGATGTTATAAATTGAAATCAAAGTGTTAGGAATGGAATCGATTCGTTTTGCCATGACAAATTAAAAAAAAAATACAACATCACTCTCCTTTTATCTACAAGAAAGTTTCAAGGAACGAAACTTTGAAAATTCCAATACCCCCCCACATGTTCACGGATGGTCACTTTTCCACTTTTTTTAAGGATGCGAAAGTGACTTTTTGCGCGTCAAGAAGTTGCTCCTTATCGAAACAAGACCTTTTTACCCATTTTCACCTAATTAATCGTAGCAGGATCCAAGGAATACGTAATAATCTGATATATAGCTACAAATAAAAGTGCACCGAATTTCAATTTTTAGTAGGGCTAGGGCATCTCCTTGTCAAGCAGACTTAGAAAATATAACTTTCAACTCTCTCCCTTAAACTTAAACTGAGTTAATGGGATGGCAATTTTGGTTACGTTAGAAAATCCCCTTTTTTGGAATTTTAAATAGGCGATGTTATAAATCGAAATCAAAGTGTTAGGAATGGAATCGATTCGTTTTGCCATGACAAATTAAAAAAAAAATACAACATCACTCTCCTTTTATCTACAAGAAAGTTTTAAGGATCGAAACTTTGAAAATTCCAATACCCCCCCACATGTTCACGGATGGTCACTTTTCAACTTTTTTTAAGGAAGCGAAAGTGACTTTTTGCGCGTCAAGAAGTTGCTCCTTATCGAAACAAGACCTTTCTACCCATTTTCACCAAATTAATCGCAGCAGGATCCAAGGAATACGTAATAATCTGATATATAGCTACAAATAAAAGTGCACCGAATTTCAATTTTTAGTAGGGATAGGGAATCTCCTTGTCAAGCAGACTTTGAAAATATAAGTTTCAACTCTATCCCTTAAACTTAAACTGAGATAATATGATGGCAATTTGGGTTACGTTAGAAAAACCCCATTTTTGGAATTTTAAAAAGTCGATGTTATAAAACGAAATCAAAGTGTTAGGAATGGAATTGATTCGTTTTGCAATGACAAATTTAAAAAAAAAATATAACATTACTCTCCTTGCAACTACAAGAAAGTTTTCAGGAACGAAACTTTGAAAATACCAATACCCCCCCACATGTTCACGAAGGGTCACTTTTCCACTTTTTTTAAGGTGGCGAAAGTGACTTTTTGCGCGTTAAAAAGTTGCTCCTTATCGAAACAAGACCTTTCAACCCATTTTCACCAAATTAATCGCAGCAGGATCCAAGGAATACGTAATAATCTGATATATAGCTACAAATAAAAGTGCACCGAATTTCAATTTTTAGTAGGGCTAGGGCATCTCCTTGTCAAGCAGACTTAGAAAATATAACTTTCAACTCTCTCCCTTAAACTTAAACTGAGATAATGGGATGGCAATTTTGGTTACGTTAGAAAATCCCCTTTTTTGGAATTTTAAATAGGCGATGTTATAAATCGAAATCAAAGTGTTAGGAATGGAATCGATTCGTTTTGCCATGACAAATTAAAAAAAAAAATACAACATCACTCTCCTTTTATCTACAAGAAAGTTTTAAGGATCGAAACTTTGAAAATTCCAATACCCCCCCACATGTTCACGGATGGTCACTTTTCAACTTTTTTTAAGGAAGCGAAAGTGACTTTTTGCGCGTCAAGAAGTTGCTCCTTATCGAAACAAGACCTTTCTACCCATTTTCACCAAATTAATCGTAGCAGGATCCAAGGAATACTTAATAATCTGATATATAGCTACAAATAAAAGTGCACCGAATTTCAATTTTTAGTAGGGCTAGGGCATCTCCTTGTCAAGCAGACTTTGAAAATATAACTTTCAACTCTATCCCTTAAACTTAAACTGAGATAATGGGATGGCAATTTTGGTTACGTTAGAAAAACCCCTTTGTTTGAATTTTAAAAAGTCGATGTTATAAATTGAAATCAAAGTGTTAGGAATGGAATCGATTCGTTTTGCCATGACAAATTAAAAAAAAAATACAACATCACTCTCCTTTTATCTACAAGAAAGTTTCAAGGAACGAAACTTTGAAAATTCCAATACCCCCCCACATGTTCACGGATGGTCACTTTTCCACTTTTTTTAAGGATGCGAAAGTGACTTTTTGCGCGTCAAGAAGTTGCTCCTTATCGAAACAAGACCTTTTTACCCATTTTCACCTAATTAATCGTAGCAGGATCCAAGGAATACGTAATAATCTGATATATAGCTACAAATAAAAGTGCACCGAATTTCAATTTTTAGTAGGGCTAGGGCATCTCCTTGTCAAGCAGACTTAGAAAATATAACTTTCAACTCTCTCCCTTAAACTTAAACTGAGATAATGGGATGGCAATTTTGGTTACGTTAGAAAATCCCCTTTTTTGGAATTTTAAATAGGCGATGTTATAAATCGAAATCAAAGTGTTAGGAATGGAATCGATTCGTTTTGCCATGACAAATTAAAAAAAAAAATACAACATCACTCTCCTTTTATCTACAAGAAAGTTTTAAGGATCGAAACTTTGAAAATTCCAATACCCCCCCACATGTTCACGGATGGTCACTTTTCAACTTTTTTTAAGGAAGCGAAAGTGACTTTTTGCGCGTCAAGAAGTTGCTCCTTATCGAAACAAGACCTTTCTACCCATTTTCACCAAATTAATCGTAGCAGGATCCAAGGAATACGTAATAATCTGATATATAGCTACAAATAAAAGTGCACCGAATTTCAATTTTTAGTAGGGCTAGGGCATCTCCTTGTCAAGCAGAATTTGAAAATATAATTTTCAACTCTCTCCCTTAAACATAAACTGAGATAATGGGATGGCAATTTTGTTTACGTTAGAAAAACCCCTTTTTTGGAATTTTAAAAAGTCGATGTTATAAATCGAAATCAAAGTGTTAAGAATGGAATCGATTCGTTTTACCATGACAAATTAAAAAAAAAATACAACATCACTCTCCTTTTATCTACAAGAAAGTTTTAAGGATCGAAACATTGAAAATTCCAATACCCCCCCACATGTTCACGGATGGTCACTTTTCAACTTTTTTTAAGGAAGCGAAAGTGACTTTTTGCGCGTCAAGAAGTTGCTCCTTATCGAAACAAGACCTTTCTACCCATTTTCACCAAATTAATCGTAGCAGGATCCAAGGAATACGTAATAATCTGATATATAGCTACAAATAAAAGTGCACCGAATTTCAATTTTTAGTAGGGCTAGGGCATCTCCTTGTCAAGCAGACTTTGAAAATATAACTTTCAACTCTATCCCTTAAACTTAAACTGAGATAATGGGAGGGCAATTTTGGTTACGTTAGAAAAACCCCTTATTTGGAATTTTAAAAAGTCGATGTTATAAATCGAAATCAAAGTGTTAGGAATGGAATCGATTCGTTTTGCCATGACAAATTAAAAAAAAAGTATAACATCACTCTCCTTTTATCTACAAGAAAGTTTTAAGGAACGAAACTTTGAAAATTCCAATACCCCCCCACATGTTCACGGATGGTCACTTTTCCAATTTTTTTAAGGAATAGAAAGGAACTTTTTGCGCTTCAAGAAGTTAATCCTTATTAAAACAAGACCTTTCTAACCATTTTCACCAAATTAATCGCAGCAGGATCCAAGGAATACGTAATAATCTGATATATAGCTACAAATAAAAGTGCACCGAATTTCAATTTTTAGTAGGGCTAGGGCATCTCCTTGTCAAGCAGACTTTGAAAATATAACTTTCAACTCTCTCCCTTAAACTTAAACTGAGATAATGGGATGGCAATTTTGGTTACGTTAGAAAATCCCCTTTTTTGGAATTTTAAATAGGCGATGTTATAAATCGAAATCAAAGTGTTAGGAATGGAATCGATTCGTTTTGCCATGACAAATTCAAAAAAAAATATAACATCCCTTTTCTTTTATCCACAATAAAGTTTGAAGGAACGAAACTTTGAAAATACCAATACCCCCCCACATGTTCACGGATGGTCACTTTTCCACTTTTTTTAAGGAAGCGAAAGTGACTTTTTGCGCGTCAAGAAGTTGCTCCTTATCGAAACAAGACCTTTCTACCCGTTTTCACCTAATTAATCGTAGCAGGATCCAAGGAATACGTAATAATCTGATATATAGCTACAAATAAAAGTGCACCGAATTTCAATTTTTAGTAGGGCTAGGGCATCTCCTTGTCAAGCAGAATTTGAAAATATAACTTTCAACTCTCTCACTTAAACTTAAACTGAGATAATGGGATGGCAATTTTGGTTACGTTAGAAAAACCCCTTTTTTGGAATTTTAAAAAGTCGATGTTATAAATCGAAATCAAAGTGTTAGGAATGGAATCGATTCGTTTTGCCATGACAAATTAAAAAAAAATACAACATCACTCTCCTTTTATCTACAAGAAAGTTTTAAGGATCGAAACTTTGAAAATTCCAATACCCCCCCACATGTTCACGGATGGTCACTTTTCAACTTTTTTTAAGGAAGCGAAAGTGACTTTTTGCGAGTTAAAAAGTTGCTCCTTATCGAAACAAGACCTTTCTACCCATTTTCACCAAATTAATCGTAGCAGGATCCAAGGAATACGTAATAATCTGATATTTAGCTACAAATAAAAGTGCACCGAATTTCAATTTTTAGTAGGGCTAGGGCATCTCCTTGTCAAGCAGACTTAGAAAATATAACTTTCAACTCTCTCCCTTAAACTTAAACTGAGATAATGGGATGGCAATTTTGGTTACGTTAGAAAATCCCCTTTTTTGGAATTTTAAAAAGTCGATGTTATAAATCGAAATCAAAGTGTTAGGAATGGAATCGATTCGTTTTGCCATGACAAATTAAAAAAAAAATACAACATCACTCTCCTTTTATCTACAAGAAAGTTTTAAGGATCGAAACTTTGAAAATTCCAATACCCCACCACATGTTCACGGATGGTCACTTTTCCAATTTTTTTAAGGATGCGAAAGTGACTTTTTGCGCGTCAAGAAGTTGCTCCTTATCGAAACAAGACCTTTCTACCCATTTTCACCTAATTAATCGTAGCAGGATCCAAGGAATACGTAATAATCTGATATATAGCTACAAATAAAAGTGCACCGAATTTCAATTTTTAGTAGGGCTAGGGCATCTCCTTGTCAAGCAGAATTTGAAAATATAACTTTCAACTCTCTCCCTTAAACTTAAACTGAGATAATGGGATGGCAATTTTGGTTACGTTAGAAAAACCCCTTTTTTGGAATTTTAAATAGGCGATGTTATAAATCGAAATCAAAGTGTTAGGAATGGAATCGATTCGTTTTGCCATGACAAATTCAAAAAAAAATATAACATTACTCTCCTTTTAACTACAAGAAAGTTTTAAGGAACGAAACTTTGAAAATACCAATACCCCCCCACATGTTCACGAAGGGTCACTTTTCCACTTTTTTTAAGGTGGCGAAAGTGACTTTTTGCGAGTTAAAAAGTTGCTCCTTATCGAAACAAGACCTTTCAACCCATTTTCACCAAATTAATCGCAGCAGGATCCAAGGAATACGTAATAATCTGATATATAGCTACAAATAAAAGTGCACCGAATTTCAATTTTTAGTAGAGCTAGGGCATCTCCTTGTCAAGCAGAATTTGAAAATATAACTTTCATCTCTCTCCCTTAAACTTAAACTGAGATAATGGGATGGCAATTTTGGTTACGTTAGAAAAACCCCTTATTTGGAATTTTAAAAAGTCGATGTTATAAATCGAAATCAAAGTGTTAGGAATGGAATCGATTCGTTTTGCCATGACAAATTCAAAAAAAAATATAACATCCCTTTTCTTTTATCCACAATAAAGTTTAAAGGAACGAAACTTTGAAAATACCAATACCCCCCCACATGTTCACGGATGGTCACTTTTCCACTTTTTTTAAGGAAGCGAAAGTGACTTTTTGCGCGTCAAGAAGTTGCTCCTTATCGAAACAAGACCTTCCTACCCATTTTCACCTAATTAATCGTAGCAGGATCCAAGGAAAACGTAATAATCTGATATATAGCTACAAATAAAAGTGCACCGAATTTCAATTTTTAGTAGGGCTAGGGCATCTCCTTGTCAAGCAGACTTTGAAAATATAACTTTCAACTCTCTCCCTTAAACTTAAACTGAGATAATGGGATGGCAATTTTGGTTACGTTAGAAAAACCCCTTTTTTGGAATTTTAAAAAGTCGATGTTATAAATCGAAATCAAAGTGTTAGGAATGGAATCGATTCGTTTTGCCATGACAAATTAAAAAAAAAAATACAACATCACTCTCCTTTTATCTACAAGAAATTTTTAAGGATCGAAACTTTGAAAATTCCAATACCCCCCCACATGTTCACGGATGGTCACTTTTCAACTTTTTTTAAGGAAGCGAAAGTGACTTTTTGCGCGTCAAGAAGTTGCTCCATATCGAAACAAGACCTTTCTACCCATTTTCACCAAATTAATCGTAGCAGGATCCAAGGAATACGTAATAATCTGATATATAGCTACAAATAAAAGTGCACCGAATTTCAATTTTTAGTAGGGCTAGGGCATCTCCTTGTCAAGCAGACTTAGAAAATATAACTTTCAACTCTCTCCCTTAAACTTAAACTTCCCCTCCCATGAGCTGCTGTGACCTTGCCGTGGTGGGAGGGGCTCCCTTTGCCTGGCTGTGGACTGGCGTCAGTCTGGCCACAGACAGGCAAGGGGCTAACAGGCAGCTCAACCAAAAAAAAAAAAAAAAAAAAAAAAAAAAAAAAAAAAAAATGCTCCCTACACTTTACCTCTCTTCTTTACCCTTCCTGGGAACCTTCCCAGACTGTCTGAGAACTGCGTTGGTGGGAGTTGTAAGTAGGCAGTAGTAGGGCAGCATCCGGTCCGTTCTTTGGGCCTTCTCTTCTAGCCCCCGTACGGTTGTATCCCAGTGGAAGTTGGGTGGCTCTATCCCACCCAATCAAGCGAGATCCGTAATCACACGGAGACAAGAGGGTGCAAGGGCGCTGGCCCTGGTTGGCAATCGCCGGACACGCACCCGAAACTGGAGAACGCTTCTTTCTGCCCCCTTTCCGATGCCGCAATCGCTTTGCGAAGCCTTATACGTGTCTCGCTCCGTTGGGCACACCACCATCGCAAAGCATTTATGTTAGCGCATGGAGAGCAGAGTATACGAGCCCTAGTCGTCAGGAGTCCTCTTCTAGGGCGAGGCATTTTGCGGCATCCCTCTCCACCTTGGGGGGTCCCTTGGTGGCAGTATTACCTCGTGGCCGTGAGCGCGGCAAAAACTGGCTTAATGATACAACCTTTTTGATTTTTTCATAAAGTTTTTCTAATCCCCAATTTTCTTTTTGACATCCTATGATGGCAAAGAAGAACAACAGACGAGCACGCTGGAGAGAACTGGAGTTCTCTGGAGACAACCGCCTGATGGAGGGACGCGACACTCCGACGTTCCTCACAATCAGGTGCACTGACCAAGATGTTAGACTGGACAAACTAAACCCGTACAGTCTCCATCGAAAAATGCTGACGGCACTGGGCAGCAAACCCAAAAGTTATCAAGTGTGCAAGGATGGCTCAATCCTCGTAGAAACTTTCTCGGATGACCAATCACGCAAGATAAAGGAAACCACCAAACTAGGTGATTTCCCTATCACTGTGGAAGCACACAGATCCCTAAACTACACGAAGGGAATCATCACATGTTCTGGCCTGATGTCCGCTCCTCTGGAGGACATCAAGGAAGATCTTCAGAGATACAAGGTGGTTGATGTCAACCAGATAAAAAGACGTAAAGGAGGAGAATTGGTACCCACCGAGAACTATATCCTCACATTTGACCGGACAGCTCTACCCGAAAAGGTGGAAACCGCAAGATTTCTCCTAAAGGTCCGAGCCTACATCCCCAACCCCATGCGCTGCTACAAGTGCCAGCGGTTCGGCCATACCACCAAGGTGTGCAAGTCGGCCGAGGTGTGTGGCAAGTGTGGTGCTATCAAGCACGACAACGATTGCACGGCAGAGCAACGTTGTGTCAACTGTAAAGGAAAGCATGTGTCCTGGTCAAGAAACTGTCCAAGATACAAAGAAGAGTCAAAAATCCAGGAATACATGATCCTGGACAGGATCAGTTACCGAGCAGCTCAGACAAAGCTCAGACAAACAGCCCCCCCTTTGCTGACTACTTTCGCAGAGGCTGTTGCCAAGGGCAACAAAACACAAACAAAAACGGTACCTCTACCGCAACAGAATAGAGCCCCGGCTGCCCAACAACAGAGGCGCCCGGAACAACAGCCACAAGCTGCTCAGAGGAGGCCACAAGCGCCCTCAGAGACTCCTGAACATCGCACACCGAACACTCAGAAGAGGCCACAAGCCCCTTCAGAGCAGGAGGAGTCCGACCAGAAGGAAGAAAGAAAAAAGAAGCGCCCAAAGCGCAGGAAAAACCTAGAAGTACTGGTCTTCAGCGAGACTGAGACCATGGAAACAGCTTCAGAATCGGGAGTAGAGGAGCCGCTCCCCCCGATGAAGGAGGCGTTGGAACACCCAACACCCTCCACATCGCAACAAGCAGAATCCCCGGCTCAAAGGGATGCAGTAGCCCAGCAGGCACTCACACCTGCACCATCTGCTACCCCCGCGAAGCCACCACAGCAAGATGAAGCAATGGAGCAGGACCTAGCATCTGCCTCACATGCTCCATCTGCAAAAAACCCACAAAAACAGGAGCTTCTTCCAGCTCCACCCGCAAAAGCTGTCCCTCACAAAGAAAAGGTGAAGGAAAAACTCGACAGAAAATTGGTACTCCCACCCGGGAAACAGCATTTTGATGAAAATAGGCAGTACGACGCGAATTTTGGTAAAAGCCAAAAGAATACCGTACAAACAGAAAAAAGGAGTGGGGTTAAATCCCCTCCGAAACAATGACCCAACTCAATGGCTATCCTACAATGGAATTGCAACGGTTTCTATAGACAACGAGAAGGCCTCAGCCTGCTCATGTCTCGAAACAATCCATTTGCAGTATGCCTCCAAGAATCTAGACTCAAGCCTAATCAAAGGGCAAAACTAAAGAATTTTACAACTTACAGAAAAGATTATCTGGACGGGGACATCGCCTGTGGTGGAGTCGCGACGTTTATTCGAAACGACTACTTCTCACAACAAGTGCCTCTAGTCACAGTTCTGCAAGCGGTAGCAGTAGAGGTGCTTACCCCTCACAGGGTTTGCATCTGCAACATCTACCTACCACCAAATACTAATGTCTCACAACAACAGATCGCTACCCTGACTCACCAGCTTCCCAGGCCGTATATCCTCGTGGGAGACGTCAACGCTCACAACAACATCTGGGGATGTGAGCGCGACGACCCGAGAGGACGTATGCTTGGGCAGTTTGTGAACCTCGAGAACCTCACCATCCTCAACACGGGGGAACCCACACATGTTACGATGGCTACAGGAACTCACTCGGCAATCGATCTAACCATCTGCTCCACTCAACTCGCCCCCCAACTGGAGTGGCGAGCATGTGACGACACGCACGGTAGTGACCACTACCCAATCGTCACTGAAATACTAAACAACGAAATTAGACAAGAGAGAGCCCCAAGATGGCGCCTTGACAAAGCTGACTGGACCCGGTACACTGAGCTAGCTCAGGTCCCGTGGGACCCAACTCAGACCATAGACGAAATGGTGGAGGCCTTCACCAACGCACTCCTTCAAGCAGCGTTGGACTCCATCCCACAAACTGACACTAGGCCGGGAAAAATACCTGTGCCCTGGTGGACACCAGAGTGCAAAGAGGCGATTCGGGAGCGCAGGGCAGCGCTACGAAGATGCAAAAATCGCCCAACTGCAGAAAACGTTGAACGGTTCCGCATCTGCCGAGCCAAAGCAAGAAGAATCATCAGGGAGGCAAAAAAGGCCTCCTGGCTAAAATATGTATCTTCAATAAATTCCTCGACACCAGTCAAGGAGGTATGGGACAAGATCCGCAAAATTGATGGAAAGAGCATTTGCTCTGCAATCCCTGCTCTGGAAGTCAACGGAAGAATAGAAACAACTCCTGAGGAAGTGTCGAACATCTTAGCAGACAGCTTCGCCTCAATCTCAGACCCAAACAACTACAACCCAACTTTCATCCCCCACAAGGAGAGGGCCGAACGTAGACCTCCAGATTTCTCCACAAGAGAAGACAGGGACTATAACGACCCCTTCTCAATGTGGGAGATGGAAACAGCTCTAAAAGAGGCCAAGAGCTCAGCTCCAGGCCCTGACCAAATTCATATAGAGATGCTGCGACATTTAAACAGTCAGGCGTCCCTATATCTTCTGCAAATGTACAATCGAATCTGGCTCAAGGGCACCTTCCCACAACAGTGGCGGAGGGCCATCGTGATCCCGATCTACAAAACCGGAAAAAACAAAACTGACCCAAAGAGCTACCGCCCCATTGCCCTAACCTCCGTCGTATGCAAAGTGATGGAGAGAATGGTCAACAGGCGCCTGGTGTGGTTCGCCGAAAAACAAAACCTATTTGCCAACGAGCAATGCGGTTTCCGGCAACACCGCTCTACCACAGACAATCTGGTGAAGCTGGAAAGCGAGATCCAGAACGCCTTCTTAAACAAAGAACATCTTATTGCCGTGTCATTTGACATGGAAAAGGCCTACGACACGACCTGGAGACACGGAATCCTCAACACCCTCCATGAGTGGGGACTGCGCGGCAAAATGCCAGTCTTCATCCGGGAATTCATGAAGGACCGTGCCTTCTCGGTGCGCGTCGGCAACACCCTCTCCCACCAACGAACCCAGGAGACAGGCGTCCCCCAGGGATCAGTGCTGAGCGTCACTCTGTTCGCAGTGGCCATCAACAGCATCGTCCTGAACGTCAATCTCCCCGTCAAGAGCTCGCTATATGTGGATGACTTCATCATCTACTGCACAGCGAAACTCCTCAGGACGGCACAAAGACAACTCCAACTATGCATCAACAATCTCTTTAGATGGAGCACCATCAACGGTTTCAAATTTTCTGCACAGAAAACCACCATGGTCTATTTCCACAGACTACGTGGTGTGCATCCACAGCCTGATCTCCAAATGGGAGGAACACCAATCCAATGCTCAGAAACTTTCCGCTTCCTGGGACTAATTTTCGACAGCAAACTGTCATGGAAACCCCACCTACGAAGCCTAAAAACAAGATGTCAACAACCTCTCAATCTACTCCGAGTTTTGAGTGGAAAATCCTACGGCGCCGACCGAGTCATGCTTCTCCGACTCTACAGGGCCCTAGTGCGCTCCATACTTGACTACGGAGCTATCATCTACAATTCGGCAAGACCGTCTTATATAAAGATTCTTGACCCAGTACACAACACAGGACTGAGGCTGGCAACAGGAGCCTTCCGCTCTAGCCCAGTCGAAAGTCTCTATGCCGAGGCCGGTGAGCCACCACTCCAGAGTAGGCGTGACCTGCTGACTTGCAACTACGTAGCAAGTCTTCGTAGCAAGCCACGACATACTACCTACGAGTGCGTCTTCAGACCAAGGTACGACCACAAATACGAAATCAGAAACAGAGCAACAAGGCCGGTGGGCATCAGGTGGAAAGAGCTCAGAAGGGAACTGGGCATCCACAACATCCCACATACCTACCGCCAGGAACCAAGCAACATAGCCCCGTGGAAAATCCCACGACCGCACGTGAGACTTGACCTGGCAAACAACAAAAAAGAAACAACAGACCCCCTACTCTATAGGGGCATCTACTCGGAGGTCATAGAGCAGTACAAAGACTTCACTCTGATCTTCACTGATGGTTCGAAAAAGGATGACGACGTTGGCTGTGCCTTCGTCATTGGTAACGAGGAGCACGGGTACTGCCTGAGAGAACAGACAAGTGTCTTCTCGTCAGAAATGTACGCCATCTGGAAAGCTCTTGAACGCTGCATGCAGCGAGACGACAGATACATTATGGTTTGCACGGACTCATTAAGTAGCCTACAGACCATCTCCCAAACGTTCCCAAAAAACCCGCTGGCAAAGAACATCCAAGAGTGTCTCTACCAGCTGGAGAACCAAAACAAGTCCGTATTGTTCCTCTGGGTGCCCGGCCACGCCGGAATCCCCGGAAACGAAGCGGCAGACCAAGCAGCAAAGCGTGCCTCTGAGAAAGAGGATTGGGATTCGGAGGAGATCACTTCAGATGACCTCCGCAATTCTCTACATCTCGATGTGAGAAGGAGATGGGAAGTGACGTGGCAGGAGGTCACAAACGATAACAAACTCAGAAATATCAAGGACAAACCATGCCCTTGGCAATCAAGCAACAGAAAGAACCGCAGAGACGAGGTTATCCTCGCCAGACTGCGAATCGGACACACCTGGCTGACACACAGCCATCTCATGGAAAGGGAAGCACCCCCAATGTGTGCAACCTGCGCAGAGGAACTGACAGTGAACCATATCCTCACTGACTGTCTCCACTACGCAGAAGAAAGAAGAGCATGCAAAATAACAGGCACAATAAAGCAGATCCTCGCAAATAACGAGGAGGCAGTGCAGTGCATCCTGGAGTTCACCAATCAGGCGAACCTCCGACGGGTGCTGTGAACAGAAGCATACGAGAAACTGTTGCGACTACAATATCGAACAGGAAGGAACATAGACACAACAACAAAGAAAAATTCCAGCCCTAAAAAAGGCTGAACTGAGGGGCATACATGACCAACATGTGTCAATTGCCCCAAAATACAAACCAATCAATCAATCAATCTCCCTTAAACTTAAACTGAGATAATGGGATGGCAATTTTGGTTTCGTTAGAAAATCCCCATTTTTGGAATTTTAAATAGGCGATGTTATAAATCGAAATCAAAGTGTTAGGAATGGAATCGATTCGTTTTGCCATGACAAATTAAAAAAAAAATACAACATCACTCTCCTTTTATCTACAAGAAAGTTTTAAGGATCGAAACTTTGAAAATTCCAATACCCCACCACATGTTCACGGATGGTCACTTTTCCAATTTTTTTAAGGATGCGAAAGTGACTTTTTGCGCGTCAAGAAGTTGATCCTTATCGAAAAAAGACCTTTCTACCCATTTTCACCTAATTAATCGTAGCAGGATCCAAGGAATACGTAATAATCTGATATATAGCTACAAATAAAAGTGCACCGAATTTCAATTTTTAGTAGGGCTAGGGCATCTCCTTGTCAAGCAGAATTTGAAAATATAACTTTCAACTCTCTCCCTTAAACTTAAACTGAGATAATGGGATGGCAATTTTGGTTACGTTAGAAAAACCCCTTATTTGGAATTTTAAAAAGTCGATGTTATAAATCGAAATCAAAGTGTTAGGAATGGAATCGATTCGTTTTGCCATGACAAATTAAAAAAAAATTTTACATCACTCTCCTTTTATCTACAAGAAAGTTTTAAGGAACGAAACTTTGAAAATTCCAATACCCCCCCACATGTTCACGGATGGTCACTTTTCCAATTTTTTTAAGGAAGCGAAAGGAACTTTTTGCGCTTCAAGAAGTTAATCCTTATTAAAATAAGACCTTTCTAACCATTTTCACCAAATTAATCGCAGCAGGATCCAAGGAATACGTAATAATCTGATATATAGCTACAAATAAAAGTGCACCGAATTTCAATTTTTAGTAGGGCTAGGGCATCTCCTTGTCAAGCAGACTTTGAAAATATAACTTTCAACTCTCTCCCTTAAACTTAAACTGAGATAATGGGATGGGAATTTTGGTTACGTTAGAAAATCCCCTTTTTTGGAATTTTAAATAGGCGATGTTATAAATCGAAATCAAAGTGTTAGGAATGGAATCGATTCGTTTTGCCATGACAAATTCAAAAAAAAATATAACATTACTCTCCTTTTAACTACAAGAAAGTTTTAAGGAACGAAACTTTGAAAATACCAATACCCCCCCACATGTTCACGGATGGTCACTTTTCCAATTTTTTTAAGGATGCGAAAGAGACTTTTTGCGCGTCAAGAAGTTGATCCTTATCGAAACAAGACCTTTCTACCCATTTTCACCAAATTAATCGCAGCAGGATCCAAGGAATACGTAATAATCTGATATATAGCTACAAATAAAAGTGCACCGAATTTCAATTTTTAGTAGGGCTAGGGCATCTCCTTGTCAAGCAGACTTTGAAAATATAATTTTCAACTCTATCCCTTAAACTTAAACTGAGATAATGGGATGGCAATTTTGGTTACGTTAGAAAAACCCCATTTTTGGAATTTTAAAAAGTCGATGTTATAAAACGAAATCAAAGTGTTAGGAATGGAATTGATTCGTTTTGCAATGACAAATTAAAAAAAAAATATAACATTACTCTCCTTGCAACTACAAGAAAGTTTTCAGGAACGAAACTTTGAAAATACCAATACCCCCCCACATGTTCACGGATGGTCACTTTTCCACTTTTTTTAAGGAAGCAAAAGTGACTTTTTGCGCGTCAAGAAGTTGCTCCTTATCGAAACAAGACCTTCCTACCCATTTTCACCTAATTAATCGTAGCAGGATCCAAGGAAAACGTAATAATCTGATATATAGCTACAAATAAAAGTGCACCGAATTTCAATTTTTAGTAGGGCTAGGGCATCTCCTTGTCAAGCAGAATTTGAAAATATAACTTTCAACTCTCTCCCTTAAACTTAAACTGAGATAATGGGATGGCAATTTTGGTTACGTTAGAAAAACCCCTTTTTTGGAATTTTAAAAAGTCGATGTTATAAATCGAAATCAAAGTGTTAGGAATGGAATCGATTCGTTTTGCCATGACAAATTAAAAAAAAAATACAACATCACTCTCCTTTTATCTACAAGAAATTTTTAAGGATCGAAACTTTGAAAATTCCAATACCCCCCCACATGTTCACGGATGGTCACTTTTCAACTTTTTTTAAGGAAGCGAAAGTGACTTTTTGCGCGTCAAGAAGTTGCTCCTTATCGAAACAAGACCTTTCTACCCATTTTCACCAAATTAATCGTAGCAGGATCCAAGGAATACGTAATAATCTGATATATAGCTACAAATAAAAGTGCACCGAATTTCAATTTTTAGTAGTGCTAGGGCATCTCCTTGTCAAGCAGACTTAGAAAATATAACTTTCAACTCTCTCCCTTAAACTTAAACTGAGATAATGGGATGGCAATTTTGGTTACGTTAGAAAATCCCCTTTTTTGGAATTTTAAATAGGCGATGTTATAAATCGAAATCAAAGTGTTAGGAATGGAATCGATTCGTTTTGCCATGACAAATTAAAAAAAAAATACAACATCACTCTCCTTTTATCTACAAGAAAGTTTTAAGGATCGAAACTTTGAAAATTCCAATACCCCACCACATGTTCACGGATGGTCACTTTTCCAATTTTTTTAAGGATGCGAAAGTGACTTTTTGCGCGTCAAGAAGTTGATCCTTATCGAAAAAAGACCTTTCTACCCATTTTCACCTAATTAATCGTAGCAGGATCCAAGGAATACGTAATAATCTGATATATAGCTACAAATAAAAGTGCACCGAATTTCAATTTTTAGTAGGGCTAGGGCATCTCCTTGTCAAGCAGAATTTGAAAATATAACTTTCAACTCTCTCCCTTAAACTTAAACTGAGATAATGGGATGGCAATTTTGGTTACGTTAGAAAAACCCCTTATTTGGAATTTTAAAAAGTCGATGTTATAAATCGAAATCAAAGTGTTAGGAATGGAATCGATTCGTTTTGCCATGACAAATTAAAAAAAAATTTTACATCACTCTCCTTTTATCTACAAGAAAGTTTTAAGGAACGAAACTTTGAAAATTCCAATACCCCCCCACATGTTCACGGATGGTCACTTTTCCAATTTTTTTAAGGAAGCGAAAGGAACTTTTTGCGCTTCAAGAAGTTAATCCTTATTAAAATAAGACCTTTCTAACCATTTTCACCAAATTAATCGCAGCAGGATCCAAGGAATACGTAATAATCTGATATATAGCTACAAATAAAAGTGCACCGAATTTCAATTTTTAGTAGGGCTAGGGCATCTCCTTGTCAAGCAGACTTTGAAAATATAACTTTCAACTCTCTCCCTTAAACTTAAACTGAGATAATGGGATGGGAATTTTGGTTACGTTAGAAAATCCCCTTTTTTGGAATTTTAAATAGGCGATGTTATAAATCGAAATCAAAGTGTTAGGAATGGAATCGATTCGTTTTGCCATGACAAATTCAAAAAAAAATATAACATTACTCTCCTTTTAACTACAAGAAAGTTTTAAGGAACGAAACTTTGAAAATACCAATACCCCCCCACATGTTCACGGATGGTCACTTTTCCAATTTTTTTAAGGATGCGAAAGTGACTTTTTGCGCGTCAAGAAGTTGATCCTTATCGAAACAAGACCTTTCTACCCATTTTCACCAAATTAATCGCAGCAGGATCCAAGGAATACGTAATAATCTGATATATAGCTACAAATAAAAGTGCACCGAATTTCAATTTTTAGTAGGGCTAGGGCATCTCCTTGTCAAGCAGACTTTGAAAATATAATTTTCAACTCTATCCCTTAAACTTAAACTGAGATAATGGGATGGCAATTATGGTTACGTTAGAAAAACCCCATTTTTGGAATTTTAAAAAGTCGATGTTATAAAACGAAATCAAAGTGTTAGGAATGGAATTGATTCGTTTTGCAATGACAAATTAAAAAAAAAATATAACATTACTCTCCTTGCAACTACAAGAAAGTTTTCAGGAACGAAACTTTGAAAATACCAATACCCCCCCACATGTTCACGAAGGGTCACTTTTCAACTTTTTTTAAGGAAGCGAAAGTGACTTTTTGCGCGTCAAGAAGTTGCTCCTTATCGAAACAAGACCTTTCTACCCATTTTCACCAAATTAATCGTAGCAGGATCCAAGGAATACGTAATAATCTGATATATAGCTACAAATAAAAGTGCACCGAATTTCAATTTTTAGTAGGGCTAGGGCATCTCCTTGTCAAGCAGACTTTGAAAATATAACTTTCAACTCTATCCCTTAAACTTAAACTGAGATAATGGAATGGCAATTTTGGTTACGTTAGAAAAACCCCTTTTTTGGAATTTTAAAAAGTCGATGATATAAATTGAAATCAAAGTGTTAGGAATGGAATCGATTCGTTTTGCCATGACAAATTAAAAAAAAAAATACAACACCACTCTCCTTTTATCTACAAGAAAGTTTCAAGGAACGAAACTTTGAAAATTCCAATACCCCCCCACATGTTCACGGATGGTCACTTTTCCACTTTTTTTAAGGATGCGAAAGTGACTTTTTGCGCGTCAAGAAGTTGATCCTTATCGAAACAAGACCTTTCTACCCATTTTCACCAAATTAATCGCAGCAGGATCCAAGGAATACGTAATAATCTGATATATAGCTACAAATAAAAGTGCACCGAATTTCAATTTTTTGTAGGGTAGGGCATCTCCTTGTCAAGCAGACTTTGAAAATATAATTTTCAACTCTATCCCTTAAACTTAAACTGAGATAATGGGATGGCAATTTTGGTTACGTTAGAAAAACCCCATTTTTGGAATTTTATAAAGTCGATGTTATAAATCGAAATCAAAGTGTTAGGAATGGAATCGATTCGTTTTACCATGACAAATTAAAAAAAAAATACAACATCACTCTCCTTTTATCTACAAGAAAGTTTCAAGGAACGAAACTTTGAAAATTCCAATACCCCCCCACATGTTCACGGATGGTCACTTTTCAACTTTTTTTAAGGAAGCGAAAGTGACTTTTTGCGTGTCAAGAAGTTGCTCCTTATCGAAACAAGACCTTTCTACCCATTTTCACCAAATTAATCGTAGCAGGATCCAAGGAATACGTAATAATCTGATATATAGCTACAAATAAAAGTGCACCGAATTTCAATTTTTAGTAGGGCTAGGGCATCTCCTTGTCAAGCAGACTTTGAAAATATAACTTTCAACTCTATCCCTTAAACTTAAACTGAGATAATGGAATGGCAATTTTGGTTACGTTAGAAAAACCCCTTTTTTGGAATTTTAAAAAGTCGATGATATAAATTGAAATCAAAGTGTTAGGAATGGAATCGATTCGTTTTGCCATGACAAATTAAAAAAAAAATACAACACCACTCTCCTTTTATCTACAAGAAAGTTTCAAGGAACGAAACTTTGAAAATTCCAATACCCCCCCACATGTTCACGGATGGTCACTTTTCCACTTTTTTTAAGGATGCGAAAGTGACTTTTTGCGCGTCAAGAAGTTGATCCTTATCGAAACAAGACCTTTCTACCCATTTTCACCAAATTAATCGCAGCAGGATCCAAGGAATACGTAATAATCTGATATATAGCTACAAATAAAAGTGCACCGAATTTCAATTTTTTGTAGGGTAGGGCATCTCCTTGTCAAGCAGACTTTGAAAATATAATTTTCAACTCTATCCCTTAAACTTAAACTGAGATAATGGGATGGCAATTTTGGTTACGTTAGAAAAACCCCATTTTTGGAATTTTATAAAGTCGATGTTATAAAACGAAATCAAAGTGTTAGGAATGGAATTGATTCGTTTTGCAATGACAAATTAAAAAAAAAATATAACATTACTCTCCTTGCAACTACAAGAAAGTTTTCAGGAACGAAACTTTGAAAATACCAATACCCCCCCACATGTTCACGAAGGGTCACTTTTCCACTTTTTTTAAGGTGGCAAAAGTGACTTTTTGCGCGTTAAAAAGTTGCTCCTTATCGAAACAAGACCTTTCAACCCATTTTCACCAAATTAATCGCAGCAGGATCCAAGGAATACGTAATAATCTGATATATAGCTACAAATAAAAGTGCACCGAATTTCAATTTTTAGTAGAGCTAGGGCATCTCCTTGTCAAGCAGAATTTGAAAATATAATTTTCAACTCTCTCCCTTAAACATAAACTGAGATAATGGGATGGGAATTTTGTTTACGTTAGAAAAACCCCTTTTTTGGAATTTTAAAAAGTCGATGTTATAAATCGAAATCAAAGTGTTAGGAATGGAATCGATTCGTTTTACCATGACAAATTAAAAAAAAAAATACAACATCACTCTCCTTTTATCTACAAGAAAGTTTTAAGGAACGAAACTTTGAAAATTCCAATACCCCCCCACATGTTCACGGATGGTCACTTTTCAACTTTTTTTAAGGAAGCGAAAGTGACTTTTTGCGCGTCAAGAAGTTGCTCCTTATCGAAACAAGACCTTTCTACCCATTTTCACCTAATTAATCGTAGCAGGATCCAAGGAATACGTAATAATCTGATATATAGCTACAAATAAAAGTGCACCGAATTTCAATTTTTAGTAGGGCTAGGGCATCTCCTTGTCAAGCAGAATTTGAAAATATAACTTTCAACTCTCTCCCTTAAACTTAAACTGAGATAATGGGATGGCAATTTTGGTTACGTTAGAAAAACCCCTTTTTTGGAATTTTAAAAAGTCGATGTTATAAATCGAAATCAAAGTGTTAGGAATGGAATCGATTCGTTTTGCCATGAAAAATTAAAAAAAAAATACAACATCACTCTCCTTTTATCTACAAGAAAGTTTTAAGGATCGAAACATTGAAAATTCCAATACCCCCCCACATGTTCACGGATGGTCACTTTTCAACTGTTTTTAAGGAAGCGAAAGTGACTTTTTGCGCGTCAAGAAGTTGCTCCTTATCGAAACAAGACCTTTCTACCCATTTTCACCAAATTAATCGTAGCAGGATCCAAGGAATACGTAATAATCTGATATATAGCTACAAATAAAAGTGCACCGAATTTCAATTTTTAGTAGGGCTAGGGCATCTCCTTGTCAAGCAGACTTTGAAAATATAACTTTCAACTCTATCCCTTAAACTTAAACTGAGATAATGGGATGGCAATTTTGGTTACGTTAGAAAAACCCCTTTTTTGGAATTTTAAAAAGTCGATGTTATAAATTGAAATCAAAGTGTTAGGAATGGAATCGATTCGTTTTGCCATGACAAATTAAAAAAAAAATACAACATCACTCTCCTTTTATCTACAAGAAAGTTTCAAGGAACGAAACTTTGAAAATTCCAATACCCCCCCACATGTTCACGGATGGTCACTTTTCCACTTTTTTTAAGGATGCGAAAGTGACTTTTTGCGCGTCAAGAAGTTGATCCTTATCGAAGCAAGACCTTTCTACCCATTTTCACCAAATTAATCGCAGCAGGATCCAAGGAATACGTAATAATCTGATATATAGCTACAAATAAAAGTGCACCGAATTTCAATTTTTAGTAGGGTAGGGCATCTCCTTGTCAAGCAGACTTTGAAAATATAATTTTCAACTCTATCCCTTAAACTTAAACTGAGATAATGGGATGGCAATTTTGGTTACGTTAGAAAAATCCCATTTTTGGAATTTTATAAAGTCGATGTTATAAAACGAAATCAAAGTGTTAGGAATGGAATTGATTCGTATTGCAATGACAAATTAAAAAAAAATATAACATTACTCTCCTTGCAACTACAAGAAAGTTTTCAGGAACGAAACTTTAAAAATACCAATACCCCCCCACATGTTCACGAAGGGTCACTTTTCCACTTTTTTTAAGGTGGCGAAAGTGACTTTTTGCGCGTTAAAAAGTTGCTCCTTATCGAAACAAGACCTTTCAACCCATTTTCACCAAATTAATCGCAGCAGGATCCAAGGAATACGTAATAATCTGATATATAGCTACAAATAAAAGTGCACCGAATTTCAATTTTTAGTAGAGCTAGGGCATCTCCTTGTCAAGCAGAATTTGAAAATATAATTTTCAACTCTCTCCCTTAAACATAAACTGAGATAATGGGATGGGAATTTTGTTTACGTTAGAAAAACCCCTTTTTTGGAATTTTAAAAAGTCGATGTTATAAATCGAAATCAAAGTGTTAGGAATGGAATCGATTCGTTTTACCATGACAAATTAAAAAAAAAATACAACATCACTCTCCTTTTATCTACAAGAAAGTTTCAAGGAACGAAACTTTGAAAATTCCAATACCCCCCCACATGTTCACGGATGGTCACTTTTCAACTTTTTTTAAGGAAGCGAAAGTGACTTTTTGCGTGTCAAGAAGTTGCTCCTTATCGAAACAAGACCTTTCTACCCATTTTCACCAAATTAATCGTAGCAGGATCCAAGGAATACGTAATAATCTGATATATAGCTACAAATAAAAGTGCACCGAATTTCAATTTTTAGTAGGGCTAGGGCATCTCCTTGTCAAGCAGACTTTGAAAATATAACTTTCAACTCTATCCCTTAAACTTAAACTGAGATAATGGGATGGCAATTTTGGTTACGTTAGAAAAACCCCTTTTTTGGAATTTTAAAAAGTCGATGTTATAAATTGAAATCAAAGTGTTAGGAATGGAATCGATTCGTTTTGCCATGACAAATTAAAAAAAAAATACAACATCACTCTCCTTTTATCTACAAGAAAGTTTCAAGGAACGAAACTTTGAAAATTCCAATACCCCCCCACATGTTCACGGATGGTCACTTTTCCACTTTTTTTAAGGATGCGAAAGTGACTTTTTGCGCGTCAAGAAGTTGATCCTTATCGAAACAAGACCTTTCTACCCATTTTCACCAAATTAATCGCAGCAGGATCCAAGGAATACGTAATAATCTGATATATAGCTACAAATAAAAGTGCACCGAATTTCAATTTTTAGTAGGGTTGGGCATCTCTTTGTCAAGCAGACTTTGAAAATATAATTTTCAACTCTATCCCTTAAACTTAAACTGAGATAATGGGATGGCAATTTTGGTTACGTTAGAAAAATCCCATTTTTGGAATTTTATAAAGTCGATGTTATAAAACGAAATCAAAGTGTTAGGAATGGAATTGATTCGTATTGCAATGACAAATTAAAAAAAAATATAACATTACTCTCCTTGCAACTACAAGAAAGTTTTCAGGAACGAAACTTTAAAAATACCAATACCCCCCCACATGTTCACGAAGGGTCACTTTTCCACTTTTTTTAAGGTGGCGAAAGTGACTTTTTGCGCGTTAAAAAGTTGCTCCTTATCGAAACAAGACCTTTCAACCCATTTTCACCAAATTAATCGCAGCAGGATCCAAGGAATACGTAATAATCTGATATATAGCTACAAATAAAAGTGCACCGAATTTCAATTTTTAGTAGAGCTAGGGCATCTCCTTGTCAAGCAGAATTTGAAAATATAATTTTCAACTCTCTCCCTTAAACATAAACTGAGATAATGGGATGGGAATTTTGTTTACGTTAGAAAAACCCCTTTTTTGGAATTTTAAAAAGTCGATGTTATAAATCGAAATCAAAGTGTTAGGAATGGAATCGATTCGTTTTGCCATGACAAATTAAAAAAAAAATACAACATCACTCTCCTTTTATCTACAAGAAAGTTTTAAGGAACGAAACTTTGAAAATTCCAATACCCCCCCACATGTTCACGGATGGTCACTTTTCAACTTTTTTTAAGGAAGCGAAAGTGACTTTTTGCGTGTCAAGAAGTTGCTCCTTATCGAAACAAGACCTTTCTACCCATTTTCACCTAATTAATCGTAGCAGGATCCAAGGAATACGTAATAATCTGATATATAGCTACAAATAAAAGTGCACCGAATTTCAATTTTTAGTAGGGCTAGGGCATCTCCTTGTCAAGCAGAATATGAAAATATAACTTTCAACTCTCTCCCTTAAACTTAAACTGAGATAATTGGATGGCAATTTTGGTTACGTTAGAAAAACCCCTTTTTTGGAATTTTAAAAAGTCGATGTTATAAATCGAAATCAAAGTGTTAGGAATGGAATCGATTCGTTTTGCCATGACAAATTAAAAAAAAAATACAACATCACTCTCCTTTTATCTACAAGAAAGTTTTAAGGATCGAAACTTTGAAAATTCCAATACCCCCCCACATGTTCACGGATGGTCACTTTTCAACTTTTTTTAAGGAAGCGAAAGTGACTTTTTGCGCGTCAAGAAGTTGCTCCTTATCGAAACAAGACCTTTCTACCCATTTTCACCAAATTAATCGTAGCAGGATCCAAGGAATACGTAATAATCTGATATATAGCTACAAATAAAAGTGCACCGAATTTCAATTTTTAGTAGGGCTAGGGCATCTCCTTGTCAAGCAGAATTTGAAAATATAATTTTCAACTCTCTCCCTTAAACTTAAACTGAGATAATGGGATGGCAATTTTGGTTACGTTAGAAAAACCCCTTATTTGGAATTTTAAAAAGTCGATGTTATAAATCGAAATCAAAGTGTTAGGAATGGAATCGATTCGTTTTGCCATGACAAATTCAAAAAAAAATATAACATCCCTTTTCTTTTATCTACAATAAAGTTTGATGGAACGAAACTTTGAAAATACCAATACCCCCCCACATGTTCACGGATGGTCACTTTTCCACTTTTTTTAAGGAAGCGAAAGTGACTTTTTGCGCGTCAAGAAGTTGCTCCTTATCGAAACAAGACCTTTCTACCCATTTTCACCTAATTAATCGTAGCAGGATCCAAGGAATACGTAATAATCTGATATATAGCTACAAATAAAAGTGCACCGAATTTCAATTTTTAGTAGGGCTAGGGCATCTCCTTGTCAAGCAGAATTTGAAAATATAACTTTCAACTCTCTCCCTTAAACTTAAACTGAGATAATGGGATGGCAATTTTGGTTACGTCAGAAAAACCCCTTTTTTGGAATTTTAAAAAGTCGATGTTATATATCGAAATCAAAGTGTTAGGAATGGAATCGATTCGTTTTGCCATGACAAATTCAAAAAAAAATATAACATTACTCTCCTTTTAACTACAAGAAAGTTTTAAGGAACGAAACTTTGAAAATACCAATACCCCCCCACATGTTCACGAAGGGTCACTTTTCCACTTTTTTTAAGGTGGCGAAAGTGACTTTTTGCGCGTTAAAAAGTTGCTCCTTATCGAAACAAGACCTTTCTACCCATTTTCACCAAATTAATCGTAGCAGGATCCAAGGAATACGTAATAATCTGATATATAGCTACAAATAAAAGTGCACCGAATTTCAATTTTTAGTAGGGCTAGGGCATCTCCTTGTCAAGCAGAATTTGAAAAAATAATTTTCAACTCTCTCCCTTAAACTTAAACTGAGATAATGGGATGGCAATTTTGGTTACGTTAGAAAAACCCCTTATTTGGAATTTTAAAAAGTCGATGTTATAAATCGAAATCAAAGTGTTAGGAATGGAATCGATTCGTTTTGCCATGACAAATTAAAAAAAAATACAACATCACTCTCCTTTTATCTACAAGAAAGTTTAAGGATCGAAACTTTGAAAATTCCAATACCCCCCCACATGTTCACGGATGGTCACTTTTCCAATTTTTTTAAGGAAGCGAAAGGAACTTTTTGCGCTTCAAGAAGTTAATCCTTAATAAAACAAGACCTTTCTAACCATTTTCACCAAATTAATCGCAGCAGGATCCAAGGAATACGTAATAATCTGATATATAGCTACAAATAAAAGTGCACCGAATTTCAATTTTTAGTAGGGCTAGGGCATCTCCTTGTCAAGCAGACTTTGAAAATATAACTTTCAATTCTCTCATTTAAACTTAAACTGAGATAATGGGATGGCAATTTTGGTTACGTTAGAAAATCCCCATTTTTGGAATTTTAAATAGGCGATGTTATAAATCGAAATCAAAGTGTTAGGAATGGAATCGATTCGTTTTGCCATGACAAATTCAAAAAAAAATATAACATTACTCTCCTTTTAACTACAAGAAAGTTTTAAGGAACGAAACTTTGAAAATACCAATACCCCCCCACATGTTCACGAAGGGTCACTTTTCCACTTTTTTTAAGGTGGCGAAAGTGACTTTTTGCGCGTTAAAAAGTTGCTCCTTATCGAAACAAGACCTTTCAACCCATTTTCACCAAATTAATCGCAGCAGGATCCAAGGAATACGTAATAATCTGATATATAGCTACAAATAAAAGTGCACCGAATTTCAATTTTTAGTAGGGCTAAGGCTTCTCCTTGTCATGAAGAATTTGAAAATATAACTTTCAACTCTCTCCTTTAAACTTAAACTGAGATAATGGGATGGGAATTTTGGTTACGTTAGAAAAACCCCTTTTTTGGAATTTTAAAAAGTCGATGTTATAAATTGAAATCAAAGTGTTAGGAATGGAATCGATTCGTTTTACCATGAAAAATTAAAAAAAAAATACAACATCACTCTCCTTTTATCTACAAGAAAGTTTCAAGGAACGAAACTTTGAAAATTCCAATACCCCCCCACATGTTCACGGATGGTCACTTTTCCACTTTTTTTAAGGATGCGAAAGTGACTTTTTGTGCGTCAAGAAGTTGATCCTTATCGAAACAAGACCTTTCTACCCATTTTCACCAAATTAATCGCAGCAGGATCCAAGGAATACGTAATAATCTGATATATAGCTACAAATAAAAGTGCACCGAATTTCAATTTTTAGTAGGGCTAGGGCATCTCCTTGTCAAGCAGACTTTGAAAATATATTTTTCAACTCTATCCCTTAAACTTAAAATGAGATAATGGGATGGCAATTTTGGTTACGTTAGAAAAACCCCATTTTTGGAATTTTAAAAAGTCGATGTTATAAAACGAAATCAAAGTGTTAGGAATGGAATTGATTCGTTTTGCAATGACAAATTAAAAAAAAAATATAACATTACTCTCCTTGCAACTACAAGAAAGTTTTCAGGAACGAAACTTTGAAAATACCAATACCCCCCCACATGTTCACGAAGGGTCACTTTTCCACTTTTTTTAAGGTGGCGAAAGTGACTTTTTGCGCGTTAAGAAGTTGCTCCTTATCGAAACAAGACCTTTCAACCCATTTTCACCAAATTAATCGCAGCAGGATCCAAGGAATACGTAATAATCTGATATATAGCTACAAATAAAAGTGCACCGAATTTCAATTTTTAGTAGGGCTAGGGCATCTCCTTGTCAAGCAGACTTTGAAAATATAATTTTCAACTCTATCCCTTAAACTTAAACTGAGATAATGGGATGGCAATTTTGGTTACGTTAGAAAAACCCCATTTTTGGAATTTTAAAAAGTCGATGTTATAAAACGAAATCAAAGTGTTAGGAATGGAATTGATTCGTTTTGCCATGACAAATTAAAAAAAAAATACAACATCACTCTCCTTTTATCTACAAGAAAGTTTTAAGGAACGAAACTTTGAAAATTCCAATACCCCCCCACATGTTCACGGATGGTCACTTTTCAACTTTTTTTAAGGAAGCGAAAGTGACTTTTTGCGTGTCAAGAAGTTGCTCCTTATCGAAACAAGACCTTTCTACCCATTTTCACCTAATTAATCGTAGCAGGATCCAAGGAATACGTAATAATCTGATATATAGCTACAAATAAAAGTGCACCGAATTTCAATTTTTAGTAGGGCTAGGGCATCTCCTTGTCAAGCAGAATTTGAAAATATAACTTTCAACTCTCTCCCTTAAACTTAAACTGAGAT
Source organism: Siphlonurus alternatus (assembly GCA_949825025.1). Classification (NCBI taxonomy): domain Eukaryota; kingdom Metazoa; phylum Arthropoda; class Insecta; order Ephemeroptera; family Siphlonuridae; genus Siphlonurus; species Siphlonurus alternatus. The sequence continues at coordinate 18,427,954 of OX463786.1, forward strand.
AATGGGATGGCAATTTTGGTTACGTTAGAAAAACCCCTTTTTTGGAATTTTAAAAAGTCGATGTTATAAATCGAAATCAAAGTGTTAGGAATGGAATCGATTCGTTTTGCCATGACAAATTAAAAAAAAATACAACATCACTCTCCTTTTATCTACAAGAAAGTTTTAAGGATCGAAACTTTGAAAATTCCAATACCCCCCCACATGTTCACGGATGGTCACTTTTCAACTTTTTTTAAGGAAGCGAAAGTGACTTTTTGCGCGTCAAGAAGTTGCTCCTTATCGAAACAAGACCTTTCTACCCATTTTCACCAAATTAATCGTAGCAGGATCCAAGGAATACGTAATAATCTGATATATAGCTACAAATAAAAGTGCACCGAATTTCAATTTTTAGTAGGGCTAGGGCATCTCCTTGTCAAGCAGAATTTGAAAATATAATTTTCAACTCTCTCCCTTAAACTTAAACTGAGATAATGGGATGGCAATTTTGGTTACGTTAGAAAAACCCCTTATTTGGAATTTTAAAAAGTCGATGTTATAAATCGAAATCAAAGTGTTAGGAATGGAATCGATTCGTTTTGCCATGACAAATTAAAAAAAAAGTATAACATCACTCTCCTTTTATCTACAAGAAAGTTTTAAGGAACGAAACTTTGAAAATTCCAATACCCCCCCACATGTTCACGGATGGTCACTTTTCCAATTTTTTTAAGGAAGCGAAAGGAACTTTTTGCGCTTCAAGAAGTTAATCCTTATTAAAACAAGACCTTTCTAACCATTTTCACCAAATTAATCGCAGCAGGATCCAAGGAATACGTAATAATCTGATATATAGCTACAAATAAAAGTGCACCGAATTTCAATTTTTAGTAGGGCTAGGGCATCTCCTTGTCAAGCAGAATTTGAAAATATAACTTTCAACTCTCTCCCTTAAACTTAAACTGAGATAATGGGATGGCAATTTTGGTTACGTCAGAAAAACCCCTTTTTTGGAATTTTAAAAAGTCGATGTTATATATCGAAATCAAAGTGTTAGGAATGGAATCGATTCGTTTTGCCATGACAAATTAAAAAAAAAATACAACATCACTCTCCTTTTATCTACAAGAAAGTTTTAAGGATCGAAACTTTGAAAATTCCAATACCCCCCCACATGTTCACGGATGGTCACTTTTCCAATTTTTTTAAGGAAGCGAAAGGATCTTTTTGCGCTTCAAGAAGTTAATCCTTAATAAAACAAGACCTTTCTAACCATTTTCACCAAATTAATCGCAGCAGGATCCAAGGAATACGTAATAATCTGATATATAGCTACAAATAAAAGTGCACCGAATTTCAATTTTTAGTAGGGCTAGGGCATCTCCTTGTCAAGCAGACTTTGAAAATATAACTTTCAACTCTCTCCTTTAAACTTAAACTGAGATAATGGGATGGCAATTTTGGTTACATTAGAAAAACCCCTTTTTTGGAATTTTAAATAGGCGATGTTATAAATCGAAATCAAAGTGTTAGGAATGGAATCGATTCGTTTTGCCATGACAAATTCAAAAAAAAATATAACATTACTCTCCTTTTAACTACAAGAAAGTTTTAAGGAACGAAACTTTGAAAATACCAATACCCCCCCACATGTTCACGAAGGGTCACTTTTCCACTTTTTTTAAGGTGGCGAAAGTGACTTTTTGCGCGTTAAAAAGTTGCTCCTTATCGAAACAAGACCTTTCAACCCATTTTCACCAAATTAATCGCAGCAGGATCCAAGGAATACGTAATAATCTGATATATAGCTACAAATAAAAGTGCACCGAATTTCAATTTTTAGTAGGGCTAAGGCTTCTCCTTGTCATGAAGAATTTGAAAATATAACTTTCAACTCTCTCCTTTAAACTTAAACTGAAATAATGGGATGGGAATTTTGGTTACGTTAGAAAAACCCCTTTTTTGGAATTTTAAAAAGTCGATGTTATAAATTGAAATCAAAGTGTTAGGAATGGAATCGATTCGTTTTACCATGAAAAATTAAAAAAAAAAATACAACATCACTCTCCTTTTATCTACAAGAAAGTTTCAAGGAACGAAACTTTGAAAATTCCAATACCCCCCCACATGTTCACGGATGGTCACTTTTCCACTTTTTTTAAGGATGCGAAAGTGACTTTTTGCGCGTCAAGAAGTTGATCCTTATCGAAACAAGACCTTTCTACCCATTTTCACCAAATTAATCGCAGCAGGATCCAAGGAATACGTAATAATCTGATATATAGCTACAAATAAAAGTGCACCGAATTTCAATTTTTAGTAGGGCTAGGGCATCTCCTTGTCAAGCAGACTTTGAAAATATAATTTTCAACTCTATCCCTTAAACTTAAACTGAGATAATGGGATGGCAATTTTGGTTACGTTAGAAAAACCCCATTTTTGGAATTTTAAAAAGTCGATGTTATAAAACGAAATCAAAGTGTTAGGAATGGAATTGATTCGTTTTGCAATGACAAATTAAAAAAAAAATATAACATTACTCTCCTTGCAACTACAAGAAAGTTTTCAGGAACGAAACTTTGAAAATACCAATACCCCCCCACATGTTCACGAAGGGTCACTTTTCCACTTTTTTTAAGGTGGCGAAAGTGACTTTTTGCGCGTTAAGAAGTTGCTCCTTATCGAAACAAGACCTTTCAACCCATTTTCACCAAATTAATCGCAGCAGGATCCAAGGAATACGTAATAATCTGATATATAGCTACAAATAAAAGTGCACCGAATTTCAATTTTTAGTAGGGCTAGGGCATCTCCTTGTCAAGCAGACTTTGAAAATATAATTTTCAACTCTATCCCTTAAACTTAAACTGAGATAATGGGATGGCAATTTTGGTTACGTTAGAAAAACCCCATTTTTGGAATTTTAAAAAGTCGATGTTATAAAACGAAATCAAAGTGTTAGGAATGGAATTGATTCGTTTTGCAATGACAAATTAAAAAAAAAATATAACATTACTCTCCTTTTATCTACAAGAAAGTTTTAAGGAACGAAACTTTGAAAATTCCAATACCCCCCCACATGTTCACGGATGGTCACTTTTCCAATTTTTTTAAGGAAGCGAAAGGAACTTTTTGCGCTTCAAGAAGTTAATCCTTATTAAAACAAGACCTTTCTAACCATTTTCACCAAATTAATCGCAGCAGGATCCAAGGAATACGTAATAATCTGATATATAGCTACAAATAAAAGTGCACCGAATTTCAATTTTTAGTAGGGCTAGGGCATCTCCTTGTCAAGCAGAATTTGAAAATATAACTTTCAACTCTCTCCCTTAAACTTAAACTGAGATAATGGGATGGCAATTTTGGTTACGTAAGAAAAACCCCTTTTTTGGAATTTTAAAAAGTCGATGTTATATATCGAAATCAAAGTGTTAGGAATGGAATCGATTCGTTTTGCCATGACAAATTAAAAAAAAAATACAACATCACTCTCCTTTTATCTACAAGAAAGTTTTAAGGATCGAAACTTTGAAAATTCCAATACCCCCCCACATGTTCACGGATGGTCACTTTTCCAATTTTTTTAAGGAAGCGAAAGGATCTTTTTGCGCTTCAAGAAGTTAATCCTTAATAAAACAAGACCTTTCTAACCATTTTCACCAAATTAATCGCAGCAGGATCCAAGGAATACGTAATAATCTGATATATAGCTACAAATAAAAGTGCACCGAATTTCAATTTTTAGTAGAGCTAGGGCATCTCCTTGTCAAGCAGACTTTGAAAATATAACTTTCAACTCTCTCCTTTAAACTTAAACTGAGATAATGGGATGGCAATTTTGGTTACATTAGAAAAACCCCTTTTTTGGAATTTTAAATAGGCGATGTTATAAATCGAAATCAAAGTGTTAGGAATGGAATCGATTCGTTTTGCCATGACAAATTCAAAAAAAAATATAACATTACTCTCCTTTTAACTACAAGAAAGTTTTAAGGAACGAAACTTTGAAAATACCAATACCCCCCCACATGTTCACGAAGGGTCACTTTTCCACTTTTTTTAAGGTGGCGAAAGTGACTTTTTGCGCGTTAAAAAGTTGCTCCTTATCGAAACAAGACCTTTCAACCCATTTTCACCAAATTAATCGCAGCAGGATCCAAGGAATACGTAATAATCTGATATATAGCTACAAATAAAAGTGCACCGAATTTCAATTTTTAGTAGGGCTAAGGCTTCTCCTTGTCATGAAGAATTTGAAAATATAACTTTCAACTCTCTCCTTTAAACTTAAACTGAAATAATGGGATGGGAATTTTGGTTACGTTAGAAAAACCCCTTTTTTGGAATTTTAAAAAGTCGATGTTATAAATTGAAATCAAAGTGTTAGGAATGGAATCGATTCGTTTTGCCATGACAAATTAAAAAAAAAATACAACATCACTCTCCTTTTATCTACAAGAAAGTTTTAAGGATCGAAACTTTGAAAATTCCAATACCCCCCCACATGTTCACGGATGGTCACTTTTCCAATTTTTTTAAGGAAGCGAAAGGATCTTTTTGCGCTTCAAGAAGTTAATCCTTAATAAAACAAGACCTTTCTAACCATTTTCACCAAATTAATCGCAGCAGGATCCAAGGAATACGTAATAATCTGATATATAGCTACAAATAAAAGTGCACCGAATTTCAATTTTTAGTAGGGCTAGGGCATCTCCTTGTCAAGCAGACTTTGAAAATATAACTTTCAACTCTCTCCTTTAAACTTAAACTGAGATAATGGGATGGCAATTTTGGTTACATTAGAAAAACCCCTTTTTTGGAATTTTAAATAGGCGATGTTATAAATCGAAATCAAAGTGTTAGGAATGGAATCGATTCGTTTTGCCATGACAAATTCAAAAAAAAATATAACATTACTCTCCTTTTAACTACAAGAAAGTTTTAAGGAACGAAACTTTGAAAATACCAATACCCCCCCACATGTTCACGAAGGGTCACTTTTCCACTTTTTTTAAGGTGGCGAAAGTGACTTTTTGCGCGTTAAAAAGTTGCTCCTTATCGAAACAAGACCTTTCAACCCATTTTCACCAAATTAATCGCAGCAGGATCCAAGGAATACGTAATAATCTGATATATAGCTACAAATAAAAGTGCACCGAATTTCAATTTTTAGTAGGGCTAAGGCTTCTCCTTGTCATGAAGAATTCGAAAATATAACTTTCAACTCTCTCCTTTAAACTTAAACTGAAATAATGGGATGGGAATTTTGGTTACGTTAGAAAAACCCCTTTTTTGGAATTTTAAAAAGTCGATGTTATAAATTGAAATCAAAGTGTTAGGAATGGAATCGATTCGTTTTACCATGAAAAATTAAAAAAAAAAATACAACATCACTCTCCTTTTATCTACAAGAAAGTTTCAAGGAACGAAACTTTGAAAATTCCAATACCCCCCCACATGTTCACGGATGGTCACTTTTCCACTTTTTTTAAGGATGCGAAAGTGACTTTTTGCGCGTCAAGAAGTTGATCCTTATCGAAACAAGACCTTTCTACCCATTTTCACCAAATTAATCGCAGCAGGATCCAAGGAATACGTAATAATCTGATATATAGCTACAAATAAAAGTGCACCGAATTTCAATTTTTAGTAGGGCTAGGGCATCTCCTTGTCAAGCAGACTTTGAAAATATAATTTTCAACTCTATCCCTTAAACTTAAACTGAGATAATGGGATGGCAATTTTGGTTACGTTAGAAAAACCCCATTTTTGGAATTTTAAAAAGTCGATGTTATAAAACGAAATCAAAGTGTTAGGAATGGAATTGATTCGTTTTGCAATGACAAATTAAAAAAAAAATATAACATTACTCTCCTTGCAACTACAAGAAAGTTTTCAGGAACGAAACTTTGAAAATACCAATACCCCCCCACATGTTCACGAAGGGTCACTTTTCCACTTTTTTTAAGGTGGCGAAAGTGACTTTTTGCGCGTTAAGAAGTTGCTCCTTATCGAAACAAGACCTTTCAACCCATTTTCACCAAATTAATCGCAGCAGGATCCAAGGAATACGTAATAATCTGATATATAGCTACAAATAAAAGTGCACCGAATTTCAATTTTTAGTAGGGCTAGGGCATCTCCTTGTCAAGCAGACTTTGAAAATATAATTTTCAACTCTATCCCTTAAACTTAAACTGAGATAATGGGATGGCAATTTTGGTTACGTTAGAAAAACCCCATTTTTGGAATTTTAAAAAGTCGATGTTATAAAACGAAATCAAAGTGTTAGGAATGGAATTGATTCGTTTTGCAATGACAAATTAAAAAAAAAATATAACATTACTCTCCTTGCAACTACAAGAAAGTTTTCAGGAACGAAACTTTGAAAATACCAATACCCCCCCACATGTTCACGAAGGGTCACTTTTCCACTTTTTTTAAGGTGGCGAAAGTGACTTTTTGCGCGTTAAAAAGTTGCTCCTTATCGAAACAAGACCTTTCAACCCATTTTCACCAAATTAATCGCAGCAGGATCCAAGGAATACGTAATAATCTGATATATAGCTACAGATAAAAGTGCACCGAATTTCAATTTTTAGTAGGGCTAGGGCATCTCCTTGTCAAGCAGAATTTGAAAATATAACTTTCAACTCTATCCCTTAAACTTAAACTGAGATAATGGGATGGCAATTTTGGTTACGTTAGAAAAACCCCATTTTTGGAATTTTAAAAAGTCGATGTTATAAAACGAAATCAAAGTGTTAGGAATGGAATTGATTCGTTTTGCAATGACAAATTAAAAAAAAAAATATAACATTACTCTCCTTGCAACTACAAGAAAGTTTTCAGGAACGAAACTTTGAAAATACCAATACCCCCCCACATGTTCACGAAGGGTCACTTTTCCACTTTTTTTAAGGTGGCGAAAGTGACTTTTTGCGCGTTAAAAAGTTGCTCCTTATCGAAACAAGACCTTTCAACCCATTTTCACCAAATTAATCGCAGCAGGATCCAAGGAATACGTAATAATCTGATATATAGCTACAAATAAAAGTGCACCGAATTTCAATTTTTAGTAGGGCTAAGGCTTCTCCTTGTCATGAAGAATTTGAAAATATAACTTTCAACTCTCTCCTTTAAACTTAAACTGAGATAATGGGATGGGAATTTTGGTTACGTTAGAAAAACCCCTTTTTTGGAATTTTAAAAAGTCGATGTTATAAATTGAAATCAAAGTGTTAGGAATGGAATCGATTCGTTTTACCATGAAAAATTAAAAAAAAAATACAACATCACTCTCCTTTTATCTACAAGAAAGTTTCAAGGAACGAAACTTTGAAAATTCCAATACCCCCCCACATGTTCACGGATGGTCACTTTTCCACTTTTTTTAAGGATGCGAAAGTGACTTTTTGTGCGTCAAGAAGTTGATCCTTATCGAAACAAGACCTTTCTACCCATTTTCACCAAATTAATCGCAGCAGGATCCAAGGAATACGTAATAATCTGATATATAGCTACAAATAAAAGTGCACCGAATTTCAATTTTTAGTAGGGCTAGGGCATCTCCTTGTCAAGCAGACTTTGAAAATATAATTTTCAACTCTATCCCTTAAACTTAAAATGAGATAATGGGATGGCAATTTTGGTTACGTTAGAAAAACCCCATTTTTGGAATTTTAAAAAGTCGATGTTATAAAACGAAATCAAAGTGTTAGGAATGGAATTGATTCGTTTTGCAATGACAAATTAAAAAAAAAATATAACATTACTCTCCTTGCAACTACAAGAAAGTTTTCAGGAACGAAACTTTGAAAATACCAATACCCCCCCACATGTTCACGAAGGGTCACTTTTCCACTTTTTTTAAGGTGGCGAAAGTGACTTTTTGCGCGTTAAGAAGTTGCTCCTTATCGAAACATGACCTTTCAACCCATTTTCACCAAATTAATCGCAGCAGGATCCAAGGAATACGTAATAATCTGATATATAGCTACAAATAAAAGTGCACCGAATTTCAATTTTTAGTAGGGCTAGGGCATCTCCTTGTCAAGCAGACTTTGAAAATATAATTTTCAACTCTATCCCTTAAACTTAAACTGAGATAATGGGATGGCAATTTTGGTTACGTTAGAAAAACCCCATTTTTGGAATTTTAAAAAGTCGATGTTATAAAACGAAATCAAAGTGTTAGGAATGGAATTGATTCGTTTTGCAATGACAAATTAAAAAAAAAATATAACATTACTCTCCTTGCAACTACAAGAAAGTTTTCAGGAACGAAACTTTGAAAATACCAATACCCCCCCACATGTTCACGAAGGGTCACTTTTCCACTTTTTTTAAGGTGGCGAAAGTGACTTTTTGCGCGTTAAAAAGTTGCTCCTTATCGAAACAAGACCTTTCAACCCATTTTCACCAAATTAATCGCAGCAGGATCCAAGGAATACGTAATAATCTGATATATAGCTACAAATAAAAGTGCACCGAATTTCAATTTTTAGTAGGGCTAGGGCATCTCCTTGTCAAGCAGAATTTGAAAATATAACTTTCAACTCTATCCCTTAAACTTAAACTGAGATAATGGGATGGCAATTTTGGTTACGTTAGAAAAACCCCTTATTTGGAATTTTAAAAAGTCGATGTTATAAATCGAAATCAAAGTGTTAGGAATGGAATCGATTCGTTTTGCCATGACAAATTAAAAAAAAAGTATAACATCACTCTCCTTTTATCTACAAGAAAGTTTTAAGGAACGAAACTTTGAAAATTCCAATACCCCCCCACATGTTCACGGATGGTCACTTTTCCAATTTTTTTAAGGAAGCGAAAGGAACTTTTTGCGCTTCAAGAAGTTAATCCTTATTAAAACAAGACCTTTCTAACCATTTTCACCAAATTAATCGCAGCTGGATCCAAGGAATACGTAATAATCTGATATATAGCTACAAATAAAAGTGCACCGAATTTCAATTTTTAGTAGGGCTAGGGCATCTCCTTGTCAAGCAGACTTTGAAAATATAACTTTCAACTCTCTCCCTTAAACTTAAACTGAGATAATGGGATGGCAATTTTGGTTACGTTAGAAAATCCCCTTTTTTGGAATTTTAAATAGGCGATGTTATAAATCGAAATCAAAGTGTTAGGAATGGAATCGATTCGTTTTGCCATGACAAATTCAAAAAAAAATATAACATTACTCTCCTTTTAACTACAAGAAAGTTTTAAGGAACGAAACTTTGAAAATACCAATACCCCCCCACATGTTCACGAAGGGTCACTTTTCCACTTTTTTTAAGGTGGCGAAAGTGACTTTTTGCGCGTTAAAAGGTTGCTCCTTACCGAAACAAGACCTTTCAACCCATTTTCAACAAATTAATCGCAGCAGGATCCAAGGAATACGTAATAATCTGATATATAGCTACAAATAAAAGTGCACCGAATTTCAATTTTTAGTAGGGCTAAGGCTTCTCCTTGTCAAGAAGAATTTGAAAATATAATTTTCAACTCTATCCTTTAAACTTAAACTGAGATAATGGAATGGGAATTTTGGTTACGTTAGAAAAACCCCATTTTTGGAATTTTAAAAAGTCGATGTTATAAATCGAAATCAAAGTGTTAGGAATGGAATCGATTCGTTTTGCCATGACAAATTCAAAAAAAATATAACATCACTTTTCTTTTATCTACAATAAAGTTTTAAGGAACGAAACTAAAACTATAATGCTGAATTTCACTTAATTTTGATGGAATATTTACTGTATAATATATGTTTGTATTCTTTTAAATTAAATTTGATGCCCCGTTTTAATATAAAAAGAGGCAATAATAAAACAACACACTAAAAAAAAAGTTTATTTAGCAACAGTAAATTAATTTAGTTTACGTCTTAAATTGAAAAAAGTACTTCAATTTTATAAAATTAATATTTAAAAAAAAATGTTAAAATTTAATGAAATTATACTTGACAAAAAAATAAATGTGAATATTTATGTAGCGTTGTGTGCAATATCTTTATAAAATTATAAAATTTTCTGCCCTAAGACCTTTCTGGAGTTCCTATTCCCTTGGTTGTAAGAGAGAGAGAGAGAGAGAGAGAGAGAGAGAGAGAGAGAGAGAGAGAGAGAGAGAGAGAGGTTTAATTTGAGCCACGAGGAAGCCAAGAAAGAAAAAAAAGGTATTAGAAAGAGCGTAATATTAAAAACGAGGAGGTTTGTAAAGTTAATAAAGAATTAATTTGCAGTTCCATGTACGGTTTTAACAAAAGAGAAAAAAAAACTTTTTTTTTTTACATGGTTGTGAAAATTACAGCAAAAGGTTTTAATTTATTTTATAGAGTATAATTACTTCATTGCTATTCTTTAATCTCTATAAAGGTTTCGAATGAGAATTTACTTCTTAGTAGGGATTTGTTATTTAAACTTTAACCAATGATCCATTGAAATTATCGTAAATCATAAATCTTATTTAATTATTTGTTTATTTTATTTTATTTTTTATAAAATGCACTCACTGCATTTTCGTTTTCTATCCTTAGGGTTAGGCAATTTGCTTAGCTTTGTTGTTAAGCAGTTTGCATATATTACAGGGGCTACACTTTGTTCAATACATCATAATATATTGTTAATCATTTTTATGGCTGATCTGGTTAAAAATTCTTGTACTCAAGCCCAAACTTGTATTGCAATATGTGTTTTCTGAATAAAAGCCTTTTTGAATTTGAATTACAAAAATTATTATTAAATTTTTTTAAAGATATTGCTGTTAAAACTTATTGTTTCTTGTTTATGGCAATATTTAAAAAGCTATACACGGTATAGACAACCCATTCAATCTCTATATAGGCTATGCCCTAAGTCAGCTGATTTTGCAGTATTCCCACCATCCTATGTAAATAAACAAAAACAAAAAAAAAAAAAAAAAATCGAAAAAAAAAACGATATAGCGTTTTTGGCATTAAAGAGATTTTTTTTTAGATGAAAATAAGCTTTTCATTATCAGAAGACTCCTAAATGGGGGGGGGGGTAGATGATGGTTTCAAAATATTAGCTTTAATAGTTACTGGAAAAAAAAAATCAAATTTTCTAACATGGTGACTTATGGAGAAATTTTTCCGGCCAGGGAACACTTGAAGCCTCTATTGACAGTAACATATTATATTTCTTCTGGTGCGAACTCACAGGAAACAACACATCGCCACAATGTTGCCACATTTGCATAATCCCTTCTCTGTTATCTGACACGTGTGTGTCACGTGGCGTCGACACGTGGCGGATTATCATCGAGTGCTACGAGGGTTATAATCCGAGCTTGTTTTTTAATGGGAGTGTTTTTATCGTTATCTCGTTATCAATCTAAATTGAAGCAATGTCAATATTCATCACGGACTCTTTGATCACTTTGGGAAGGTTTCATTTCCATGAGAGTATAATGTTGCGTTTGGTGTGTATCAAATATTCCAATAAAACAACGTAAATTTAAGTATATACAAATAAATAATAAAATGAAATAAATGTTTGAGGTGAAAATTATTGTAAGTTAATTATTAATATCAGAAACACGCGTTTTTCAAGGTTTAATTTACTGATTATATTTATTATATAAGCCTGCAACCAATAAATGTGAGGAAAAGTATATTAAAATTATGTTTATTACTTAAAAATTATTATATTAGAATCTATATAAGACCTGTCATAAAAATAATAAAAATAAATATTATTAATAAATAATGAATTATATGCTCAATCGTATTTCGTATTAATGTTCTCACAGGAAAATATAACATTTAAGCAAACTAGCCTAAAAATAATTTATTATCTGTAAGAAAGCGAAGTCTTTACATTTTAGCAAAAATCATGTAAGTAAATTTTTATAATTTGTTTCATAACTTGGTTAGATTTTGGAATTTTCTTAAACTTTGATATTTACTTGAAAAACAATCCTTTATTTGACGTCATTGTTATGAGTCATCCAATCTTCATCTGTGATTTAATTAATTCAATCTTGATTACTCGAATCATTACGTTCATGAATAACCATCGCTTCTCTAACTGATAAATTAAGCCGTGACGAAATCATCAGTTAGTCATTTATTTATGGTGATTTGTAATTATACATGTGGCTATCTTGGTATTTTAATAATGTGGTTCTATTGTTATAAATCAGTAACTAAATGTGCAATTTTAATAGTTATTTCGAAATTCTTTATACATTTACGAATATATGACTGTCACATCTGAGCTCTGTGTATGATACAAAGTTCATATTATAAGCTTACTGAGAAAAATAACATTTCTAGATTAAAAATTAAATTGCATAGTTTTTAAATTTGCAAATTGTGTTTGGCACATATATACCTTTGATATTTTTTTTTATAAAATATATATTTTTTTATTTTATTCGCTTATAAAAAATGTCGAACACAATAATAACAATGATAAAACATTTATAATATTTACATTATAGAACTACATAATATGATGAAATCAATTTTATCAAAATAAACTTAACTACAACGGGAATATAAAGATAATAATGTTTTCCAAATTTACTGAACTCTCGACTATATTATGAAAAAATATTGCTGCTGAACTCCTATACGATAACTGCTTTTATTTATTTACTTAGCAAGTAATATTATAATCATTAAGATTCAACTCCATTTACCAGAAAACACAACTTGTGGATGTCATTAACTTTAAATGATAATCTAAAGAAAACATTAATATTTACCCACACAAGAAAGACTTTAAAAATCCCCTCTCTACTCCCATCCTGTTGCTCTAAGCTCCTTGGATTAGCCTGGCTTGTGCGGGTCTGATAGATTCTTGTTTAATGGAATATGTAGCCCGGATTAGATGAGGGGTATGTGGACACTACCCCAGCTGATCCCACCTTATGTCATTTAAAGAGTAGGGGTAACAACAGTTTAATAGGGGTGTACTTATAAAATATTGTAAGTTTTTTTTAATGCTAATTATTTTTTTTCAAAATTCACTTAATATTTTTGAAAACAGGAAAGTGTAATATTTTATATTTAGATAAAGGATCTCGATTGAATAATTTCTTCAATTATTTTTAACTCTATGACCCCCTTAAAATTGTGCTTTGTTACGCTGATGTCATAGACATGCAGTTTTAATATACGCAAGCATAATAGAGAAACGCATTACATGACTATGACGTCACAGCAATTTCACATGGTATCATAAAAATCTGAAAATATTGAAAAAAAACATAAATCGGCGTACTGTATATGCAATATTTTTTTTAATACAAGTTGTCCATTGTGCGTTTAATTTGTAATTAATAATACATCTTATTAATTGGTGCAATATCTACACAATTACATTTTAATAATAATTTAATACAAAATAGATAATCATGTTTACATATTTAATGTGGTAATTATACCATTAACACATTAAATTTGTATTTAGCTTTAATGTGTGATAATACAACAAAAATAAATCCCAAATGAGTAATATATTATAAAACCCTAAAATAGTGACCTGTTGCTGTGCGCTCGGCGGCCATCTTGTCTCATCGAGCCCCAGAGAACTCGATTGGGTCAAATCACCGGGGATATATGAGAGGAGATAACAGGGCAAGTGCCACCTAGGGGCCGCTGTACCTTTCACACCCCCGTGGAGAAATATAATCTACCGTGTCAGACGTCCCGAGGGATTTTAGATCTGCATTTTTTATCCAATAATTTGTTTTATTTTAATTGTTCCCTTGGGAATTCAATTCATGGTATAAAAAAAATACATGTTTTTGTTTTATCTGAAAATATTCACACACCTTTGTTCGCCTTACCTTGTATAGTCGCACCTTGGAAAATTTCTCTTTACAGCCTTGTTATTAATCAACATGCCCAGTAAGAATAATACAGGGCATGGTGATTAACAAGGTTGCAAATTGGGAGTTTTCCAAGACGAATGTATAAATTGTTTTAATTAAAGCTAGATATAGGTTTGGTGAACTTTAATTTTTAGTGTTTTCTTCTTTCAAAATTATAAATCACCACGTCGTCATTTAGTGCTGCAATTCTACCAAAATTTGCGTGGGTGTAACGCGTCTTACGAGGTCTTGGGTACATGTTACATTGCATGTTATTAAGAATATAAATTTATGTTTTTACACATATTTATTAATTCAAAGCCAGAAGTGAGGAGAAATGTACTCTTGCCGTCTAAATTATGGTTTATGCTTCAATTGCAATTCCTTTATCGTAAAAGAAGAAACTTGAAAAATTAAATTATTTTAAAACAATTCTAATTAATGCATTTTTTATCTATATTTTTTAAATTTTTATAATAATAAATTACAATTTAAAAAATTGTTAAATAATATGAAAAACTTAAAATTTAAAAAATATAATATAATAAATTTGAAAAAAATATAACAGCAACAACAATTATATTGTTATAGTTAAAAAAAGGAAACGTATTTTTTGGTAAACAAGTGAGTTATTGGAAGTTTGAATAAAAAGAAAAGTAAAAATAAAAAATTATAAAACAAAAGTAAAAAATTCAAAAGATTATTTTCTTCTTTTTTAAATCTTTGAATATAAATGTTTGTACTGATGAAATCTTAAATCAAATAAAAGTTTAACTCGATTTAAAGACACAGACTTAACATGGTTGAACACAAGCTAGAGGGAGAATTACTCGTTTACACGTTGACATCAAAGTGCTCGGCTGCTGATGTAATTTGCCATCGCCTTCTCAAGACTGGCAGCAAACTGCTGGAACTCGACTGGAATTTTAAAGATCCAGTCAATTCCAGCAGCATGCCATTAACTTGAGAAATAATGTTTCCGACGTTTAGTTTTATTGACTTCAGACAATGATCAACTAATGAATATATTCATCGTAATGATTTTTATTTGTTTACGAGCATTAATTTGTGTTTACAACTTTATATATATATTTGTGAAAACGTATTCATGGGATCATGGGTGATAATAACTTTTAAGAAAGTAACTTTTTTTTTTAAATAATGGAATAAGAAAATGCTTCAACATGCATCTTCACTTTTCTATTTCTTCCTTTAAATTATTATTATTATTAATAATTTGTAAAACATTAATTTAAAAAGATTGCGTTCAGTGTACCTAATCAGTCAAAATGTTAATAAGAATAAATAACATTTTTCCTGTTTAGCTATAGACATTCAGTATACCCATGTACAATAAATTTATGTAAAATATAAGTATGTTTAATAATTATTAATTACCTTATCATTTTATAAAAGACATAGCTTTTATTAACTGCATTTATTTCAATTTTTAACTTTAATTACGGAAAAATGATTTTGAAACTAAAAATGTTAAAATTAATAAATAAAAAAATGTTTGTTTACTATATACTCTATATAGTTTTCAAGTAAATGTGAATTCTCTGTCAAAAAACTTTTTAATAAAACACATTAAAATTAATTAATTAACGGATGGTCGTGAGTTCGATCCCAGCCATGCACCGCCAAACTTTTTGTAAGTGACGGTTGCTAAAGAAAACCCACTCGTGCATCCGGGAGGTGCATGATTGATGGCATCCTCCATCCATCCATCCTGACTGAGGTTTCCATGGTTTCCTCAGTCACAACCAGGCGAATGCTGGGATGGATTGCTTAGGCTATGGCCGCCCCGATTTGGAAGCGACCCACAAAAGTAGGGTCTACAAAAGCCGGGAGGTTAAATTCAGTCACTTAATTGTGGCCAGTACCCTATACTAGGGTTCAGTTGAGAAGCTAAAAATATATATATATATATATATATTAAGAGAACAAAAATGTAATAATATATAATATTTAAATTTACAAAAAATCATAAAAACGTTTCTCTGAATATCATGCCACATTCACTTTTAAGAAAGCTGCACTTATATAATCATGCAACGAAACAATTTCCCAACCTCATCACGAAACATTTCGTGTAGCATGAGCTTGCCACAGACCACTCAAATCTTATTGCTTTTTAATTCTTTTTAGGCAATACCTGATGCATGTTTTTATAGGAATTGTATTGGGTCATTTTTAATAATATAAATGGTGTCACAAAAAAACAAAATATAAAGAGAAAAAATATGTGAAAATATACACTTCAGGACATAATAAGCGCGCGTCTATGGAGGCGTGATATGATATACAAAAATAATATGAACAGTATAATGATTATTTATTACTATTCCAATTTAATTATATATTATATACTGTATTATGCAAGTTACTCTATAGATGCAATATATTGCATATATATCTTATCCATGCTTATAAATTTTTTCTTTTATGTTTTCATTAGCATAAATTATTAATTAAATATGATTTTATAATGCTTTATATATTATAGATAGTTAAATTGTGTCGTTTTTCTCTAATAATATTAAAATGACAATGATAAAATCGTCATTTTTACTCTTGAAATGCATGTATAATGCGTATGCGTATCGAATTTTCTGTATGGTATAAATAAATAGAAATACAAAAGTTATAATGATCCTCCATACGAGATTATCTGGTCATGCAGACATATTCTAAGAACTTGAGTGTACACTATGTTGAAGTGCATGTTTGCAGTTAACGATAAGATTTATATCAACGATCATTATACATCACAACCACGCTATCTAAGATATTCCCTGGAGAGAAGAAAAAAACATTCCACGAGAATCGAGGAAATCGGAAACTGCAACGGCGATCAAGCGTGAACCAAACGACTCCCAAGAGGGAGCATCGTGTAATTGGTCGAGAGCCGCTAGGGAGGAATTGGGACCACATCTCTCTCTCTCTCTCGCTCTGACCATCTTGCAAGCTTCTTGATGGGCTAGAAAAGAGCACGAATCTTCGTCTCATCACATTGTCTGAAAACATTCTGTTTCATCAGTAACATTGAGTGTTCAACTATCGTCTAACAAAAACCACACAAGTTTTACTTTTTTTACAGCAAAAAAACTTCAAAAGAATGTTGTACTGTATTATTACATATTATACACTACTTATATGTATTTATTACCTATGTTATTAACTATAATAAACATTTTTTTTATTGATTTTATCACTTATATATATATATATATATATATATATATATATATATATATATATATATATATATATATATATATATATATATATATATATATATATAATATATATATATATATTATAATATATATATTATAATATATATATCACAATGGACAATTTGCATGACATTTTTTTACTACAGAAATGGATAGAGGGTACCAAATTATGCTGCTCTGAATTTTTCAGATTTTCTTGAGAGCGCGAACTATTTTTAAAAAATTATTGAAAGTCAGTTTTATGACGTCACGGGCGTTTAGCGCCCATCCTTTTCTTAAGGACAGACTCCTCGTGACGTCATAAAATGGACTTTCAATAATTTTTTTAAAAATAGTTCCCGGTCTCTAAAAAATCTGAAAATATTCAGAGCAGCATAACTTTGCATCCTCTATACCCATTTCTGCAATAAAAAAATGCCATGCAAATTGTCCATTATGTATATACAAATTTGATGCATCGAAAGTTAATTATAAATGCAATAAATTTTAACACAATTTTTTTCTGCATGGAGTGTATATTATATTTAAAATTCGAAATTAATGTACATTTTAATATATCCTCATCAATAGCGATATCTTTTTATACAAAGACCCGTGTATAACGTAATCCTCTCTTCTGCATTCTTATATCTTAATCCTCAAAGCAAACAACGTAGAGAAGAGTGAGTGATATCGGAACATCGCTTTGTTACGTTTAGAATATTATCGTTCAATGACCAGAATAATTTAAATACGTGGCTCTTATAATCGTACTTACCACAGTTAAAAATTATTAGCAGTACTGCTTGAAAGTTTCAAGCAAATTATTGGTCCTTGCCTGTTTCAAGCAACTGTGCTTGAAAGATTCAAGCAATATTTTGCTTGAAACTTTCACGCAGACTTGCTTGAATCTTTCAAGCTAACGCTTGCTTGAATGTTTCAAGCACTTTTGCTTGAACCATTCAAGCTCTTAAATAAGCTTTCTTTCCTCCCCTCCCCTTTTACCTCCCCTAGCTATAGCTATAATCTAACTAACTTATATTTTTTTTTACATGTGAAATAGATCAAGTAAAATTTTCGGTGTTTCATGCACTGAATCTGCTAACTTAAAAAAATCTGCAATACAATTAAGAAATGCAATATTTTAAATTATTATATATATAAGTGCTATAAAACTAAAATGCTCTGTATAGCAATAATATTTATAAACAATTCTACATTTTATTATAATATAATTATAAATTACTCACTTCAGTTGCATTTGCAGTCTACATGCACTTTTGTTCACTATATTATACTTTATATATATCACTATATGATTTGAATTCAGACATGTGAGTTAAATGGAAGAGGTGATAGTTGAAATAATAAATCATTATAGTTACAATTTACATATTTTTAATAATTATATTTCTTGATAAACATTTCAAAATTTTAATATTTGTCATTTTATTATTCTCTTACAGCAAAAATTATTTCATTTACAAAAATTCACATTAATTGAAAAATATAACAAAACTGTTTTTATTTTCACTTATAACTTTGTGACTCACGTTAAGTTCGGCTGGGACAGGCACAGAATGGGCAGTTGTGGGTTGTTGATGCTGTTCATGGGGTTGTTGGTTGGGGCAGGCGGGGCTCGGGGTCATTGTAGGGGCACCAAGGGGCAGACACGTCCTCGGCTCTCAGGCAGGCACAGTCACACCAGCATCTCGACCATGACCACGAGTCCAGCTCATCAGTCTCGTCATCACCATTGCCTCTCCGAAGCACACCTAATAATCAAAAAGAAGAAAATCATGAGCTATGTACTCCCTCGATCATCACAATTAAAGCGATCAAACGTTGCATTGACTTTTTTTTTTATTTATTTTTTTTTAATATCGATTTTTTTAATGAAATTTAATTTTTATAGATATGCAATTAATAAAATTATTATACTATTTAGATTTAAATTAATATAAATTAACGTAATTGTGTAATATAATTAATATATAATTTTTTTTCTCTAAAATACTTTTATTATTTTCAACATTTTTAGCCATATTGAAAGGAGCAGTGCATGAAACCGGGAAAAGAAGCCACATTTGGACACAACATTTATAACCTTTTTGAAACGTTTTATTGTTTTTTATATCTATGAGCATAAACGCATACAATTGAACATTAGTTTTATCACTTACCTGTAACTTATTTGTCACTATTTCGATGATATTTTCTCTCATTCTTCATCACATTGGATGGCGTCACTTTTCTCTGACTGGCGTCGTCTTCCCCTGTATTTTCATCCCTCTACCACCGTCACCGAACGGCGCTGTTTAAAAAATTGCTTGAACTGATTCAAGCAACACTGCTTGAATCTTTCAAGCAACTGCAGCTTTCATATAACTTGCTTGAAACTTTCAAGCTAGCTCTGAAAATCGTCGCTGACTGCTTGAATGTTTCAAGCAGTAGTGCTAATAATTTTTAACTGTGTGCTCTGTAGTATTCGAGTTCGAGGCGAATATTTTTTTATATTGTTTTTTGTGGATTAAAATATTACAAAAATTTAAAAATTATTTAATTTCTTTAAAATAATTATTCCTTAGCTTCAAAACAATTTCTTCTTTAATGCAATTTTCTTCATCTATAATACTTTCAAATTCTTTCAATTAAGCAAATTTATATATCAAATACATAAATTATGAAAGTTGATATGAAAATATATAATTTGAAACAATATTTAATTAATAAACATTTTTGTTGTAAATAAAATTTAATTAAATGAAACTAATTGTTCTTGTCTAATTTCAGAAAATTTGCAAATTGTTTAGATTTTTTCATATTGTCTGCTTCATCCAAAATTATAGTCGCTATAATTAATAAAATAAATACTGTGCCTAGCACTATATAATATATTACATATAATATATATTATAGTAGAGTACAATTATAGTGGCACATTGGCCATCCTTTAAAGTGTATTTATTCATCATACATTGTATTATATTTAATGATTAAATTGTGAAATCAATAAATTAAAATGACAAAATATGAAATTTGCAAATAAATAATAATAATTTATTACTTGTGCATGCAATAAACAATTTTAGTGATGTAACTAAATAATGTAAAAGTGTGAGAGTATTAAATCACATTTTGCAATTTAATTAAGCATCTCTATCAAAGAGATTTTATAACGCTTTTAAAGCTAATAAGCCAGAATAAAATTTATGATAAACCAGCCATGTTGATGATAATATCCATGCATGAGCAAATAACTTTCAATCAATATAAGTGCTTATTTCAGTGAATGAAAATCACATTTAAACCAGAATAATTTGCTATTGAACGACATTGAATTTGTAAAACAAAACATTAAAAAAATCATAGAAAATAATTATATCATAAACGTAACAGAAAATTCCAGATTTCGTTTAAAATTAGGGAAATAAATTTTAAAAATTAAGTTTATAATTGCAAATTAAATTAATAAATGAAAAGAAAGAGAAAATTTATCTGCAACAATTTTACTTGCAATATTATTATCTAAAATTGATAGACCAAAAATAAAATAACTTATTTATTTAATATTTTGTCTATTATATTTTTACGTTATTTCACCCAATGAAATTGCAAAAATATAGTAGAGGCAGGCACTACATCACAGTTTTAGCTACCTAAGTTGAAAAATTACGTCTTCAAACTATCCTCAACACGTTTAAACCTAATCTTATTACATTATTTTACCTCAAAAACACATTACTATACTTCGCTCAAAGAAAGGATCAAATAGAGAAATAAGAGGAAAGAAGATGTAATCTTATCTTTTTCTCTCTTTTTTGATACAAAATAAGAGGAAAAAATATGATGAGAGAAGTTATAAGTGAATAAAACAATGAAATTTATTTTAACTCGGGTACCATCCTAAATAATTTTTTACAGTAAATTTTGTTTTACTACTGACTAATTATGGTAGATTTTCGGACCCTAAAATGACGTCACAAAATTAGTTCGGGCATTCGATGACGTAAGTCTGATTGTCCACGACGCACGCAGCCGGTCCGCAGTGGCAGCGGCGGCATCGATTCTCTCCAGAGACCTCCAGGGGGGGATGTCACACAGGTAGCTCGGTGAGGAGTAGGAGATTCAGTAGCCACTCCAATGGACTCCTGACGTCCTAGGAGCTTCAGTAGCCAGTCCAATGGACTCCTGACGACGAGCTGATTCAATTGAACTGGCTACTGAACTTTCTATAGTAATTCTTTCGTTTATAAATATTATGAAAAACAATTAATGTGCCAATAATGACACTTGGCAAGGCTTTGCTCTTTTAAAAAAAGTGAAAATTTCATATTCATTCAAGACCATAATAATAAGTAATAAGTTTCAATTGTCTTTGTTTTTTTAAAAAAAAGTTATAGAAATCGGAAAAATACTGTATAGAGTCCATGTTTATGTTTTGTTTATGTTCTATTCATTTTTATCCACAATTTTTCATCTGCAGTCAATTATCTGGACTTGAAAATAAAAACAATTTACTTTTCGAGTCAAATTTTTATATGATACCTACAATTCGTAGGAAAATAAATTTATTATGCTCTTAAAGAATTCAAGAAACTTGCCAGAACATAATCATCCTACAGATTTTACCAGATTTACAAACTAATTTTATTACACCACATTTCCCGCTACTAGGTTACCGCCCCTCTAGCCTCCGTGGTCCAACTCTCCCGTGTGTGCTATCAACTCCCAGGACGATCGTACTGCTAACTGAGACAATATACTGACAGTCAATGAACACATCATGACGTCACAACTATATCGTCAGTCAACCACGGGGCTGTGACGTCACAGTTAAAGAGCTATGACGTCGTATTGTTTTCTTACCAGTTTGATATGCAACCAGTGGGGCATTTGTTATTAACTGAAAAACTTTTTAAACTTATTTGCTTAATCATGGACTATATTATATAATTTTATGATTGAAAAGTAAGTTTTGGCGGATAAACATGGTTGGGTTTAAAATAATTATATAATTTTATGTAAAACAATAAGTTTAATGACCGCACTGAGAATTGGTAAATTCAAATTGGGACCATCTTGACTGAGGTTTCCACGTGTCTTTAGTTAAAGTTGGCAAATGCTAGGATACTTTTCAATACATTATCTAAAAAAAAATTAATAAATCTTTGTTTTGATATCCAAAATTTCACTTCAATAAGATCTTGTTTAGAAATAATTTGGATTAATTGTACTATCTGCAAATTGGTATATAAACACCTGTTTTCTTTATCTTATCAACTACAGCGGTAAATCCATGTCACTTGTTAACTCTAATCAGATTACCTCTCCCCTTCAGCTCTCTCACCTGGACAATTAATTAACATGGGATACCTGAGTAGGGGGATTGTGTTTAACTTTTCAAGCTAAATTCAACGTTGATGATATCAACACCATTTCTTAGATTTTATAATTTCTTAAAAAAAAAAGTAAAAATAATTGTTAAAATATTTGTTATGATTACTTGTCAATTTAAATAAATTGAGTTTGAAAATTTTCTGGTGGTATGTGCAGGAGTTAAAAAGCAGTAACTTTTGTTATTTTTCTTACAAGAAATCATCATAGAAGGTTCAGTAGCCAGTTCAATAGACTCCTGACAATGAGCTGGTTCCATTGAACTGGCTACTGAACCTTTATAGTAAACAATTGAAGAAAATGGTGCTCTGAAACTACCGCAACCAGTATTATAATAAGAATGATTAATTATTGATATTTACATTCCTTTAGAACGTATTACCTATAAACTTGATTATTCATTTTAAATATATATTCTTCAAATATATATTTTTGTTAAATTATATACTCACATGAAATGAATCACTGTATTAATAAGTTTGATGTTACAAAAACGATACAATTTAAAGATCCTTAGTAAATAATAACATAATTAATATTTAATACACTCACCTGTTTGGTAACTGAGTCGATCAGTCTGACGAAAATATCTTGCTCCTGTCGCACTCCTGAAACAAACGAACAACGAAAATTAACATCATCCGATTTGTAAAGAAATGGAGATTTGGGAAACTGGGTATATAAGAAGAGGACTTTATGCAGTACAAAAAAGTTCTAGCTCACTACGTCTTCATAGACCGCGTGATAATGCCTACATACAGAGCAGAGGTAACGTTCGTGGTTTCCAGAGGTGTATACAATTGGCGTTGGAAATATTTATATTTGGATAGAAGACCTATCTCTAATTTATGTATAGCATATATTTTTTTTAATTTAACCCTCTAACTAAAAATCATGCTGCAAAACATTGTAACGTCATATATACTTACAAGTTGTAAGATAATAAGACACTACCTTAATATTATGATAAACTGCAAGCTCTTGTATAATATTTTTAAATTATTATTTATATCACAACATAAGAAACCACTTTGAGACTTAAAAAGATTATAAATTCTACTAACGGGGGAATTAAAAATGTTGCTAACACAGGAGCAGCATTTTATTTACATCTCCCACCAAGCACATAATGAAGATGTACAGATGTTTACTAAACGCTAGCTTCCCTCCAGCACCTCTAAAAGTGGCATAAACACGAGTGCCTTTTAACTTCTTTAAGTGCAACAAATCATTTTATAACTTACAAATATCACCCGTTGTTGCTTTACGTATAATAATATAAAACAAGTTAGAGGCTTAGAAAAGAAATGTGTACATTTTAGGCTGAAATTATTAAGTATACTCAATTTTATTTAATTATAATTCTTCATGCTTAAAAAATAGACTAAAAATAACGTTGAATTCTTTGTGAAATTTGTTATAAGAGCTATTTTACAACTCATTTTTTGTAAAAATTAAGTTAATCTAAATTAAAATTAATTAATCACTACAATATTGTTAACTGATTAGATATGAATTTAATATGTTCAAGTTATAAAATTCTATTATTAATTAAAAATGATGCGTTTTAATTATCATTATCAATATTCATGTACATAATAATAATTCTTATGAAAGATGTTTTGAATATTATACCTAAATACGTGTTTTTAATTATAATATAATATAATAATATACTGGCAGCTAAAAATGCCTTCAATCAAAATTATTCACCCTGTAAAATCTGCAACCTTTCGCAAAGCAAAGTAAGGCGGGTCACGTAATTTACAGGCGTTATTAATTTTTTTAAACTGCAAATCGATTTAATAAATTATATATAATAATATTATAATATATCAATAACTGCCCTTAATATTTTTATTGCAAATATCATGAATAAATTTTAATTTTAAAATTTAATATAGCATATTTGTTATATACCCTATTATTATAATTGAAAAATTACGTCTTTTCTTTTACATGTCTAAACCTAATTTCTTTGCATCTGAAATACTTTTCATTTCCTTTCGCTCAAAGTGAGGATGAAATGGAGACAATATTTCTAACATTTTATGCTCACTAAAAGAGAACAAGACGTAATCTCGTCTTTTACCCTCTAAAATGTAGCAAAATAAGAGGAAATTAGACGAGAAGAGAGCTTAATAGCTAATAAAACATGAAACTCATTTCAACTCAGGTATTCTAATTGAAAAAAAAATAATTAATTGTGTCTTGAAAACTTTACACAAATGCATCTTGTAAAACATAAAACTGACACAACATCCTAGAATGCAAGCCTCTATCTCAATTATGTTTCAGCAGCAAGGAAGTTTTGTAACTTTTCTCTCCACATTAATATCCTAGTTCAATGATGCAAATGCTCTGTGCGGTCAACCTGCCTTAATCCTCGGGTTAGGGCTGTAAATATCTTCCACAGGAACTAATTACAGCAAAGTAGCCTTCCTGCAAGCCAGTAAATAATGTGAGATAACGTCTAGTACTTTACCATAGAGCTTCATAGAAGTTATGATGGAAATTTGTCGATTTTAATAACTTTCCGAGTTGAAATTAATCTCATCTTCTACTCGCTATTAAGCTCTCTTCTCGTCTAATTTCCTCTTATTTTGCATAATTTTAGAGAAAAAAAAAAGAGGGAAAGAAACGAGATTACGTCTTTTTCTCTCTTCTTGAACATAAAATGTTAGAAATATTGTCTTCATTTAATCCTCCCTTTGGAGGAAGTAAGATGTGTTTTAGAGGTAAAAAGATTAGGTTTAGACGTGCAAAGATGAGTTGAAGACGTAAATTTTCAAATATAATAGGTTTTTACCAGTTTGTTAGTGCATTAATTTATGAAATTTCTTACGGAATTTGTGAATATATATTATGACAACAATAAATTATATTATAATAAATAAAATATGGAATTTTTTTGGGAAAATTATTGTATTGATATTTTTAAAAATTTGCATACATAGTATATTTTTAAATACATAAAAAACAACTAGGTATTTTTTACTCAGCAAAATATGAGAAAAATACTTGATGAAATCCATTGCAGAAATTAAGTGCATAAAAATATTTGAAGAAAATTCATTGTATATGAAACCAATATACAGTTTTCTTATAACTTGTGATGTATACAATATATTGTACAATGTACACTCATCGCCATAAAAAAATTCCCAACTGCAGCTTTGTTTATCATCTATGCTATTCTTACGGGATATGTTGATTATAAACGCAAATGGGAAATTTTCTGAGTCGACGACTGTATAATAATATAATATTACGTTAAAATTTTATAACGGAAAAAAACAAGGGATCTATAGAGAAATATTTTACAAGTTATTTACTTTTATATAATTTTCCTTACACTATTGAAATACCTTATTAAGTATAAAAGAGTTAATATATAGAACAAAATGTGAGCCACATCGTCATCAAAAGTAAATAAAGTTTCCTCATTCTATTCAAGCCTTGGTAATATTCACACACAGCTACTGCGGTAGTTCTACATCACCTGTATACCTCGCTAAACAAATACCTGCAGCAGCCACGTTTATAAATTATAAAACAGCTGGAAAACAGATTTAATATTTAAATTTTTGCGCGCTAAGTCACGTGACCTTGTTAATGAGGTATTTAAATCCACACCAACGTTCCTTTATACAGGTTAAGCCACCAATTGGACCAATGTTAAAGGGCTTAGCCAATCACGTTCAAGTATTTTTGGCCACATCGTGCCGCGAAATTTTGAATACGCCCATCATGCAATGCTATTTTTGAAATTTCGCGGTGCAATGAGGTCTGAAAATTTACCGAAATTGACGCAAGAAATGCGTGCGTGTCTTAACCTGTATAAAGGAACCTTGATCCACACGTCACTAGATTAAAAAGACAAATAAAGACTCTTATGAGGATAACTGATAATGAGGACCCTCCCTTGTTGATAGAAGATGATGACGTCACACCACCGAAGTCAAATAGACGAATTACCACGGGGACTGAGGGACTGTCTTCTTATTATAAAATGCAAGAATTATATATTCATGTGGAAAAATAAATTGAGATTTTTTTTTCCGTTAAAAAAATATAAGATATTATGTGTGTGTTTGAAGTCGTTGTAAAATTGCTTTTATTTTAGAAAGAATGAAATAATCTTCATTTAGATTTTTGTTTTCATTGCTTTGCATACATTGCAACTAAAAATAAAATAAAAATATACGAGTAGAAATTAATAAAACTGTATAGAACCCTAGTGGCAAAAATATGAAAAATCATATATCTAGATTGAATGATTAACATGGAACAAATTGTATTTAATGCTTTCGAAGCAGTTCACAGTATATATTAATAAACTTAATTGCATTAAGAGAAGCATTAAAAATATGGAAATCATGGCATCCCTTTCATAAAATTTGTTTTTTATTTATTTCTCTCTGTTGTATCTTAAAAAACTAAAGCCAAAATTTTATCATACACTGCGTATTTTAAACTTTTGTTTGATCAATTTTTGCATAATGAGTGGCTTGTGGAGTGTATTGTTGTCAGGCTCTATATTTTTTACATAGGATTTATCATACAAGGTTCAGTAGCCAGTTCAATGGAATCAGCTCATCGTCAGGAGTCTATTGAACTGGCTACTGAACCTTCTATGATGACTTTTCCATAGAAATGTTAAGTGCAGCCTGAGTTACTCTATTGGCTAATATTAAAAATGTTGTTAATTATAAATTATTATAATTATAAATTTACCATTCGCGTAGAGAAGCTGAAGTCTGTACTGAATGCCGTTGTTGGTCTTTGTACCATCCGCCTCCTGAAACACGGAACATTTTTTCATGAAGAACTTCTCTGATGGTATTAATTTCGTGTAATTAAGTTTATCTAGGGAGATTAAAAGTTAAGGTGTTAATTATTAAAAGTTAAAAAAAAATCACAATTTATTTTAACATAAAATAAGTATTTTTTAAATTATAAAAGTTTTAATTTTTTTTGTATTAATTAAACAGAATATATAATAAGTTATTAAACTAACGTTAATATTTTTGCATTAAAAATTAATATATATTTAAGTAAATAATGATTAAGATTACTTAATCATTATTTAAAGTAAAGTAAAATTTAAAATTATTTTATATATAATTTTAAACCTTCATTGAATTACTAATACTATACAAGTAAAATTGTAGCATAGCCTAATGGTGTAACTAGTTTAAAAAAATTTAATTACGAAATGTATAGTTATAAGTTATGCCGCTCAAAAGTTTTATGTCCAAAGTTATTGAAACTACAGAGAATGTAACACATCAGGATACCTCTCCTAATAAAAAGATAGGACCTACAAACCAGACCTTGTCAAACAAATTTACAAGTACTTCCCGAGCTCTAAAAAATCTGAAAATAATTATTGTAAGTGGCATAACTTTACACTCTATCCAGTTTTTAAATAATTTTTTTAGGTCAATACTCTATGGTAGAAAAAAAAAATAAAAACAGGATATAAGATCTTATAATCAATGTAAAGTGTGTATTGTCCATGACTCCATGTATGGCTCGTAACGGTTCATAGATGCTCCTACCAAGGAATTGAGATCTTAACATCTCAATTCCTTTCTCCTACCCTGAAGGTACCCTGATAGACCTGAGAAAGTTCAGGTGTCACGGTACCCTGATGTATCTCACCTGGTCCTTCTCGACGAAACCGATGAAGGCGGTCCGCTCGATCTCGACGGGCTGTCCCGCGCGGTCGTATAGAGCGATCACGAAGTGGAAGAAGTTGGACTTGCGCAGGTTGCTGGGGGGCTGCTTCTCGAAGTGCGCGCGACTCACACCGACACTGCAGGGGGGAACAAATTTGAAAATATTAGTCAAAAATAGTGATGGTATTTTGAATTTTGCTCTAGAGAATTTTTCATTGCGTCGCTTTGAAAAGTTTTATAATGGCTAGAAATGTTTAAAGTTCACTGTTATAAAACTGGAGATACAAATGATGGCAGTTTATTGACCATCATGTCTTAAGTTTCCAGGTTTCCTTAATAAATTACATAAGTGTATAAAGTGATACAACCTTTCAACGACTTTTCTTACCCTGCATGGTGCTTATAAATAACATTTTATTTTAAGGTTGAAATTTCACTAAAATTATATACGTACTTTATATTTTTCCTTTAAAAATTTATGTATTGACAAAATGAAACGAACATTATTTAATATTTTATTTAGAACACTGGTATTATGATAAATTCTGCTGGTAACAACGGTTTTAGGAATCTCGTTAATAAACTCCCAATCATATCCTCATACTAAAATAAAAATATATTGCAAAAATATAATCAATAAAAATAATTTTTTTTTTATTATATTCTTATTAATCATTTGTCAAAAATTTTAAAACCATTTTTTATTTTTACAATCGTGGTATATATTATATTTTTGTTTTAATTTTTAAATTTTTTATATTTTCATCATGCAGTAAGCAATTAATAAAAATTATAATTCTTCTTGTTTCTCAGTGACGTATGTAGATAATGTTTTTAGCTTTTTACTAATTAAACGACCAATTAAAGATAATAATTTTATTGAACTTAAACAGTAAAAATTAAGAAAACTCACGGATAGTATATTAAGCATAATAATATAATGCATTTTTACATAAAGATGATGTGATTAGGTATACTGTGGTTTTGAATAATTTTTCTAACTTCAGACTCCCTATGGACATTTTATCTGGTCCTAAGTGTACAGTACGCTGCGGCGAAAGTGATTTCCTCATGCCTGTGCTGCACATGCATGAGGAAACCATTTTCGCTGCGGCGTACTGTACATATTACACAAGGCAGTGATTTCTGAACATTTTATCTGGTCCCAAGTGTACATGACACGCGACTCGAGATGACTCTAGGGACCTCCTCCACTCGACAGCTGCGAGAGAGAAAATAAGTGAACGACATTAGAAAGACAATTGTTTACAAACGCATTCGTTTTTTTGTGACACGGTACTAAGTGATTTTTGTCATTAGGAAGTTATTCTATTTTAGTCCATATAAAATTAGCAACTTTAAGTTCTCTAGTAATTAAATATTTATATTGCTTTTCATAAAAAAAAAATGCATTATCAAAGATGTTCTATTAAAGATGTGTAAAGATGTGACTATAATATTTGTAAGACAAACTTGTGTATTGCTAGAAGTGAAATTTCACCTTTATCATTGCAAAATATAAAGTTGAAGCTCTCAATTTAAAAAAATATTATTTCATAATAATTCATTTTTTGAAAATTTTTGAATATAATCTGTTATACCAAAAAATCCAAAACTAAATAAATGCATATAAATACATAACCATACATGCAGCATGAATTCATTTTGTAATTTTATATTTGTACAGGAATTACGATATACTATTCGAGATTAGAAATATAACAAAGTTACCTGTGGTGTAAGAAAATTTCATTTTTAAGTATTTTAATTTTAATATCATTTATTGTACTCCCCTATTAATTCTCATGTGAACCACGTTTTCTAGTTTTATGGAGGCGTGGAAAACTTGAAAGATTTTTTGAATAAGACTGGGACCCTCTGACTTCAAAAATTGCAAATTTGCAACTCTCTTTTTAAGCTATTAGCTCCATGACAGTCAACCAGGGGTAAAAAAATCAAACGTATATCGTATACTATAAAAAAACAAACATTGTACGGGTGAAGAATTAATGAAATAATTCATATAACCACAAGTTTGGACAGTTAATGATTAAT
Source organism: Siphlonurus alternatus (assembly GCA_949825025.1). Lineage (NCBI taxonomy): Eukaryota > Metazoa > Arthropoda > Insecta > Ephemeroptera > Siphlonuridae > Siphlonurus > Siphlonurus alternatus. The sequence goes on from OX463786.1 coordinate 18,458,141, forward strand.
AGAGTGTACTGGAGTGTATTAAGAAAATATTGTTACTTTTTCAGGTATAAAAAAGTAAACAGTTTAACGTTTAATTATAAAAAAAGTTGCTTACACACTATGAGTACGAAACGAGTAGTTAATTAACGGACAGGTAAGCCGAGATTTCTGTTAAAATGTCAATTTTTTAACCCATCTAATTTGTACGCCAGTTTTTATGACTCAAAACTCAATCCATCAAATTTTGTAACGTAAAAAAAACAAAGCGCGATCCGTCAATTAATTTGAACACCTGATTAGGCTGTTAACGTACTTTTTATTGAAATTTTATCACTTTTTTACTGTATTATTATAACAAAATCAATGTATCGTATGAAACGGTTAATATTAACTATTATACACAGTGATTTGGTATCTTTTTGTTAAATATTGAGAAAAACATGAAGCCGAGAATAGGAACAAAGCAGTTCTATATAACTAAATAACTATAAAGGAATGTGCGATGTAGTGGAAAAAGTATCAAGTATTTTTTTTTTTTCTACTACAATAATATATACGATGGCATAATCTACATAAATATAAAAAAGGTTTTTTAGATTTTGAGTTGCTTAAAGATAATCGTAATTATTTTTTTTCAATACTGATATGTACATGTTAATTGAAAATATTAAAATAATATGAATTAACTGAAAATATTAATTTCTATAGTTTTGTTACTGAAAAAAATAATGATTCCTGGAAAAAATTGCTGTAAATATTATATTTAAATATAGTAATATAAACGTATAACAGACTCCAATATTAAATCAACATTTAATTTTTATGATGTGTAATAAATTGAATTGGTTGATAAGTTATCAATTTTCACAACTATTATATTTTATGCATGATATAATGAGTAGAAACATAAGTCGCTATTATTTTATAAAATTTTAAAAAAGTGTAAAATGAATCGTTTATTTATTACCGGAATTCATAATTCATATGAAAAAAAATATGAGGGAATTTTTAAAAATTATTGAAATTTTCTTTATAAAGGGCAGATAATTAAATATTTTAGAAATTTAAGCACATAATCTATTACTTCATTAAATACAGGAATTTATTTTCAAATAAAGTGCTGATAATTTATATAAGGCTAAACTCTGTTCTAACAAAATCATATCCCCAGAAAATCAACTTTATAAATTTTAAAGTCGAGGTCGAGCGTGGCGCAGTGTATTGACCGGTTCTCGTTAAATCACCGAAGTCAGGCTACGTCGAGCGTGGTTAGTACTTGGATGGGTGACCGTTTCAAGTAAAAAAAATACGCTGCTCCCTCCCTGGGGTAAATTCATCTCGCTTTCCACCCAGTGCAGTGATGCACTTGTGTGTGGTTCCCCAGGCTTTGGACATCGCTTTGGTCCATTGAGAAAAAGTAGAGGTGTCCGTCCTGACTGAGGTTTTCCACGGTTCCCTCAGTCTCACCTCAGCGAATGCTAGGACGCGTAGCATGCAGGCCGTGGCCACTATCCGTTCCCTACCTTATCCCTATCCAGTACCCCGCCACGAGCTGTAAGCTCTTAGGGGTGTATCCTTGTAAAAAAAAAAAAAAAAAAAAAAATTAAAAAAAAAATAAAAATTTATAGCATTTCTGATGTGATATAAAATATAATCGTATTTAAAGTAATTAAGCCAAGTTATACAAAGAATGCGAAGAATGTCAAACTGGGTGGTACGTACAAGAAACTGAGACTACTTTTTGAAAGGGTTTGGTAAATATTTACATTTCTATTGAAGATAAAAGTCATTAACAATTTTTTTACAAAACGCCTGTAAATAGTTGTAGAAACTACCGCTAGAGGCGCCACATTCAAGCCACTTTGATGTGCTATTAGCAGGCATTACTACTAACTTAATTTGTTAATTAACTCAGCTTCTTCTCAAGCCAATTTGTTTACACGCTTGCATAGTATTATCAACACATGTTATCACACTTTTGCTTTACTGCAATGTGCATTTAGGAATGAAATAATTAATATGCAGTCTATAGTATATACTGAACTTTTGACAAAAAAAATGCTTTACACAAAAATCTTCATGATTTTTTTTTATTACATATTTATGTAGAGTAACTCAAGTCAATATTTTTTTAACAACGTCTCGAATCGAAGGGAAAGACGCTGGTGACGTCATAGTCATACAACGTCTTCCCCTATGCTTGCGTGTTAAATATTTACATAACTATGAAGTCACAGCGTTTTTCAGTTTTTTTTTTTTTACAAAATCCAGAAAAAAGTAAAAACAATTTTAACTCAAAATCATCTATCCTTTTCACATATTCAATAAATAAATTGAAGCCTGTTCATTCTGTTACTCACTTTTAACCAAAAATCTAATAAATGTATTATATTTAATATATATTTATAATCATATATTCAATTATTCATTACATTAATAAATATTATAAATTATACTATATAATGTATGCAGCAAAAATTTTATATAATACTATAATTATATTAATCGATACAATATTATATTGTTCATATTATCAATCAATAAAAAATCTTGTTAATATAAAATATTGTCCGTTTGTTTTAATATCATTCATAATATGTCAATATAAAACACAATATTTAATCCATTGTAGCTTTGAGTTACATTATTGGCTGTCCAAACAATTGTCATATTAAATCATAACAAAAAATTGACTATAAAATTTGCAGTTGTTACTTTTTATAGCTACGATAAATTTGAATTACACCTGCATATGAATTTTTAACACCAGTAAACAATATCGAGAGAATTAATTCGATAGTGTAAAATATATCGACCTGTGGGAGCGATGTTCATCAAACAGCTGACAGACTTTAATAGTGTTAATTATAACTTTGATACCGAGTAAAAATTGATTTAATAAAATATATGAACACATAATTTACACTAAAATTTTATATAAATATTAAATATATTGTTACAAATACATAAATAATATTATAAATTTTACAATTCACGATCACCTGAACGTTATATACTATATAATATAACCAAGTTTATTTCAATACTAAGGATACCGTTTTTAGTGTCCCTAGTTGTAACTTCCCCCACCACCACCACCTAAATGACCATAATATTAATGGCCAGTAAAAAAAAAAGTATGCAAATTTGAAAATTTCCAGGTAGGTTACTTAATAAAATAATTATTATATGATATTTATGTTATCTGTACTGTATAATATAATATATACACACATATACCAGAATGATGATTAATCCTAAATATATTGCTCTAAATTGAATCGATCATGATGCATAATATATATAAAGGTATTGGAAATTCATCAGTATTGATTATAACCAAATAAGATTAAGATAATGATATGATAATGGTACACAGGCTTTGTCATTGTCGTATAATATATTTGCAGCTGAATATAACTTTTTTATTGTTGATACTTAACTAGATTTATTTATTGTCAAAAATATGTCAACTGTCAACATACATAATACTGAAAAATTAAATATTCTCTTAAAGTAATACAAAAAACAATGGAAATTAAAATAACATGAGAATTAAATACTGGCATACTTTCTAATTATGTTATTGTGCTAACGATTGTATACATAAAAAAATATGCCAAGTTTGACTTGAGAATTGTCACCTGTGTGATCCTAAAGTGCGTAAGACGGAAGAGTGTGTTATCGCAAGGCGAGCGAGCTATCGCCGACTTTCTTGTCTCCTACTTAACCGCACTTTTGGTGGAATAAAAAAACTGTTATTTTATCCCATTCAAAAATAAATGTTTAGTTTAAAATTATATAAAAAGACAATACCTGGGTTGAGTGTAGTGAGATGTCCTTAACGCCATTATTGTTATATGACTTATTCAAGACAATTTTACTTGAAGTACTTAAATAATTGAAATAGTTAACTATAATAATTATATTATATCGTCCCTCGTCCGCAATCTTTTTAGTTATCTATACCTGCCATGATTTTGTTGCAATGATAAACTATCTGCTATTTCAGGTGAGCGCAATTAATGAGCTGTAAATCAATATAACATAAAGTTCATTCTTGTGCTCACCTGAAATATTATACCAGATAGCTCATTATTGCGGACTAGGGATGATATGTAGCCCAAAATACGAGTTTTGAAGCTGAAGAGTATATAGTATATATGTATTTCAGTGCGCACGCGAAAGCTCATATTTTAGTCTGGAAAACACATTTTCCAATTCACCTGTAAAATGTCACCTAAATCCTTTATTATTTTTTTTTTCAAATTTGATTTTCTTAGCTAAGGACTTAAATAATTTCATATATACTTTTAAATAATGTTCACCTTGCCTAATCATCTCTTCTCGACTTTAGGTATCATGTTGCCCCTACAACCTATGCAACCAACTTTACATATACGCAGAACAAGTTGCCTAATACAGTGACTAATAAATTGCAACACGTTTTCAATTTATCTACCTCTTAATATTTCTATGATAATTCTTGTAGCTTCTATTTTGCGTCTATCATCTATCATTGGGAGGATATAACTTCAGCGAGATAATTACATTTTACAACACATTTATTATAAACAAACATTATGACCTACCTTGAATGGTCGACCTGCGGTGCGTGCGGCATCCAAGCCCTGGCTGCGGCGAGCTGCCCTGCGGAGGTGAGGGGCTCCTCCTTGAGGTGCTGCCCCCTGGGCTGGTGGAGGTGGTGCTCCTGAAGACCGAACATGAGGGAGGAGCGACCCTGCTGGTGCTGTGAGTACAGCTTGGACCAGCAGGGCACCGCGCCAGAAATGTCCTCCAGTTTGAAGACAAAATGTCCTGTTATATTAAAATTGTTCTCTTGAAATTGTCTTAGAAAATTAAGTAGATAATTTTCTCATAGTATTTTCACAGTAAGTATGTGATCAAATATTGTTAAATTACAAACACTCAGAAGAATTAAAATGTACGGCAGTTTTAACGTATTTTTAAATGTCCTGTTGTATCTCTTGAATGATTTTCCCTAACTTTTTACTTTTACACACTTAAAATGCAAAAATGTACTTGCTGATTTTATTTAATTGAATTAATTATTCATACCTTAATTTATTTTTATTAGTTACTTAATTAAAAACACGTGTTTAATTATTTTAATTTAAAAATCTCACACTCAATTTAACAGTTGACTTTATGAGGTTAAAAAGGCGGTAAAACACAAAGATTCAAAGTATATAACATTCCAGCTGTTAAAATACACCTGGGACAAAGTTTATAGCCACTGTTGAAGAAGTTCTCAATATGAAATAAGAGAGGCGGCACCGCTCTCGTCAGAGTTTTAACGTTGACTGTCGAGGCTCGCTACTGTGGGGGTTTGGATGCTGCGCGTTGAGACCAATTCCCTTTCCCTCAATGCTTTAGGGAGGAGCTTCAAATGTATGGATTTCTCCCCACCGTCCTATGAGATATAACCTTAAAGAGACCTGCGCATTAAACCGTAGGGGATAGTAACCTATGGGGGGTTAACTGGCCTACATATCACCAATCACAGGGGAGTGCTATGTGTAAATGGACCAATAGGAATAACGTCTTTTTGGTGTGACGTCACAATTTATATTTAAGAAAGTAATCCAGGTGACCTTTAGAAAATTTTGGTGTCAATTATTTTCATTCGAATATAACATTAATTTTCATCAGAAAGTTTTTAATGGATTTTTTCCCCATTTATTCCAGGAGTAGAATTTATAGAGGGTATTCAGGGAAGGTCCATATACACAAAAGGTATCACATAACCCTTAATTATATATGATATTAAGGTGTATGGATTCAAGATTACTTGGGCTATATAATATATCAGGTGTGTAGTCAACAGTTAGGAGAAAATATTCTTGTTTTTTTTTTTTTTGCTGTTTAAAATCCATTCACGAAAAACTAACTGTAAGTTATCCATAAAGGTAGTGAAAAACCGCGGTTAGTGTTATTTAGTTATGCCGATGGAATTGTCTGTATTTTGGAACCATGTAAACAGATTTTGGGTTATTCCTTGCTTAAGTAAGCACAAAAATTATCGATATAACATTAGTTCTGGTTCTCAGTCTTATTTATAATCAATAAATATTTAAATAACTTTATATTATTTATTAATGAAATGAAATTGTTTTGCCTCTATGTTATACTATGTGTAGCCAGAAAAGCAATAAATAAATAAATTTACATAAAAATGCATTATTTAATTTATCTCGATAACACTATTTACAGTCGTCGCTTCTGAAAAGTTACTTTTGCAGCCTTGTTAATCACCATGTATTGTTTGTTTGTATTTTAATAGTTTTATTAGTGAAAAAAAGAATACAGTCCTACCAAGGCCGGAAGCCTTATGGTAGGTGCTGGTGTACAAATTATCTTACTTTCAGTATATCAGTATATACAATGGTGATTAACAAGGCTGCAAAAAGGAACTTTGCAGCGGTGAGAATCGAAAATACATCAGTGCCGCATTGTTCTCCATTACGTCACGATACAACTGATAACGAAATGTTATGACCTTGATCAGCTGACTGAAGGTGGTTTTACAGGAGCGATGTCAAGTTTGGGATTGGGAGGGCAAGAAAAGCGCACTTGCTTCAATATTGTATGGTAGCCATCTTGGTGAGAGAAAATTACTTTCCGCGCGGCGAGGAGAGAGTTTATCGCCAAAACGTGGCATCCATATGATATTAAGGGTAAGATAACGCCACCAATATTAAAACAAACAAAAATCCCTCACACAAATATTATGACATTTCTTTAAATGTTCTCCTCTACACCCCCTATCAGTAGCTAAAATATCAGTTATATACAAATACGTTCTAGTTTTCGAGTTTTGAATTTTTAAAGTTGACTAATTTAACATGGAAGTATTGCTCCTGTAAAACCACCTTAATTTTCCTCTCGTGTGGCCAAGTGTTCATGCCATTTAATTAACTCCCCCATTATGTGACATCACTACGTAATTAATTAGATAGGGGTGAGAGACGCAGCAACACAATATAGTGTTAGATTAAATGTGTTTTATGGTATGAAATAATTTAAGTGTTGTTTAAATTAATTTAATTGTAGGTTCAACATCGAGTTATAGCTTATAGATAAATAAATTCAAATTCAAATGGTTTTATTAGTCAAATTCCACTCATACAAATACAAACACTAAATAAATAAGAGCAGTTCTTATATTATAATTTCTTTAAAATTTATAATTTCGTGTTTTTTTGGGAAAGGAGGTTGGGGTGAGAGCTTTGGTACACTCATCGCATTTTAATATTTCCTACTTGCAGCATATTAATCACCCTGTGTTATTCTTATGGATCATAGTGATTAACAAGGCTGCAAAGGAAATTTTCCGAGGCATCGAGTGTACTATATAATGATATTTTAATAATTCGTTTAAAATAATGTGTTCAAAATAACGAAGTTCATATTATTTTAGTACTAATTTCTATATTTATCAAGAATATTACTTTTAACATCAAATATATTAAAATCATAACTGGAAATTAAATTAGCCTCCATTTTTGTAGTCGCGCCTGCGGAGTTCTAAGTTAGGCTAACTGGCTGACTTTCAAGATAAAACAGTTGCATAGATTTCAGGAGTAAATCTTAAAAACAAGCAATTATTGCAAAATTAATAATTCTTGTTGAATGAAGTTTTTTTTTAGCTTTTTTTTATGTAATTATGCACCTCTTAGCAATAATATTATAGCGATTTTATGTTTTATATAAAAACAAAAACAAAAAACATTGACACTATTTTTATCCAGGCAAATAAATTTTATGTTTGAAAGGGGAATACCTGTTTTCGATGTACCAACATGTTAAAATGTAGTAAAAATTAAATTAATTGTGTTATACAAATTAAAATTCCATGGAACTGAATTAAAACAAATTCGACACAAACAAAATCTTATTAAAACTTGACAAAAAAAAAAAAAACATTATATATTTTTTTATTAACAATTTTTATTTTTTCAATTAGCTTAAAATTGATACAAAAATCTGGTAAAACCTCTCTAAATATTTGACATGCAAGCTTCGTTAGGCACTAAGAGGGATTGATGTAAAAATATCCGCACTTTTATATTTTCAATCCTCCAAGGAAAACTAATGTAAAAAAATCCACTTTGTGAGCGATATGTTCCGGGAAATTCCATTAAATTTTAAACATCAACTAATACGATGAGAGTTTATTCGTTTAGACACGGACAAGTTACTTCCGGTTTATTTTCCGACATTCCCCTCATTGATTTAAGTGAAAAAATTAATAAATAAAATTGTAAAGTACGTCAATTTTATTGTAAATATTACAAAAATAATCTTCAACTGACTGAATTTTTAACATTGAATCCCTCCCTCCCTCTCTCCTCTCTCCTCTCTCTCTCTCTCTCTCTCTCTCTCTCTCTCTCTCTCTCTCTCTCTCTCTCTCTCTCTCTCTCTCTCTCTTCCTGTAATTTTATTAATTTTATTAAAATAATGAATTATTACCATCAATATTTCAGTATATATCAAGATGTATTTGAATGAATTTAATTTTAATTTGTGTTATTTATTGCTATAAATAAGTGAACACACACTTAAATATTATGAATTTCATGACAATACCCTATTGTTCTACTTTATTCTTAACTCCAGTTCGCAAAGAAAGTACTTAATCAAACGTAAGTACGAAATTTGCACTGAAGAGAATAATTTTTATAATTTTACTGACTTTTTTTTCAGTTCAAAATTCATATTATAACTTACTTGCATATAAACTTTTTTAGTAAAAATTGTTGCATGTATTATATGGAATTAAGTATAAGAATAAATTAATAAACTACAACATTAATTGTGTACTGAAACCCATTCAGCTTCTATATAATGTGTTATAATATACAATATTTATTCGATTGGTAAAATATTGTTTCCTTAATAAAAATGATATAATAAGTCTGTTAGTAAATGAAGAATCAATTCAAGAATCAATCAATAATCAGATGAACTTTCTGCATGTACAGGGAATTCATCAGGATCATCAAATTATTGATAAATTTTCTGTTTGTATATTTACGTAGAGATCTTACCCTATAGTTGAAAAATTACGTCTTCAACTCATCCTTTACACGTCTAAACTTAATCTTTTTACCTCATATACAACACATCTTATTTCCTCTTCGCTCAAAGTGAAGATGAAATGAAGACAATATTTCTAACATTTTATGCTCAAGAAGAGAGAAGAAGACGTAATCTCGTCTTTTTCCCTTTTATTTTCTCTAAAATGGTGCAAAATAAAATGATATTAGACGAGAGAAGAGCTTAATAGCGAATAAAAGATGAAATTTATTTTAACTTGGGAATACATCGTTTTGCGTGTTATTTTAGAATACGATGTGCATTCTTGTGCATCACAATACTGTTATTTATTTCCATTGAAGCCCCCCCCCCCCCTCCTTACACACCTCCGTGTAAAGACCTGTCATTCAAACCCTGGCATGCTCATGCACGTTCATTCATGCAACTAACTTTCTCACGGCACGAGCTACTGCCATTCATTGATCTCAGGTAGTGACACTTAGGTCGAGATTACCATGTTTTGTAGTGAGATAATGAGCTTTAGACCCCAGGCCACCCACAGAGTTTTGTCTGTGATGATTTATGATGTGTTCACATAGCTGTGTGTTGGGAGAATGTTGAATTGAAAATGTATTATTAATTGTATTGTAAAATTAAATGTAAATAATATTGTTATACAAATTAACATTGAAGGTACTGGTCAATTTTTTCTTTAAATTTTTATATTTTTTATAAAGCACTAAAGTATTTAGACGCAGCACATTTTTTTGTTTGTATATATGGTATATTATATATAGTATTATACAATTTTATATTTGGTTGACTGAAAATATATTTTATTTTTTAAATTTGGGTACATCAGAGATCTATACTGCACTTAGCACTATAATAAACAATAATACTTGACCGAAGAATGCATTTAGCGGTCAACGAGTTATTATTGTAAACAAGGGATGATTGACTCTGTTGTCATGGTAACACGTTGAGTGACGTGTTGAGTATTGTTGTAACTTGCAAGCATTGTTGTCTGGGTGCGTGGGAAATAGCCGCACAAGTAGGAAGAATGTCATGTGAACTCAAGTCTGTTGGTTATCATATTGTAAATGGACAACGGTTTAAAATAATTTTCATCTTTTATAATATATGAAGACTCGTCTAATTTCCTATGATTTTGCACCATTTTAGAGAGAAAAAGACGAAATTATATATTTTTCCCTTTTTTATTGTTGAAATGTCTTGTTCAGATAACTGTATCAAAATATTATAATATAAATTATATTACAGTTTAGTTAAATTTAGTAAAAAATTTGTTATTTTATGTCATTGTTAAAATATATTCGCTAATTGAGAATATCAATAAAATTTATATTATAGTTAATAATAAAATGTGAAGAAAATAAAATAAAAATACACAGGTCAATTAAATTTTAATAAATAAAGTAATATGGGGGAAAAAAAGTATAAATCTTATTTTATGTTTTTAAATACATACGTAGTATAATATTAATTTTTATTCATAAATTTTCTGCTATTATTTCAGAATTAGTTATTCCATAGTAATTTAAAATTTAAACATCATATTGATAATAATAATAATAATAAATATTTAAATAAATATTAAATGATTGAATGTTGAAATTCATAATGCAATTGTTTATCAATAAATTAAAACTTCAGGTCAGCTGATTTTGCGGTACATCGACCTATTCAAACCTATTGAGAAGACTCGAAATAGCTTCTTTGGCATCAAAGATATTTTTTAGAGGAAAATAATTTCTTGAATTATTATCAAAATATATCTAAATGGGGAGGTATAAGAGATAGTTTTAAATTGAAAGCTTTAAAGAAAATTTAATTTTTTCTAAAATGGTGGCTTATGGAGAACATTTTTCCGCCGGCGAACATCCATACAACAATATAATACCAAATTATCCAAATCGTGTGATTCTCTCCCTGCAAAATTTCGTTGATGCGAGTCTGCAATTTGGCTGAGATTTGACCCCCGAGAGTAACTTTCGCCCTCAATAACTGCAGTACCGTGGCGGACAACAAACCTGACTGGGCTTAAAGACGAAGACCTGATACTGTGGTAAAATTTTTAACAACAATGTACTTTACAATATTTAGAATGTATTATAAATTTTAAGAGATTTGGTATCGTCGCTGTTTTGAAATAATCAGCTTAATTAAGGAATGATTAGGTAGACCAAAAAAGGTTTTAGATACATGATTAAAGAATGTTTGAAGAACAGGTGTGTCAGAAGTACTTTGTGCAATAGAGTGTAGAAGGCAAAAAAGTATCATGCGTGTATTAGAAGCAAGTGGAGTAAATAAGATTCGAGTACAATAGAGGTATATTTGTGGACAGCTGCTGAAGTAATAATGCTGCTGGTTTACCCCGTAAGGAATATGACGTCAGGTTATGTTATGCTCATTATAAAAAAAAGTGACAATACTGGATAGAGAGTATTCTTGTTTATATTTAAAAAAATAAAAAACAATACTGGACATTCAATATAGTCCCCACACCTTTCATTACAATAATAATAACATTATTGCATACTGGATCATGTCACTACCCCTGGGGAACCCCGACAGTGAAATGTTCATTTGATCGAACATGATCCAATTACTATTGTAATGAAATTGTAACTTGACAACATGTTTAAAATAAAGTATATCATGCAATAGAAATGTAATATTAAAATTTATTTCAAATTGTATATAATTACACATAAGGACATTCAGAATTGCTGGTTTACTGGTGTTACAAAAAGCAATAGAGGTTTGGAATTTGTTGGGGGGGGGGGGAAGAGAACTCATTTCAAGAGGTTGTAAGTTTGCTATGGACGCATGAACACATTCAACAACTTTAACAATGACAATGTTAACATTTGGGTTGCCTATAAGAAGTGTATCGTACGTTATTGTATTATGTCCATAATTTGTTTCATTTGTTCATATTGAATATGTATTGAATATGTGTAGCAAAGGGAGCGGTATATAGTAGAGGCAAAAATAATATAATATAAATTGAAAATGGGAATTTAAATTTTTCTCTATATTTGTATCGTATTTAATGATTTTTATAAATTATACACCCTTGGTCTGCAATTTTCTATGATACGTTAATGACGAACGATCAAAACCTCAAGAATCAAAACAAGATAATATATATCTTAAAATTTTAATAAAGGCAGTTTTGAAAGTATCGAACATAACAAATATAACTCTCCTTACAATGTGCATTGATCTTGTTTGGTTTCTAGTAGTCAAATTTTTAGAAAGATTTGCATTTTTTTATATATATGTATATACATGAATGTTTATAAAGTTCCATGTTTTCTCTCCGTGTTTATATATTAAAGCGTTATAAAATGGTTCTCGTCCAATATCAATTGTATTTTTGTAACAGTTTTATTCGAAATTTCATTACAAAATAAAAACGTTCATTTAACGGCTGAAATAATGCTAGGTCGAAGTAATAACGTGAAATGTCATCATCAATAATTGAAACAGTACATTACCTAACAGAAATTTACATACTCTTTTCTGTGTTTTTTTTTTTTTTAGTACACTATGGCTTCTAGAATTTGTCTTTTCTAATATTACGAAAATAATTACATCAGCTTTTTTGGTAATTTGAGTACATTGAAAACCTTCCATTTTAAATATTGCATTTAATAAAGTGTGTTTTAAAGTCTTTAAGATTTTTTGAAAAAAAAAAAAAAAAAAAAAAATCAAATTCAAAATTTAAAAAAATAAAATAATTAAATTTTTAATGTTTATTTAGTTAATTAAATAATCTTATTTTTTAAATAAATTTTAATTTACTAAACTATTAGATAAATAATTTGCTTTATTTAAAGTATTATTTCCTTAGTAATTTATATAAATAAATATGCTCATTTGTAACTAGTATTCTTGTATTAATGTATAATATAGACATTGCTCTGTGCATGATTGCTGCTTTAAAATAATAATGAACATTAAAAAATACAGTTGAATTCGTTTTAAACTTTTAATATTAAACACTTAAAAAAAGGATGACGTCACAGCTTCTTCCCTCGATTATGAAGGAGGGTTCAAAAAAAATATTACAAAATTTGACAGTATATACTTGCTATTTCTAAATATACAATAAAAAATTTCATACGAGAATGTTCATTAGTACACTATGCTGCCAGATGTCCAAAATAAGTTAGTCTTCCCGAGTTGAAGTAAATTTAATTAATCTTTTATTCGCTATTCCTCCTCGTCTAATTTCCTCCTATTTTGCACCATTTTAGAGTAAAAAAGATAAGATTACGTATTTTTCCCTCTTAGGCCGGTCGCAGACAGGATCGCATTGCATGATTTCGCTATTTCTACGATCGTAAGCTTACGATCGTACGTTTCTCATTTAGAACCGGTTCTAAAATTTCTTATCATACGATACGAAGCTGTGTGCGCGCGCACAGCTGATCGCATGATAGGTTCTTATTTTTTTTTATCATACGCTGCGAAATCATGCGATTCTGTCTGCGACTGGCCTTATTGAGCATGAAATGTTAGAAAAATTATCTTTATTTCATCCTCAACTTTGCACAAGGAAGAAATAAAATGTTTTTTTAAGACGTATTAAGATTAGGTTTAAACATGTACAGTATGAGTTGAAGACGTAATTTTTCAACTAGAGTTGTGTCTACTACAAAGACGATACAAAAATCGACGTAATAAACGGTCACATGTTTTTGTCTGGAAGCATACCTTTGTTGATATAAACGGTGGTACTGCAATAGCGGAAGCTCCCCGATCGGCCATAGCGCGGTAGTACGGGACATTACCCACCGGTTCACCACACATCTCTGAGGAACCATTGCCATAACACTTTGTGTGCACTCTGGCTAAAACGATTTACAATTCTTGTTTCAGCAAATTACATCGTATCTTTAGTACTAACAATTTAATGTAACATAGACTTTTAGGTAATGAAAATTTAACATTTGATGATACGCTTTTTTATAGGTTTTATTAATTTTTAAGGGCATATTACATAGAGCATTACAAAAATGCTAATATAGCTAATAATATACATTTAAAGGTCGTATTTCATGATGAATGAGTTAGTGTTAGATGGTAATAATTATAATTTTTTAAAATTAATATTTAAATAATATTATAGAAATTCGTGTCAAAAAGCTATAATATGGAAGAGGTGAAAGTATGAACTATGTCAATTTTGGAGAGATTTGTAATTTTATGATTAATATTATAAAATAATGTAAATATTACTATATGATAAATTAATGAACTAAAATAAATAATAATACAATAATAAAATTATAAACTTAAAATATTATATTCTGCTCTATCAAGTAAATAATAAATATATATAAGGGGAGTTATGACATACTTTTCAGACAGATATAGTAACATAATTTAACATAATTCATGTTCAGCATTTCATTTAAATTTCGTTATTTTACGCTTCTTCAATTTTTACAGGTATTTTCTGGTGCTTTGGATTTTTGAGTGTTTAAATAAAGCAGCTGAATTATGAAACAAATTTTTAAATAATTAACTTATAATTTTTTACTTTTAAGTACAAAAAAGCTGATCACTCAATTTACATTATTTCTACAGTTACTAATTTATATATATCTATATAAATTATTAATTGTAGAGTAATAAATAATCTATAATTAATTTTATAAATAATTTATAATCAAAATATATTCAAGTTGCAGAAAAAAAGTGAGCTCGATTATCTTAATGGGGTACCGACCTCAATTTTTTTATTGCAGAAATGGATAGAGGGTGCAAAGTTATGCTACTCTGATTTTTTTCAGATTTTTTAGAGCCCGGCAACTATTTTTTAAAAGTAATTGAAAGTGCAGAAAAAGTGCCGCCTCCCTTAATAAAAGATAGGACCCAAAAGGGACGTGAATTCGAACCCGACCTCGCCAAAACTTTTTAGCAATACTTCCCGGTCCCTAAAAAATCTGAAAAAAATCAAAGTAACATAACTTTTTATCTTCTATCCATTTCTGCCATAAAAAAATTTGAGGTTGATACTCCATTTCTAAAGAAAATCCAATGCAAAAAGAGCATGCTTCAGAATATTTTCCTTATTTTGTATTGTTGTGTCAACAACCGCACCAGCTGATTTGTTAAATTAACATACGGATAGGGGAGATATCACTTCATATTGCTACACATCAATTAAACCCTTCTTTACAAGAGGGTTGCTCACCCCTCGTGCGACAGATGGCGTACCCTCCCCATTGTACGAGAGGGCTTGATAGCTAACCTACATCTGATGGTCTCTCCTGTTTGATGGTTTTAAAGGGATTAAGCAAGTAACATGAGTTATTTAACTATAGCTACTTATTTATGTAACTAATGGACTTTTTTTTTATATAAAGATTGTTTATTTTAAATATAAATGAGAGTATTAATGTAGATAATTATTGAACAATATACATTAATGCCATGTGAAGCTGGTATTACACGATACAATTTTTCTGATTATTGTATACAATTTTTCCTTACAAGAAAATTTAATCTCCATTTATTTGTACTGAGAGGAATTTTTCTTGCAAGAAAAAATTGTATACAACAATCAGAAAAATTGTATCGTGTAATATAGGCTTTAAATTCATTTCCTTTTTATTTTTCAATTTTCCGATAGTTACGATAGTTTTTTTTTTTTTTTTTTTTTTTTGTTGAAAAAGGAAATGTAACAAAAAATGAGTCATTAAACACATCTTTGTTTCATGCATTAGACTTTATTTATTTTTTTTTTTTTTTAATCTCGTGATAAGATATAGTACTGTACAGAGAATTTCTTATAAAAGTAAAAGCAGGCAATAAAAGAGCAATGTATATAGACCGAACAAGGTTCAATTCATCCTTCCATCTTATCACAGTGATAAAAATGCACGCAAACCTACAGTTAAATTAACTTGATATTCCCTGCGAAAGTAGCCGGAAGTGTAAAGTTTCTGGTCTTCCTATTCATATTTTAGTGTTACAATTTCACACATAGGTCAGTACTTCTATACTTCAAACCACTCTGTAAAGTTTCAAAACTGAATTACAAACAGAAGAGCTGTAAACTTCACACTTCCGGCTACTTCCGGAGGGAATATCATGTAAATTTGACTGTAACCGTTGCTTGGCCTATCTCCTCCTTCTATGTCTCTAGAAAATCTAACATTTTGAAAAGAAAGCGATAGGCCTGGCAAGGCGTGTATTTTTTATAAACAAGAAAGCAGCCGAGCGCTGTGATAAAACAGGAGGAAGAATTGAACTTTGTACCGTCTATTACAATGCTCTTTTGTTGGCTGTTTTTACTAGAGCATCTCCGTACAAAGCCAGGGAGTTGCAAGCTGATATTTTGTGCGGTCAGTCCCCCCCAGCATCTGTCTGGATGTGCACTTGCCACAACGAAGCAGCAGGTCCGGGTTAGTGCCACAATAGCAGGGGGAGCATCTCTCTGATTGCGTCATTGTGTAGCAGAAAGGCTACCTACTTCTGTTACACAACAGTTGGTGGACAGGTTTTACGTGATGGATGAGTCCATCACACGTAGTGGTTTTATATAATTTTCACCCTTACTGATGGGTTTTATAGAGAGATTGTATGAAGAAAATATTATTGAGTAGGGAACTCCAGGTTTTTCTTTTTTATTTACTATTTTTCTGATTTTCAAATATTATTTATTTACTTTTAAAAGCTTAATTCAATCAAGACATATTAGGGTGTTAGGAAATTCCTACTATTTTGACACTGGTACAGATGCATTATTTCTTAATATTACTAACATATTTTTATACATAGTTCCCAAAATCATCAAAAACAAAAAAGGGAAGAAATATATTCAATACTAGCATTACCAAATGGGGGGGGGGAGGGAGAGCGATACGCGGAAAAAAGGTTGTAAAAGACGGCTACAAAATATTTTATAGGAAATTTCTCTATCGTTTGAACCCCATTCCCCCCTCACCTTGGTAAACATATGACGAAAAGACCAACAAAACAAAAAACAAAAACAAAAAGATAATACGTATGTACGTCTCGTGTATGGTTACCCTAGTTAAAAGTTTACGTCTTCAACTCATCCTTTACACGTCTAAACTAATATTAATACGTCTTTTTATATCTCAAAAGACTCCTTAATTCTTTCTCGCTCAAAGTGAGGATGAAATAAAGACAATATTTCCAACGTTTTTATGCTCAATAAGACGTAATATCCTCTAAAATGGTGCAAAATAAGAGTGAATTAGACAAGAAGAGAGCTTGATAGCGAATGAAAGATAAAATTTATTTTAACTCGAGCAATGATTAGTATAGATTTTATATATCTAGAGTAAAATGTGGTGTCTTATTCTTATTTATAACACATGTGGTTGCACAATTGGCGGTGTGAGGGGGGTCAGGTTTGTAATGCGGCTACTGAAGGGGGGTCAAGCCTCGTTACCTTCCGTCCATCCCTTTGTCCCCGAGCATCTGTGAGTAGAGATAAAGCTCGTCAAATAACATGCGGGGATTCATGCTACTTTCTTTAGCTCCATTTTAATTATGATTTAATGCAGTGATGTGTAATTTTATTTGTATAAAAGCCACCCATACTACATTTTTATAACTTTTTCCATTGTAACAGGTATTGTTTCCTATCATTATAATTTACAATAGCAATAATGTAAACAGGTCAGATATTTTATTGTAAATATTAATCAACTTTTCACATTTCTGATTTTTATACAGTATATTTATAGTACATGCTGAATTATTATCATTATATTAAGTATAGAGTGTTAAATAAAAATTAGGAATAGTTATTATATCATTCGACAGTATACAGTGATTGATTGTACAAGCATTATTATGTATTATAATATATATTTTAAGTATGATAAACATTATAACACATTGTCAATTCCAGGTTTTCATTGGTGCGTCATTTTTGATTTTCATATATTTGTTTTTACTTATTTGAATATTATACGAAGTGCACTCTTATTTTCCATAGTATAATGTGTCTTATTGGTATAATACACAACGTATAGCATTAAAATTTCAAAAAAGATTTATAAAAGAATCAAAACTCCCTATATTATTACTAAAAGGTTTTTTTTATTCATTTATATATTTACAATTATTGTCCAACAGAGATTAATTTAATAATCTCATTTGCTGGTGCAAATTTTAACAATAAGATGTTCTTCAAGATTTTAGCAAAATATTATTCCATTTACTACAAATAACCATCTTATTTAGATTAACGACGTACAATATTAGTTTATTATACATTTAAAAAAAAAATGTGTTATAGCTCTTCAATAAATCAATATCATAAATCTCAATGCAAAAAAATATATGTATTTTTAATATATCTTTAATTAAATTAATTTCATATTTACGTACATAATTTTATTGTTATAATATATTTTATGCCATAAATTGGTGTACCCCTGTAATGCAGGCTACTATCTTAACAGGCGTGCATTGCAATTAGCCTAACTTCTGCCACTGCAGGCGCTGCGCATCGCCAATTTCCTCCTATTTTGCACAATTTTTGCAAAAATAAGAGGGAAATAGACGAGAATACGTATTTTTCTCTCTTCTCGAGCATAAAATGTTAAAAATATTTTCTCTATTTTATTCTAATTTTGAACTAGAAGGAAATAAGATGTGTTTTTGAGGTAAAAAGATTAGGTTTAGACGTGTAAAAGATGAGTTGAAGATGTAATTTTTCAACTAGTGTATGATTTCTAACAAAACTAATACAACATAACCTCAATTTTATTGTAACTCAAACCAAACCAAGCTGTTCTCTTTAGCAATATCAGCTGATCAGGATGAACATACGAAAACTCACAGAAGGGAGAGGGGAATCAGGTCAAGCCTCGTTAACCGCGAGATTGACGAGAGATAGCGGAGCGTCCCATCTGTGACTATGGAAAGATATAATGTGTGTGACGTCACACAGTATGCAATGATAAAGAGTTAGCGTACTCTGAGAAGTGACTGATGGTTTTGTAAAATTTTGAGTTTTAACGTGGAGACTTATGGACGGAAACTGGAGGAGCTTTTGTGAAGAAACTTGAGCTCAAACATAAAAGCGATTAAGTTTTAGAATATTTTTTAATTACCCAATATATTTTGTTTCCCTTCTATTAATAATATTTTGAAATTTTATTATAAATTATGACTGTATTTCCACAAGTTTTAAGACACTTTAATGATGTCATAGTCATGCAGTCTTTACCTATGTTTGCATGTTCAATATTTATACTGTAAACATAAATATGACGTCACAGCGTTTTGAAGCAAAAAGTGTAAAAAAAAGTGTATAAATGATGAAAATACATCTCGAGGTCCTGTACCTAAAAATTATATTACACAATAATGAGAATGAAATAGGAATCCAACATTTCAAAGAAGAAAAGAGACATAATTTAGTCTTTTTTCCTCAAAAATGGTGTAAAATACGAAGAGGCGGTAAATATGAATAAAATATGAATTTTATTTCAACTCTGGTGCCCATTCGTGTCAGAAAATTCTAAAACAGAGAGATAAATTTCAAGGAAAGTACAAAATTGCTTCAAATTACATCTCATATTTGAACCTCAGAGCCACATATATATAGTGTATGCTAATGCAAATTCCATTAAGACGACCATGTTAGGTCACCAGACGCCCATTTGTCACTTGTGTAAGTCGAGGAACATGGGTTCTCCATTTCGCCTCAGACGTTAGGGAAGTCTCTGGGGGTGTCCGGTTAATTAACTAGCAGAATATGTAACATGTGGAGGGTCCTTGGATGGGAAAGAGTATTAAAAATTATAGCACTTTTAATGTTAACGGAGGTGCTTTAAAGAAACTATAAGCATTAATTATTTTATAAACAGAGTATAGCTTGTATTGATATAGACAGTAAGTCTTTTAAATAAAACAGATTTTTTTTTTTTTTTTAATCAAACCCTATTGTGTACTTTTATTTACTAATTACATACTACTTGGAAACCCCGAACCTTCCGAAACCCTAACTTGAGCGTTTCGCGGGCTCTTCTGGAACGGGGGCGGCCACAGCCTTGCAAATCCATCCCGGCATTTGCCTGCGGCTGAGGGAAACGTGGAAACCTCAGCCAGGATGGACGCTACAGCTTTTGTAAATGAACCGATTTTAAACAGATTTTAATATATAGTTCTGCCAAATTGTCCAAACATGGAAAAACGATTCGTGATGGAAATTACTTCGTGAAGTTATCCTTAATATGAATCTATAATATTTTTTATAATTTTTATTACCAATATATTATCACAAAATATAATTAAATGGAGTTTTATTAAAATATTTAAACATGTAATGATATTAAAAATAGATGTTTAAATTTAATAAAAACCAATTTTATTCATATTTAAAATAATTATATATCTTAAATTGAATTTGAATTAAAATTCATTTTAATTTACAATGTTTTTAATTAAATAATACAAGTAAAGAAATCATTGAAACTTAATGTTTTTATAAAAATATAAGCTCATTTTAATATAAGCTCTAAACACATTAAATTGTAGTTTACTTTACAATACCTGCTGTGTATTAAGTTTAAATCCCCTTAATTTCCAGAATGAATTTGTAAAAAAAAATAATACTAATAATTGAAAAATTATCACAATATTTTTTAAAACAATTTTATTACAAAAACATACTTTTTTTTACATATATAAAGATATATTCATGAAAATACAGCAATATTAAAGCACGCCCAATCATCCCCTAAAATAACAGATGTGAAACAATCATCATGCACCCCCCATTGCTACAAAACATTACGAAGGCTGGCGTCAAAAATTAACATCGGAATACGCTCTTCATTTGTTCCACATTGTCGAGAAATTATTTCCGCTACAATTTTCACCCATGTTATTTTCATTGACTTGTATGAATAATGCACTAGTATGTTTTCTCTAATAGAATTATTTTTCTTTTTGTAAACGATCGTAACGATCTGCTATTATAGTCGTCACTAAATGTTTCTTTCAAATGACATAAGGGAGAGTTTTTACAAACTATATTATTTTTATTGCAATTTGGTCGTTTGTCTGGTAATTTTTCAATGCTTTCTCCATCTTTTTGTTAAGCCTGTATTACACGATACAATTTTGCCTATACTTTTTCTTAACAAGTGAATTTAATCCCCATATACAAACAAATTCAGTGGGAGTTTTCTTGAAAAAGGACTATATTTGTTGTACGCGACATATTTATACTGTAGAGGCTTTTGCAGAGAATATTCAATGGACAACATACATGAAAAAATTTTATTACAGAAATGAATAGAGGGTACCAAATTATGCTACTCTGCATTTTTTCAGATTTTTTTGAAACCCAGAACTTTTTTAAAATAATTATTGAAAGTTCTGTAATTTCAGTTGGCACCCCTGAATCCTTAATAATAAGGATAGACATGAGACGCCTATTGACGCCTCCAGGGGGCGTGGCCGCACTTTCAGTAATTATTTAAAAATAGTTCTGGGTTTCAAAAAAATGTGAAAAAATTCCGAGTAGCATAATTTGGTACCCTCTATTCATTTCTGTTATAAAATTGTTTCATGTATGTTGTTCATTGTACTTTTTGTTCTTATTAAACTCGAGGATGAGCTGAAGTGAGAATATGATACGAATTAAATATTTCATTTATATGTATTGCAGGGGTAGCGCAAAAATGCAGCTTCTTACACCCGACAAAGAATCATGGTTTACTTGATAAGTGATTTTCTGCTTATTGAGATCCATTTATTGCTTAGTGATGGAATAAATTATTTAAAAAAATGTTAAATTATTATATTTTGTCACATTTTATATGGTTAGATATATTTTATATAAAAGGACATTCACAAAGCCTTAAGGCCACATTTAAGGTTCAATAATTTAAGACCAGAAATTTTGGGTCTAAAAAGCACGTCTAAAATCAAGCTTTAAATTATCGAGCCTTTTAAATATATGTGGCCTTAAGAATTTGTGAATGCCCCTAATAATAACTAAGAATAAATAACAAATATTATCAAATTATTTAAATAAATTAAAAATTAAAATTGAAATAAAATTAAATGTATAACATTAAAAAAATGATTAAAATTTAATTTGATTTTAAAACTTGTAATATTTCATATTATAGCTTCCTCCATATTTTCATTAATTTTGAAACAAATTTTTGTTATCATTTTCAACTTGCATATGAGCTATAGTGAGAAATGAACAATTTGAATTTATTTGTATTTAATAGTCGAAATAATTTATTTTAAAGGGCAATTAAAAGCTCTTGCTTACACCCACGATAATAACATGCGCTGATGACTCGAAATTCAATGGGAACATTACAAAATCGCATAAGTATCATTTAAAAATGCATTGTTTTTTATATTTTGTTTTATAATTCCCATTATAATTATAAAATATAATTCATTATAAAATACTAAAACAAATTAGTAATAACATAAAAAATTGAAATAAAGAAATAATTTTTATAACTAATTTCTTTGAGAAACAATGGTATATATTTATAGATTGACTTTGCATCTTTGATTTTGACTACAAAATTTCAAATTTTCCGAGTCAAGTTGTAAAGTAGTAAACCATGAATAAACAACAGTAACATGATTAAACTATAATATCATATTTGATTAGCAGTTGCATTAACTTTGCTGGATGTTATAATTGACACCCCCTCGATCGTCAGTTAAAAAAGTTGAGGCTGCATTGTTTGCCATTGGCTGCTGGAGAGATAAGCAATTTTCTCACTCGTGATTGGGCCAATTCTCGGGGGACATAAAACCCATCTACAAATGAACAACCGTGACAAGGGCAATAATTCTCTCTCTCTCTCTCTCTCTCTCTCTCTCTCTCTCTCTCTCTCTCTCTCTCTCAACCAATTTATATCTAACTCGATTCAAAACTTTATCTTTAAATAAAAATTCTACTTTAATTTAAAAAGGAGAAGGAATAAAAAGAGACTTTTTTAAAATTGCAGTGATTTTTAGTTGAAAAAACAAAAATGAGAAATGTTTGTCTCGCGAAGTCCAATTTTTTGTCGTTCACGCACACTGTATAGTTAGTTGGTCCTCTCTCTCTCTTTCTTAAATTTTTATTGTATTTGTCCATATATATTTAGGGCTGTCTTATACAGGATCGCATAATTTCGCAGCGTATGCCATAATTTTAGAACCTATATGCGATCAGCTGTTATAGCCGCTCACACAGCTTCGCATCTTATGCTTTTGTATGATAAGAAATTTAGAGCTGGTTCTAAATGAGAAACGAACGATCGCATACTTACAATCGCAGAAATACGAGTCTGTGTGTGCGAGCCGCCTTAGATCCAGTTGAAAGCATTGAGCGATGCGAGACGACTTATCAGTACATACATAATTGCATTTCAAAGCCTGAATTGACAAACTGACCACATGGTTTATAATTGCTCGTTTGACAACAACTATCAGTGCTAATTAAGTGCGTGTGGCCACGCGTTAAATTAGATTTAGTCGCACTGTCAACTAGGGTGAACAGAAAGGGTGAAACATAGATCAACTCGAATTATATTGACACTACAAATTTATGAGATTTACTACTTGTAATTCAATTTCAAAATGTACATAAAGATTAGTGCTCTAATTTTGTTTCACTTGACAAAATTTAAAATACGTTAAGACTAAATTTAATGCATTAATTTATGACTAGTATCACACATATTAAAAATTTAATGTTATAAATAAAAATTTAAACATTGGCAGAAAATTCAAATTAATTTTTTTTAACTTTTTTAATTACTTTAAAATTGTATTTTCTTATTTATTCCAATTTATTGATTGCAGGTA
This sequence comes from Siphlonurus alternatus, assembly GCA_949825025.1. Classification (NCBI taxonomy): domain Eukaryota; kingdom Metazoa; phylum Arthropoda; class Insecta; order Ephemeroptera; family Siphlonuridae; genus Siphlonurus; species Siphlonurus alternatus. The sequence goes on from OX463786.1 coordinate 18,482,048, forward strand.
AAATTTCATGATTTAATAATTCAAGCAACTTTCCTAAAATATCAAATTTTGAAGCATTAAATTTCATATTTTGTTGTTTGTTATTGCAATATTAGTAATAAATAAATTCTTGCACAGTCCTAAATATTACCCAGACTGCGAAATCAAGAACCCATTGAATAGAGACTTCAAGTGTTCCCCGGCGGGAAAATTTTCTCCATAAGCCACCATGTTAGAAAATTTTATTTTTTTCTCAGTAAATATTAAAGCAATTAATTTGAAACCATCTCCTACCCCCATTTAGAGGTCTTCTGATAATGAATCAAGAACTTATTTTCCTTTAAAAAATATCTGTAATGCCAAAAATAGCGATTTCGAGTTTTTTTTTACATAGGTTTGGATGGGACGGTGGGAACACCGCAAAATCAGCTGACTTGATGCCTTTATTGGTTATGATACATCTCTTTCCTTTATCATTTATGACTCTTATGAGCCACCCTCCTTTCATGATATTGAATTCATTTAAATATTTATATTCGTGTAATACTTACAAATTTAATTGGGATATCTTTAAATTGTTGAAAATAATAATTTAAAACTCTTTTAAATATTTTAATTATGACTGCCAACACTTTTATTTTTTACTTTGATTATAACGACGCCAAAACAAAATGATGAAAAGCCAGCATTGTGTGAGATTTCAATATTTTGTCATCACTTGGGAAATCACCGTGAGAGAACTCTTTGTCGTCAACACAAAACGTGTAGCGTGGACCAAGTCATGTGAACTGGGAGGTTGTAGCGTGGACCAAGTCATGTGAACTGGGAGGGTTGTAGCGTGGACCAAGTCATGTGAACTGGGAGGTTGTAGCGTGGACCAAGTCATGTGAACTGGGAGGTTGTAGCGTGGACCAAGTCATGTGAACTGGGAGGTTGTAGCGTGGACCAAGTCATGTGAACTGGGGGGACTGTTTTACTATTGTGCCATGAAATTCCATAATGGAGTATCGACCTCATTTTTTTATTGCAGAAATGGATAGAGAGTGCAAAGTTATGCTATCCTAATTTTTTTCAGAATTTTTAGATCCCGGGAACTATTTTTAAAAAATTATTGAAAGTTCTTTTAGTTACGTCACGAGGCACCGCTACTTAAGAAAAAGATAGGACTTGCCGCCTCGTGACGTCACAAAAAGGACTTTCAATAATTTTTTAAAAATAGCTCCTGGGCTCTAAAAGATCTGAAAAAAAAAATCAGGGTAGCATAACTTTGCACGCTCTATCCATTTCTGCAATAAAAAAATTGAGGTCCATACTCCATTATTGCATAGCAAACTCAGTTTTGTATTATTATATGACCGTCCCCGAGTTGAAATAAATTAAATTTTATATTTAAACATTTAACGTGTCTCGTCATCTTTTTTCCTCCTATTTTGCACCATTTCTGAAGAAAACAGAGGAATAAAGACGAGATTATGTTCTTTTTTTCAAATTAATGAGCAAGGAAAAAAATAAAATGTGTTTTTAAGGTAAAAATACGTAATAACATTAGCTGTAGACGTGTTAAGGATGGGTTGTATAAAGGTATTTTTTAAATGGGGACTAGATAAGTGAATTTGGTATAGAAACTTCTATTTGTCACCGTTGACGTATAGGTTTTGGGGATATAAGTATTCCACATATTATATAGAGTGAAAATATCCGTTTTAGTTTTGGCTTGAATATAATATCTAACCAAAAACCATTCAAATATTTTACTTTAAATTTTAAATACAACTACCAACGTTTCCATATAGTGTTTTCTATGAAATAACTAGAAAGTTGGACATTACACATCGTTGTATCGTTTATGAGGGCGTTCCTTTCGTTCGGCGTCCATTTTGGTGCTCAATTTTGCTGTTTGCCGCCTCCCTGTGCTTCTCCCACCCCCAGGGGGCGTCGTCCTCTCAGTAGCCACTCGTGTCCCCGGGGAGGCGCCAGTGTGGAGGTTGGCGCCGGCGCCTTGTCCCCCGAGACACGCCCATACTTGAGCGGAGAATTTATCTAGCTGTGTTGCATAATAACAAAATTAAATGCGTAAATAATTGAATATCATCTCTCGTCTGCAATAATGACCTTATATATCTGCTATTTTAGGTAAGTGCAACCAATTAATGAGCTTAATTTTGCACATATTTACAGCTCTTAATTGCGCTCACCTGAAATAGCAGATAGCTCATTATTGCGGACAAGGAACTATACGTATATGTAATCAAATGTGGATATATTTGGGTTCTATAATTATATGAGTATTTATTATCGTTTATATTATTTTAACAAAATATTCTTACATTATCATCAAGGCAATAATATGTAAAGTGACTTTTATCTCTAACAAGCTGAGCACATATTTTAGCGTAATATATAATATAATTATATATAAATTCTTAGTAAATTTTGTACACTTTATTTATTTGAAAAAATGACGTATATTATTATTACAAGTAGATTTCTAGGTAGTAAGAATTTAACATGTGAAGTCTTTTACATTTATTTTCTAATACATTGAACAAAGTATTATTAGTTTCTAAGTATATTTCACCTCTTGAAAAGTTATTATATAGATCAATATTAGATTTATGATCGAAATCCTAACGTCATTTGGAGTTTCCACCACCACGAGATAATCAGAGCTGCTCCATCAATCTCCCCCCCCCCCTTCATCCCCCGGGGGAGTCAAGTAACTCCCTCTTACATTCAATTTGAGCATCTCTCATATAAGAACTAAAGCTCGCTCTGACTTATCGAACTGTGAGGATTCTTTTTAGGAGTTATCATTTCTTTCCTTGCTTCGATATTTTATTATAGAGAATAATCAATAAATAGCAAGTACGCTTACTTTCAGTACATAAAATAATTCCATGCACTGATTTATTCCATGGACAATCTTCATGATTTTTTATTGTATATTTGAATAGAGAACCTCGAGTTATATATTGTCATTGTCTAATTTGGGGTTCTTCAGAAAGGAAAAGACCTTAACTTCACTTCACAAGATAAGATAAACTTTATTGATCTGTTTGCATACAGACATTTTAAGCCAAAAGTGTCTATTTCGTGATTCAATTGTTTTACGTAAATATAAAGGTGCTAATTTTGAATATTAAAAATCAGACTTAAACTGATTTACACAGTAATTTTTTTAGATTAATTTTGTACACCCTTAAAATCCTGTGACGTCATAGTCATGTAAATATTTAACACGGAAGTATAGGGAGAGACGATGCATGACTATGATGTGACGTCACAACATGATGCTGAAATAATCAAGACATTTAAGTTATTATTATGTGTTTATTTTATTATTATTCTCTAATTATTTTATTATTCTCAACCTTTTTTTCCGTAATAACCAGTCCTTTTTAACTCACAACAGAAATATATTTTTACTATTGGCGTCATAAAGTTAGTGCGCCCCCTAGTAGTAACTGCTGGAACTACGTGCGTCTGACGAGGATTGCTGTATATGATTAACATTGTAAAATCATGTAAATGCTCTATCAGTAGCCACAGCATAATTTTATAGAAGTGACAACACCATTATTAGTTGTCAAACACTTTCGGACAAATATAAAAAAATATTTCAACTTCGTAAGTAATTTCTTTGCTATATATTTGATAATTTTTGTTATTCTCCCCATGCTATAGGTATTGCCGTATCCTCGATGCAAAGAGCAAAATTTGCAGACGTCAGCGCCATCTCTTGGTCCTTTATGTCCTCTATAGGAGAAATGGAATAAATAAAGAACCCGCAGAAATTGACTGACGTACTTTAAAAAGCAACAATTCCAATAAATTATAACATTTCGTTCAAAAGTCCAAGTCATCAAAATGTAATCACCATCTTGGGATTTGGATGGAGTGGCTTCGATAATTTTACTAGATGGATCACGTGGTCGTCAGAGATGACAAGATCGAGATGTTGGCTGTAATGATCTCTCTCTCTCTCTCTCTCTCTCTCTCTCCCTCGCACAGTCGAATGGCCGCCCAGAGACTAATTAACCGATCTCTATCTTCAATTCTCAAGGGTTCTCTACTTCAGATGGGGTGTAGTATTATAACCTTGCAAAAGATTAGGCGAATATCCAATAATATCGGTACTTTTTTTAACAAGTAATAGTTATGAATTTCTGACTCACACTTCTAGTATTATGGAAGTGACTTAATGTTACTTATATTATTATGAAAAATTGATGTATCTTCAAATAGTTTATATAGTTCAAATAGAACTATAAACCTAAACCATAATCATGGAAAAAAAATTATGTCTTATAACAAAATATAATATGTCATAAGAGAGAACTTCATCTTTTCAGTAATATCTAACTTTAAAACTGTACTTCATATTATTTTGTGTTATATATTCTACACATTCTTCATTGCAAAAAGTATTCGTTTGTATGATTGTGTTAAATCTATACAAAGTATTTAATTGTTGTTGTTCAACCGAGATATCATGATTTTTGCAATAAAAATTTTTCTTTTATCATTTATTATAGAATGGTTTAAAAAGTATTTTTCAATATAAATTCAATGATTTTGTATAGTCCCCGAGTTAATAATACATTAATCTTTTCTTCATTTTTAACGTAGACCTCCTCTCTTCTTATTCCCTCCTATTTTGCACCATTTCCGAGTTAAAAATATCAAATTAAATCTTATTTTCTTATATGGAAAATTGACCTCAATTTTTTTTATTGCAGAAATGGATAGAAGGTACAAAGTTATGCTACCCGGATTTTTTTCAGATTTTTTAGAGCCCGGGAACTATTTTAAAAAAAATTATTGAAAGTTTTTCTTGTGACATCACGAGACGCCGCTCCTTAAAAAAAAGATAGGACTTGCCGCCGAGTGACGTCACAAAAAGGACTTTCAATAATTTTTTAAAAATACTTCCCGGTCTCTAAAAAATCTGAAAAAAATCAGGGTAGCATAACTTTGCACGCTCTTCCTATTTCTGCAATAAAAAAAATTGAGGTCGATACTCCATTGAGCATGAAATGTTTGAAAAACGGTATTTTATCTCATCCTTATTTTAAAACAAATAATATGTGATTTTGAGGAAAAAGACGTAAAAAGGTTAGGTTTAGACGTGTTAAAATGAGTTGAAGACGTAAACTTTAAACTAGATTTAACACAATTTTTGTTAGTACAATTTTTACTGTAGTATTATAATCTAATTTCATGGAATTTTAACAACAGAAAAGCATTATTAAATTTATTTTTCATAATTAAAACTAGGAGCTCTAAGATTTGATTAAATCATAATATTAGTTACAAAGTTACAAAATTCTCAAGGGCACTCAAATACTACGGTCAACACAGCAAACAACTCTGCAAAGTTAGAAAAGTAGACCTCTGTACAAGTTAGCATGTTAATTATGCACGAGGTTTGTAAACTTCAAAGCGAAGATTTATTTAGTTTGGATAAACTCAGGTTTATGTTTACTTATATTTTGTGTATCTTACTGCTCATGCGAAGTATAGCAAGAAAATGTAACGTTTGTTTACAAAATGAAAATGAAATATTAGAATGTAAAAATTTTAGTGGCTTAATCGAAAGAAGGGGTAAAAAATATGGTACTGTGAATTTTTTCAGATTTTTCTGAGACCGGAAACTATTTTTAAAAAATTATTCAAAGTCTATTTTTTAAAAATAGTTCCCGGTCTCAGAAAAATCTGAAGAAATTCACAGTACCATATTTTTACCCCTTCTTTCGATTAAGCCACTAAAATTTTCACATTCTAATATCTCATTATGATAAAATTCTCAAGGAATTTATCATATTATAGATTACCTGATTTTATATTCGACTTTAGCATTGTAGATTTAGTACTGTGAATGTTTTTCACAAATTTTTTTAGCTCTCTACAACCCTCAAAGCCGCGAGAGGAAATATGCTGTGACGTCATGGTCATTCGTCTTTCCCTATGTTTGTGTGTTAAATATTTACATGACTATGACGTCACAGTGTTTTGCAGCATGATGTAAGTGTGTTATTAGAAGGGATAAAAATATTGACAGTACCAAACTTAAAGTCTTTTATCCAAATTTATAATAAAATATTTTATGAACTGTTTCCATTATAATATTATAAAATAAACATTTAACGATGAAAAATATGACATTTGTATTTATTTTTATAATAAATACAAATAAAAATAAATATATATTTATCTATATCTATCTATATATAAATAAAAAATATATAGATAGCAGAAGTTCAGTCTATAGTTTTCGTATCTTTTCCTTTATGCTCCAATATAGTACTAATGGGAGGGTCACGTGACGTCAAAGCTACGAGAATTGTAGCGCTAGTTTTGCTTCTACATTTTCTTGCTAGTGAGAATGCAGGCCGCGTCCATAGAGACTTTGCAAGCCTCCCTCACTCACACTTTGAGCAGGGAAAACCCCGGGAGACAAAACACTGCGCGTACATTAACGTAGGGGGTGAGAAAGAGAGAGAGAGAGAGAGAGAGAGAGAGAGAGAGAGAGAGAGAGAGAGAGAGAGAGAGAGAGAGAGAGAGAGAGAGAGAGAGAGAGAGAGAGAGAGAGAGAGAGAGAGAGAGAGAGAGAGAGAGAGAGAGAGAGAGAGAGAGAGAGAGAGAGAGAGAGAGAGAGAGAGAGAGAGAGGATGGTGACAATAATCCCCAGACAGTAGTAACCAAAAATTTAATATTTCATAGCGAAATTGTTATATTCAAATATTATTTAAGATATACAGAACTACATACTGTATGTTGATAATGTATAATCATATTTAAAGGAAGTAAATGTATGTATCAATGATTTTCTGCTTATGGTGAACATATAGTGTTGATAAGAGAAAATCTCAAAATAATAAAACATAACATTGTTTCAATATATTATTTAATAATTACAATGCATATTAATAATTTTTTTCAGATTTTAAGATCAAAAACCAGAAATGGATATGTGTCTTTTGGATTTCAAATATTTGGATTTTATTTTGCTCTCATAAATTTATTTAATTTTAAAATATAATATTATTAAATATTTTATAATGATACAATATTATATAATAATATATACTAATAATAAATTAATTATTTATTACAATAGTATAATAATTTTTTAAAATAATATTGTTTTAATTATTTCACATATTTTTTTTAATGTGCAAATAGACACAATCTGAATTTAAAACTAAAAACCTTAAACTTTATTTAAAATTCAATGAAGCTAAGGAGGAAAACCTTTAGTGAATGTATAGCTGATCTAGATAAATATATTTCTGGCCATGTTCACTGCTAAGTAATAATTACATTTTCGCAAGATGAATGCTCGTAATTTTAATCATTTCACAGGTCTTTTGAAAGGCAGGAATTCATTCAGCATTTTCTTTTTAAAAATTGAAAGCAGTATTTTTCATGAAATAAAAACCTGAAATGAGATCTGATAATCCTTGAACATTATCCTTACTAAATTAATGAACAGAGCCGAAGAAAAAATATTTTGTTTAATATTTGCAGTTTCTTATGATATATCTTTACAGATAAAGTTCAAAAATTATTAAAAAAAAAAATAAAAAAAAATAGAATTGATATTTCTGATTACTAAAAAACAGAACACAATATGGAGTACCGACCTCAGTTTTTTTTATTGCAGAAATGGATAGAGGGAGCAAAGTTAATTATGCTACTCTGATTTTTTTCAGATTTTTTAGAGCCCAGCAACTATTTTTTAAAAATTATTGAAAGTGCAGAAAAAGTGCCGCCTCTTGCCGCTTCTCTTCATAAAAAGATAGGACCCAAAAGGGACGTGGGTTCGAACCCAACCTTGCCAAAACTTTTTAGCAATATTTCCCGGTCCCTAAAAAATCTGAAAAAAAAAAATCAGAGTAACATAACTTTTCATCCTCTATCCATTTCTGCTATAAAAAAATTTAAGGTCGATACTCCATTGTTAGAATTTTAAGATTGAAGTAAAGTTAGCAAGGAATTGTAAAATCTTCATTTCAAATCGTTGAAAAAAGAGAGTTTTTAAATAAATAAAAAAAAAACTAAAATAAGAAAAGAAAAAGTCTCCATGTACTAATTAATTTTATAAAGTCAATACTGAATTCTATCGACTTTTTTCATTTGCAACGTTGAAACTTTTTCAGAAATACACCATCGTTCAATTTAAATTTCCTAGCGCATTGTGATATGTAAAGAATGGAGAGTATATATTTAAATATATAAAGTCTCTAAGGATTTCTTTAGTTAATGTATAAGAAGAGAGAACATTGTATGTGTTTCTGTTAAATCCCATCTGACTTAAACGTTATAAAAGGAGTGTTTTTTTAGAGCGTGTAAATAGAAAAGAAACAGTAAGATAAAATGTTTTTTTACCATTCTTGAATTTTCTTTTCTTACTCTTTTAGTTCTTTGCTGCAGTAAGATACGACGATAAAAAAAAAAACTCAGAGGGTCGCTAGGGAATGAGAAAAATGCAGCTCTAGCAAAAGTGTGTTCGTGTAAATAAAAGTTGGTACTATACCAGTAAATAAAGTGTAGTAATGGTGGTGTTTCATGGGTTATAGTGAACCATTGGGCTTATTGTTAGTCTATGAGTGTCATAGTCACATAAAGTAACATCTTTTTTCCTACTGTATTTTAGGGTACAGGTCATACGTGAATTTATATTTTAACTTTCTAGACCCGACCTAACATTACCGGGATTTTGCAGGTCATTTCCAAATCAAGGTGGCCATGACTTTATCAATCCATCGCAACATTTGCCTGGTTGAGACTGAGGAAACCATGGAAACTTCAGTCAGGATGGTCGGCAATTGATGGATGATGTCATTAATCATCTCGCGGTTGCACAAGTGGGTGTTCTTTACGCTCTACGAACCATAAAATTAATGAATAACTTGCATTTTCAAATACTTGAAAACTATTTATAAAAACTATTGAAGAAAAATACAAATATTAAATATCAACATTCTTTAATATTAACTATACAGCATTGAATTAAAAAGCATTAAAATCCAATACATTATCATTTTCACAAAAATCATGTATGGAATATTTTGATGATGAAGACCCAATTTTGTTGTGAGTGGTTGTAACATTGTGGTGTCAATTAATTGACCAAACTACATGCCAATATAATTTACATCACGTGGTAACGTTGCGGTGTATCAGATTGGTGCCATGTTGTGTATGTACCATCAATGTTGTATATTGCCTTGCAAATGTTTTATAGTCATTGGTATGATTCAGATTAAATTTCATCATGGAATTATATCTGAAAGCAATATCCAAGTATTTAAAATAAGAATTATTTGAGTAATTTTATGATAATATCATAAATAAATAAATTAAATTAATAAAAATTAATTAATTAATATAAAGAAATACATAATGTTAATATGCTCAAAAAAAAATCAAATTCAAAATCTTTTATTAATTCCATTTTTTCCTACAATCATATTGTCAGGTACATCCGTACATGATATATGTTAAGGTTTATAGGACAAGTCAATACTAAAACTAAGTAAACAATATTAATTATCTGTAATAATTAATTACAATGTGTAATATAAAACTAAAATTAAAACATAAGAAAAAGTGTTAAAACTGCAATATATACAAGATAAATATTTGAATGAACTATATAGCATTGAAAAATGTGTTGCCATATTTTGTTTGCAGAGAAATTTTATTTTTTGTCTTCATTTTAAGAAATTTTTAGTATTGCAATTATCTTTATTGTAACAAAATCAATATGGGAATATATATTTAGTCCCTCGTTTGGAATAATGAGCTATCTGCCTACCTTGATCTCGTTGCAATAATTGCAATAATGAGCTATCTGCTATTTCTGGTGAGTGCAATTCTGAGTTTTGGTTTTTACCGATTTACAGCTCATAATAGAGTATTGTCCTCAATTATTTTTATTGCAGAAATGGATAGAGGGTGCAAAGTTATGCTACCCTGATTTTTTTCAGATTTTTTAGAGCCCGGGAACTATTTTTAAAAAATTATCGAAAGTCCTTTTCGTGACGTCACGAGACGCCGCTCCTTAAGAAAAAGATAGGACTTGCCGCCGCGTGACGTCACAAAAAGGACTTTCAATAATTTTTTAAAAATAGTTCCAGGTCTCAAAAAAATCTGAAAAAAATCAGGATAGCATAACTTTGCATCCTCTATCCATTTCTGCAATAAAAAAATTGAGGACAATACTCTATTGCGCTCACCTGAAATAACAGATAGCTCATTATTCCGGATGAGGGACGATATACAACTTAATACAAAAATTCATACATTCAATGAACAAAATCAGGTGAACGTTTTCTTACAATTATTATAAAATGCATTTTTGAACTGTCCAAAATATATATTATGCATTATATATAAGATAAGCTTTCATTTTACAATGTAGTATCGACCTCGATTTTTTTTACTGCAGAAATGTATACAGGGTGCAAAGTTATGCTACCCTGATTTTTTTCAGATTTTTTTGAGACCGGGAACTATTTTTTAAAAATTATTGCAAGTCCCTTTTGTGATGTCACGCGGTGGCAAGTCCTATCTTTTTCTTAAGGAGCGGCGTCTCGTGACATCACGAAAAGAACTATCAATAACTTTTAAAAAAATAGTTCCCCTTCTCAAAAAAATCTGAAAAAAATCAGGGTAGCATAACTTTGCACCCTCTATCCATTTCTGCAATAAAAAAAATTGAGGTCGATACATAGATTTATAAAATAATTAATTAAAAAATAATTATAAAAAAATAATCACATTAATTTGGTCATTGATATAGGCTTACTTTGTTATAATTTAAAATTAATTAATAATATTTTGCTTACATGGTGAAATAAAAGCTAAAAAAAGTGTTTTAAGAAGCGTAAAATTTTTGTCAACTAATTTAAAAAGTAATCAAATTTAAGTTTTCCAGTGGAGCGTCAAAAGTGCTTCGTTTTTATGGCAAGGAGTCGTTTTAATTTGTCCTTGGGGACGAAGCGGAGCAGTTTTTGTGAAGCCAAGAAGTGAGAGAGAAATTAAGAATTAGGGGAACAAATCGATTGAAGTTAATTAAGTTTCTTCCATCTCTTCAAATAATACACTTAATACACCTGATTAAACTATGCACCTCTTTTCATGTCCAACTTAAGTTAAGATAATTATTTAACAATTTTTATGGTTTTAATGGACAACCTTCATAAAAAAAATTTATTACATATTTGGATAGCTTCCAATATGTATTGTAAATTTTTTTCAGATTTTTTTTAACCCTCTAACACCCTCAAAATCGAAGGGAAAGACACTGTGACGTCATAGTCATGCAACGCACTTTCCTATGCTTGCGTGTTAAATATTATTTGCATGACTATATGACGTCACAGCATTTTGCAGCACGATTTTAAGGGTATTAGAGGGTTCAAAAAAACATTACAATGTAGTGGTATTACGTATTACATAACTCGACGTCCTCTATTCAAAAATGTAATTACAATTTTTCATGAAGGTTGTCCATTGCACCATATATGTACCTATAAATCATGTAATCATATTCAGTGCCACATAAAATTGTATAAAAAATCATATAGATTGCAATATATAGAATTATGTAATGTAAATTAAAATAAAAATATGGTTATTTCTGAAATTGAAAAATAAGAATTTTGGTATTGTAAAATAATTTAAGAAAAGTTATAAAAAAATGATTGATGGGGAGTTGGAACTGAAGAAGCACAAAATATAAAATTGCATTAACTACAATTCAGGCCTGCATGAGAATACTCGATAAAATATGTGCTATTTCAAAATATTTAAATTTAAAACCAGGCAATGAAGAAATTAAATAAATATAAATTCATTAAATTTTTGTTTTTCCAATAAAATCAATGTTCTACTTTACAAAATGTAGAAAAATATTTCTTTAATAACTTAATAATTAATTTGATGGTTTATTGAACTCTATAATAATTTCTTAAGCAGGTATTACACCATACAATTTTGCATACAATTTTTCCTTGCAAGAAAATTTAATCTCCATACAAACAAATGGAGTTCAAGTTTTCTTGAAAGGAAAAATTGTATGCAATAGTTAGAAAAATTGTAACGTGTAATACCGGCTTTACAATATATTAATGGTTTCTTGATATAATACTGCAAAAGCATTATATTTCTCCCAATAAACATCAAGAGGGAAGAAAATAATATATATGGAATAAAAAATATCAGAAGACAACGACCATAAAATATATCGTGATAACTTTTGGTTCTTTCTTCTTTTTTTTTTTTCTGAGCTATTCCATGGAGAATTCTTTCTCTTCTACACACATGTAGAAAATTGCTTTGTTTTTTTCCATTATTTCACCCCTACCTTCTTTATCTTTAATAAAACATTTAATACAAAGAAGGGACCGAGTTTACAAGAATTTCAACTAACACAATATTACACTTGAACACGAGATATATAAAACTATACATAATGTAAACCTATGCCTGTGTCCTCAAATTGATTCAGACATTGTAAGGGCTGCTTCATGTGGAAGCATGTTTATCTTATAGTTTAACATTCGCTTGGAGCAAAGGTTATATAAAGAACATGTATCTCGTAAGTGGATGGTCGTGAGTTCGATCCCAGACTAATAAAATAAAATTGATATTTTTTTATAGGATTAACGATTGTATAAAAAAAAATCATAAAAAAATATCCATTAATTATTTTTTTTTAACATTTTTTTCCATGATGATGTTTATAATTTTTATTTTTGAAACTTTATTATTTTTATTGCATGGATACTAAAATATTTAGTTTAATTTTTACATTTGTAATAAATTATTTAAATGGTATTTATGTATTGTGAAACTATATGACCAAAGTGTCAAATTTCACTCATTCATTTTAGACTATTCATCTATGGGCTAATATTATACCAACATATTATTGTGCGCCAGACCAGTGTGCTGAACCGTAGTCAATTTTCTTGCGTGTATTTGGTCAGCGAATTATGAGGTTGCCTCGTGAAACATGCATAAGAAGGGCTCTTGCCAAGGTCTACTGGGGAAACCTCCCCTCTCCGTCTATTGAGTTAAGCTGGCTGAGTTAGGACACTTCGCAAAGTGGTTGAAATTTTAATATAAATTTAGTCTCTCAATCACCTTCAATGTTATAGTCATGTAATAGACTCAATACATGTTAGTGTCCATGAATTCAAATTTAGTGCTGTAAAATGCATGAAATTTTTAGTATTTTTTAATGTGTCAATAATTTGCCTGTAAAACAAATTATTTTTAATTGTATTTCATTTAATTTGGGAACAAAAAATAGGTTACTAAAATATATATATAATACGAATGCGTAATTATTTGATCAGCAGATAAGCAAATTGGAAAAGTGGAAACAAAAACATTTTACTGAAATTTTGAGATAAATTGAACATAGAATTGAATTCTTCTTATAAATTCTGCTATTTAAATATTTAGTGAAATTTAATCTAAATAATAACTGAGTTATATCAGTGACACTGGCAAGGGCTGTGTTTGCACCTTTGGGACCTCAAGCAGATGAGGGTTAGACACCCCTGGGAGGGTCGAGATCAGAGCTAGGGGAGCGTCTTGAATTATAATGTTTGTACGCATTGGTACCTCTCTTTGTCTAGCCGCAATACGTTCCGTTTCTCTCGGAATTTCTTAGCTTTGACTTATTATCGAGGGTAACGTTTCTTGTACCAGTACCTCGAGCCAAGCTGATGCTTATTTTTCAGTGTCACTATTGATATGTACATTAAGAACTTAATTATTTTAATAATTAATAATTTGTTTAATTCATGAACCATTTATGTATTGTACATGATTAACAGGATGTACAGGGTGGACCAAAAGTCTTTGATATTTGTAGCCTCAATTAAAATATACAACATATATTTTAGTATACACTTTTTATACATCAATTTGAAGCCCTAAATTTGACATTTTTGAAACTTAATTTGAAAAACTGATGGACAAATTGGTTTTCGAACAAGTTGAAACAAGGTGAAAAATGTGCTTTTACTCTTCTTTTTCTGGGAGTTTCGCGACTTCAGCAGCTTAAAATTTAATTCATCAGACGTCTTTTGCTTGATGAATTTTTGTTACCAAATTACCGTGAGGGTCCTCCTGATGCGCACCACTCGTAGCATGGGACACATGTCACAACTGCTGAAGCTCTCGCCAAACGTTCCGCAACATCGCAAGTGTGGTGGACTGCCAGGATGGTGGTCGTGATGCGTTGTTTGATCATAGACAAAGCAACTAAATTATAAAAAAATTATGGAATCAAATAATTTTTTAAATTTTAATTACATATTTTTTTGTAATAGAGTATTGTCCTCAATTTTTTTTATTGCAGAAATGGATAGAGGGTGCAAAGTTATGCTACCCTGATTTTTTTTCAGATTTTTTACAGCCCGGGAACTATTTTTAAAAAATTATTGAAAGTCCTCTTCGTGACGTCACGAGACGCCGCTCCTTAAGAAAAAGATAGGACTTGCCGCCGCGTGACGTCACAAAAAGGACTTTCAATAATTTTTTAAAAATACTTCCCGGTCTCAAAAAAATCTGAAAAAAATCAGGGTAGCATAACTTTGCACGCTCTATCCATTTCTGCAATAAAAAAAATTGAGGACAATACTCCATTATCTTTTACTTTTTAGTTGAGTAAATTTTAAAACTAAATTATTGACTTTGTTTTAAAGGGCAAAAAGTATTTATTTTTCATGCACAGTTCGTTCAATTGTATTTTCTCTTTATATATGCAGGGAACAAAGATAATTCTCTGTTCCCTGATATATGGCTAATATGGCAGTCATCTAGTGCTGCAACTCCTGTCTCCCATAAGACTCCACAGAAAAGCTAGATAAGCCCTGGAGATGAATGACTGGCTCATCTCAATGTCCAAACGTGACAGCCGTCTGACAAGATATAAATTTGTGTTACAATATTTTGCCTGACCACAATGTTAAATAAAACAACACATGGGAGTTAGGGCGTGACGAGCCTCTCTTACAGTCCAACAAATTCAAGATTACTCCCGGAAGTAGCCGGAAGTGGAAGAATTTTGACTGAACTTTGCTCATGAAAAATTTGAGACTTCGCAGATAAGTTAAAATTCTCTTTCCAAAGTCTTAGATTCTTCATGCTCATAGTTAAGCCCAAATCCTTCCACTTCCTGCTACTTCCGGTGGTAATCTTATAGTCAAATTAATTTGACATTCCTTCCGGAAGTAGCCTGAAGTGTAAATTTTACAGCTCTGTTGATTACAATTCAGTTTTGAAATTTTGCACTGTGGTTTCAGTAACAAGTATTGACCTATGTGTGACATTTTAACGCTGAAATATGAATAGGACGGCTAGAAACCTTACATTTCCGGCTACTTCCGGAGGGAATATTATTTAAATTTAACTGTACATTTGTTGAATTATACATGAAGAAGAGTTTCAGAGTGATTTTCTAGCGTTCTTATGTTGTTATAATATGGAAAACCTGCAAGAAATTTGTTATTTGCCTCGTGTTGTCAAATTTTGTCAAGGTTACCTCAAAAATCGTACTGCAAAGTGCTGTGACGTCATAGTCATGCAACGTCTTTCCCTATGCTTGCAAGTTAAATATCTGCACGACTATGAAATTACATCGTTTTGTATTTTGCTTGTAAGGGTATTAGAGGATTCAAAAAAGTTAAAAAAATTATATATTATATATAACAATTTATAACTCGCGGTCCTCTATCCAAAATTGAATTGTTGGTATCATATGATTTAATTTATTTATTTATTTATTTATTTATTTATTTATTTATTTATTTATTTATTTATTTATTTATTTATTTATTTATTTATTTATTTATTTATTTATTTATTTATTACAATGTTAGCTTACTACAGCATATTATGCTATTGGTGTAAGCATTAATTCAAACTTAACAACAGTATTAACAACAGTTGGAAGGATTGATATTAAAGGAGGCGGCTGTGGCCTTGTGTTAGGAACTGCCCCGGCATTTGCCTGGGAGTGACGATGGGAAACCACAGAAAACCATCATCGAGGCAGACGATACCAAAGGGAACGACCTTCGGCACCTCCCGAATACAGGCAGTATAGTGGAAGAACATACATGCCATCTCTCGGGAGCTTACCAGAACACGCTGCCATACCTCAGCTCGAAGTGACGAAAAGTCACCTGAGCCAAGGCAGGAAGCGATCCTGGGTCTCCTGAGCGATAGGCAGAGATCAAACCACTACGCTGCTCGGTATGGTATGGTGCTCGGTAACTTGAGAATTCTTCACATTGTTGAAACTATCGTATAATTATTATATTGTTTATTTTGATTGTTCACTTTGTGTATGGGCATTTGTCTTTTTCAGCCACCAATTGGGTTACTTTTGTTTCCTTCCAAGTATGTAATTTTTTGACACAATAAACAATTATTATTATTATTATTATTGATTAAAATTCATTAGCATCGATTTTGAAATAATTATAGCCTAGTTATTAGTTTAATTATAAAACAAGAATACACAATGCAGTATATAATATTATATATCAGATAAACAAATTTAATAATCTATACTGACGACATTGTGTAATTTAGTATGAAAATACTTAAAAAAAATTATTTAATTTTTTAAGCTAAATACATACTTTAAACCAAATTAAAAAAATTATATTTTTAACGAAATTTAACAAAAAGCAATAAAAATATTAATTAATAAATTAATTAAATAATATTTTGTTAAATTTTAATAAAATGTAAAAACTCTAAGCTAATAATATCAAATTTAACTATAAAATAATTTATATTTATTAACTAATTGCTGAAAAATGAAAAGCAAAACTGCTTTTTCTACGCAGGCTTTCTTTCTGGGGTGAACCAAAGTGAACATTTTGCAACGTATAATTTCAAATTAAAAATAATATGAATAGCACACAGATAATTATGAATTGTTAGGGTGTTTGATATTGTTCATAATAAAAAACAAAACATTTTTCCAAATTTTTTCATCACTGAATAATCGAACAATCAACTGAATCAACGAACTATGAAAAATGTTGACTGTAATTTTGAAACTTTAATCTCGTCCACATAAATAATAAATGAATGTCCAGACACACAACACATTGTTGTAAACCAATCTACCATCAAGTCCGTGTCTTGAATATAGTCTGATTAATATAACGTTCACTGCGAAAACTAAGCGTTATTTCATAAACACGTATTAAGCAAAAAATTGATACGCTCTAAGCGAAGATTTTTCACTGAAAGTTTTTGCAACGCTTCAAGTGAATGATAAGTGTCAATTAATAAATATAATAATCTTAATTGTTAAATTTCTAAATAAAACGCTTTAAGGGTAAGGTAACGCCACCAATGTTAAAAAAAATCCCTCACACAAAAATTCTGAAAAAAAATTAAAATGTTCTCCTCTACACCCCCTATCAGTAGCTAAAATATCAGGTATACAAATACGATCTAGTTTTTGAGTTATGAATTTTTAAAGTTGACTACTTTAACATGGAGAAATGGAAATCGCATGTTAAATTAGTCAACTTTAAAAATTAATAACTCAAAAACTAGATCAAATTTGTATACCTGATATTTTAGCTACTGATAGGGGGTGTAGAGGAGAACATTTTAATTTTTTTTTTCAGAATTTTTGTGAGGGATTTTTTTTAACATTGGTGGCGTTACCTTACCCTTAAGTGCGGATCTATTGAAAGAATAACAATTTTAAATCTTGAAGTATGCATGGCGGTTGCTAAAGAACATTCACTCTTGTATCAGGGACGTGATTGATGGTATTCTCTATTAATCACCGGCGATCTTGACTGAGGTTTCCATGGTTTCCTCAGTCACAACTTAGGCAAATGCTGATATATATACCATGGCTGTACTTTTTTGTAAGGGACCACAAAACCCTAAGGTCGGGTTCCCGCGAAGAACCGGCAAGTTAAATTCAGTTTCTTTTGACCAGTACCTTACAGCAAGGTTTAGTTAAAGCAAAAAATTAAAAAAATAATAATTATTTTTGGAAATGTTCCCTCTGGAATTTGTTTCAAGAACTTCTCGTATTTGAACTTTTCACATTAGTAATATTAATATAATCAATGATGTTTACATTCGGAAGTGAACGAAGGTACTTCCGGTTATTTTCATAGGGAACGATAAATTAGTTGAAGTGTAGTTTGTTCGTGTTAGCGAAGGAAGGTCCCTTAGTCCCTCAACACTGTGGAGGCTCGTTTTCATCACAAATGGTGAATTTTTGATGAGGAGAGACGTCAGCTAACCATGCACGTACTGTACAGTATATACAAGTCTCTCAAATTTTGGTAATTTGTGTAGAACGCTTGCAAAATTAATAACATTTTATAAGTTTTAAATTTTTAAAATTATTTTTAGTAAAAAAATTAATACAAAACTTTAGTAACTTTTAACTTACCAAAATTTCGGTGAAAATAGTTGGACATCGTTTTATTTTATTCAGCAATCGCTCTGTCCTATAAGCTCTAATATCTGCGGGAGGTGGAACGCAGTGCACTTGACCGGGTTTCGTCAGATTACCAAAGTCAAGCAATGCTGAGCGTTGTTTAAAATTGGAGGAGCGACCGTTAAAAAAAAAACATGTTTCCTGCCCAGAGTAAATCGTTGAGTTTTTCCACTACTCCAGGATGTGGACAGTTGCACTTCTGGTCCATTTGCAAAAGTAAATTACCGGATGGATTGCAAGGCCATGGCCGCCCCCATTCTGGAAGAACCCGTAAAACGTTTAAGTTAGGGTTTCGGGGTTTCAAACTTACATTAGTGAGTAATCAGTAAGTAGAAATATACCCAATGGGGTACTGACCAAAAAAAAAAAGTTTCAAGTTTTTGTAAATATTTCAAAAGGCACGAGAATTTCATGAAGAACAAGCCCTATTACAGCATTCTACGACAATTTCCTGATTTTATATGAATTTTTGAAACCTCTAAAAAATGACGTCATAGCATTGAATCTTAAATGGAAAAATAGATCAGTTAACATTGCCAAAACCCATACTTAATATTGAAATGTAACCAAACCTTAATTTGCAAGGTTTTTAGGTGCTAGAATCACGATAATGAAGGTTTCAAATTCCTATCTCAATAATTTTTCATTCTAGCAATGCTAACTGATGCATTTTCCCATTTAAGATTCAATGCTATGACATCATCAAAAAAAGTTTTACAAATTCATATAAAATCAGCAAATTGTCGTAGAATGCTCTAATAGGGCTCGTTCTTCATAGAATTCACAGTAATTTTTACATGTATTGCTAACTCAAATACCGGTCAGTACCCCATTGCATGGTTTGATAAAAAAAAAACATATTGAACTCGATGTCCTAAAAGCGAATACCAAATATATTAAGTAAGTTCTATTTGTTATTATTCAATAGTTAATTCACTATAACCATCATACAAGGGGCGTGTCTCGAGGGAAAAGACGCCGGCGCCAACCTCCACACTGGCGCCTCCCCGGGGACACGAGTGGCTACTGAGAGGACGACGCCCCTTTAATTATTAAAGTTTCCTTAATGAAAATATCTGGACAAGTTTTTCACAAATTATGCCATTTCTTTTTAAGTTTCGCACTTGCATTATGAAGATAATTCTGATAGTAATTTATTTCAAATTTTGGCATGCACTTATCCACCTTGAAATTTAACAAAACGAGTCCAGTGAACTTATACAATTGGTATAAGTCAATTGTCTTGTGAACAGTACGTACAAGTGTTTTAATTACAGCAAGAAATGAAAAATTAAATAGTCATATTAACACATTATAATTGTTGCTAAAAAAAAAGTTGACTAACTTCAAAATTCAAAGCGAAGTTCTGTGGCATGGTACGTTTTAAATTTTTAAAAAGATTACCAGATTATGACATCATGCAGTCAAAAACATTTATTGATACATTGACACAAATAGAGTAAATTTTAAAAGATTACATATTTTATTAATTAAATTTAACAGTTTACAGTCCTCCAATACAGAATTATACAGATCATGACAAATTAAGCTGCGGCATTCTCTTTAGCATCTGAAGGTAAATTACTGTATTTATAGTTACATATTTTTATTTAAAATCTTGAGTTAATAATGAAGTTATCAAAATCGTTGAAAATTTGTTGTTTTATAAATACAATTTAAATTATAATATTATTTAATTATATTTTTTAATATCGATCTATACAAATGTTTTAGGAACTATTCATATTCACATATTATATTATATATTTTTTTTAAAATTTAATGACGTATGTGCAAATATTCTAAACTTTTCAATAACATTTCTTTTAAAAATTATTCCTTAAAAAATATAAAAATTAGTAACGTATCAAAATATTTAATATCTGTAAATCGTAAAAAAGGTGAAAACAAACGTGAATACAATACACTCCTCTTGCGAGAAGTTATATTTGTTTTTATGAAAAACATTTCTTTGTTTTATTTCCATCCCCCCCACGTTTTGTGTTGACGACAAAGAGTTCTCTCACGGTGATTTCCCAAGTGATGACAAAATATTGGAACCTTACACAATGCTGCTGCTGCGATATTTTCCTTGCGTCACTGCATGCGTGGTGAAGAAATATATCATCAAAATATATTAACAGATATTAATTAAAGTATTATAAAATGTACGAAATTAATATCGAAAAAAAAATTAAGGGCTGTCTCACATAAAATAGCATGATTTCACAGCGTACGATAAAAAATTTAAGAACCTATGTTAAATAAATAAATAAATAAATAAATAAATAAATAAATAAATAAATAAATAAATAAATAAATAAATAAATAAATAAATAAATAAATAAATAAATAAATAAATAAATAAATAAATAAATAAATAAATAAATAAATAAATAAATAAATAAATAAATAAATAAATAAATAAATAAATAAAATCGTCTTTATTGAGGGCGGGATTTATGTTATCAGGTGTACTCGCACACACTTGCAGCTTCATATCGAATCGCATGACATCGTAAGTTTCTCATTCCTGTTCTAAATTTTTATCATACGATCCATACGATGTGATACAAAGGTAGTTTCTACCCCCCTAAAATGTAGAAATTGGTTCTTTGCATGCCTTGAGGTAATTCATTAATAAATTAACTGCATTTAGAAATAAAGAACCAAAAATACAGTGTTATTGCCGGAAAAAAGACGGTACTTGTATTTTCAAAGGGGGGCAAAACCCAACCTACCCACCTAGCTACTTTTCATGTATTTTCGCTGTAATGCGCCAAAAGAACGGGGGGGGGAGGGGGTTAACCAACTAGGATCTCTCTCTCTCTCTCTCTCTCTCTCTCTCTCTCTCTCTCTCTCTCTCTCTCTCTCTCTCTCTCTCTCTCTCTCTCTCTCTCTCTCTCTCTCTCTCTCTCTCTCTCTCTCTCTCTCTCTCTCTCCCAATCCTTCACTGTCTATAAGGCCACTGAAAAATAGATTATTTTGTGAATAACTTCAATTTATTTAAAATTCGTATGTTAATATTGAATTGTTTTAGGACATATTTATGTGAAAATGTGTAAGAATTGTAAGTGCTACATTATCTTTCATTAATAGGTTGTACATATAATACATTAATTGTAATATTGTATCTTATGGTATTCATTATATTTAATATAAGATATATTTTACAATTTTGGATTCATTTATGAAAAACTTTATATCACCATTTGTTACATTTTAGTTGTTCTTTTAAAAAGCTGAATAAAAAGAAAAAAAAAAGAAAATGTAGCAACTTGTTAGGAATTCTAGCCACGTTAAATTACATTTCAACTTTTCGAGGTGTAATAAATCAAATCTGAAGTCTGCAAGCTGAAAAGTTGTGATTGTTCCCAGGAAGTAATCAAAAGTTAAAGCACTAAACAATCTTCGTTCTGGCCTACAAGTATATTCTGTAAACAATATTCTTTCTGGGATATTCTGAAAACGTTTGCAATCAGGGTGCAGAAACGAGACTGGAATTGTGAGGAGGGAGAGAGATAGAGAGAGAGAGAGAGAGAGAGAGAGAGAGAGAGAGAGAGAGAGAGAGAGAGAGAGAGAGAGAGAGAGAGAGAGAAGAGACAGGGGGCGGGGGACGCAAGACAAGCGTGAAATGACTCGTCCAGGCATAACAATTGGATTACTTTCTCCCTTATTTCTCAAGAAATATTTGAAAGTATACAGAAATTACTATAAATAAAATACAAATTTGTCATTAATTACGCATAGAGAATATTTTATTAACATTGAAATTGATGTTATTAATAATTACTTTATTAATTTATATCGATGCATGCAGGCTCCGGCCTTTACAATCCGCTCTCCTTCTCTGTCTATAGGTATATCTACGATTAGATATGTTAGACAACAGGAAAGTAATTGTAAGTATACTACTATAAAGTTTTCAAGCATTATTAGTTTACAAGTTTATTGCTGGTTCCTTAATTCCTTAATATATATAAATTGAAATTATGGTAAAAGTGCCCCAGTAATAATAATAATAATGTATTTCTTTCTTGCAATCTTTCGTATCATGAATCCCTGGGACACAAATAGCGTATAATTTATATAGAATCAATATTCATAATTTTTAACTAAAATTTTAAAAGTACCCAATTTTAAATATCATTTCGTCTTAAGGTAACGCAACTTACCCAGCATCAAAACCAAACCCATGAAAGAGCGAAATTCGGCTTTGCTTTTTAATATCACGTTTCTTTAAATTTTGACTTTTATTTTTAAGGTAAATAAGTTTGAATTAAAGTGGACTTTTTTCATACTGTTCAAAAAAATCTTGTATCGATTTTTAGTCCCAATTTGATCAACGTCAGCACTTGAATATAAAGTAACGAAGCTTAAATGAGAAAAAATGAGAGAGAGAGAGAGAGAGAGAGAGAGAGAGAGAGAGAGAGAGAGAGAGAGAGAGAGAGAGAGAGAGAGAGAGAGAGAGAGAGAGAGAGAGAATTATTGCCCTTGTCACGGTTGTTCATTTGTAGATGGGGTTTTATGTCCCCCGAGAATTGGCCCAATCACGAGTGAGAAAATTGCTTATCTCTCCAGCAGCCAATGGCAAACAATGCAGCCTCAACTTTTTTAACTGACGATCGAGGGGGTGTCAATTATAACCTGCAGCAAAGTTAATGCAACTGCTAATCAAATATGATATGATATAGAGTCCGTCCACCGTCCTACCTTACTGTCTTATTACGAGATTGATTTATGTATAATGGTATTTTCCTAACTTTCGGTATTGTAATTTAAAGTCAGCCTGAAATATATTGTTCAAAAAAACAAATATATTTTTTGTAATTATTATCATCATCGTTTCACATAGCGGACCAGATTTTATTATTATTTTTGATTTTATTATATATTAATTCAGTCGGCCGCTATAACACAGAGAATGCATTATATTTTTATTTCTTATATAATTCTTTTAACAGATCACAAGAACATTTCTAGATAATTTCAAAACGAGGCAACCAGGAAACGTATTTTTACGAATAATTTTATTTTGGATAGCTTCAATATTGCACCAATATTAAATTTATTTATTCTATGAACAAAAAATAGAAAATAAAAACAAAAATATATACATAAAAATATATTTATTTCTTTATAATTTATTAATTAAAATAATAAAAATAATTATATAATGTTAATGAATATATATATATATATATATATATATATATATATATATATATATATATATATATACATATATATATATATATACATATATATATATATACATATATATATATATATATATATATATATATATATATATATATATACATATATACATATATATATATATATGTATATATATATATATATATACATATATATATTTTATTTTTCAAATTTTGTTTGAAAGAATTTAAGAAAATAAATAAAAAAAAAGAAATTTGTTTACAAATCTTGGTAATATATGGAGTATTATCCTCAATTTTTTTTTATTGCAGAAATGGATAGAGGGTGAAAAGTTATGCTACCCTGATTTTTTTCCAATTTTTTAAAGCCCGGGAAGCATTTTTAAAAAATGATTGAAAGTCCTATTTGTGACGTCACGCGGCGTCAAGTCCTATCTTTTTCTTAAAGAGCGGGGTCTCGTGACGTCACAAAAATAACTTTCAATAATTTTTTAAAAATAGTCCCCGGGCTCTAAAAAATCTGAAAAAAATCAGGGTAGCATAACTTTGCATGCTCTATCCATTTCTGCAATAAAAAAAATGAGGTCAATACTCCATTGATCAAAATGTATTGGCGCCCATTCGACATACTTGATCTTAGCATGATGGATGAAAATTAAGCATTATTAAGTAATATACATAAATATCACAATACAACAATAACGATCAACAGCATTAAAGACAAAAGGCGATTTTTAACATGCGACGTGAAGCGAATATTGCGCGTTTGCTGTAACCTTCATTGACTGCAATATTTGGCGATTAAAATAGCAATGATAATTAACGTGATATTCATCGCAGCAACTTGGTGAATTCACTTGTTCCATAGGATTTTACAGCTTTTACATCGCCTTATCGCCATATGAATCTCTCCAAATCTTTCCTCAGATTTCAGAACAGAAGAAGGGGCACATTTTTACAACCGGCGTAAACTTTAGTGCCCATCTTCAAGACAGAACGATCCTGACCTTTCTTAACACTTTACCTCAATAGAAGCTTCAAGTCAGCAGCTGATTTTGCGGTGTTCCCACCGTCCCATCCAAATCTATGTAAAAAAAAACAAACTCGAAATCGCTTTTTTTTTTTCATTAAAGAAATTTTTTAGAAGAAAATTAGTTCTTGATTTCAAAAGACCTCTAAATGGGGGGTAGGAGTTGGTTTCAAATTAATAGCTTTAATAGTTACTGAAAAAAAATTCAAATTTTCTAACATGGAGGCTTATGGAGAAAATTTTCCCGCCGGGGAACACTTGACACTTGAAGCCTCTATAATATGTTACTTTTATTACACCGCGGGGCAGCACAAACGTTACCATGCAGTGACGGTTTATATCAAGTATCGGAAGCTTTATGGCTAGATTTGATACTCGAAATTTTAAATTTTTAATAATTCTTTTTGTCTTTTGGAGTGGCATGCAGGGATGGCGTTTTTGCTATCTTGAAGTGCAACTGAATCATCTGCTTTTTTATATTAGTTTTATATTCCAGAATAATGTAAAGTTGAATAAATATTATTACCAATTATTGACCTGTATGAAATTTGGAAATAATGATTATCATTGTCACTTTTTATTGTATAATAGTTGTGATTTGCGAGTAGTAATTTATTTGATTGAAATATATTTAAAAAAATGTCTTTCCCCTCGATTTTGAGGATGTTAGATGGTCTGAAAAAAATTAACAATATATACAAATAACTTGAGGTACTAGGCCTGAATAATATTATATAGAATAAAAATAACTTATGAAAGCAGTCCATTATTATTACATTTCAGTATGCTATTTATACTTATACTGTATAATATAATTAAGGAATCATTCGTATCATTTTATTACGTATAAAGTAAACATTAAAAATATTAACGATATTAATTAGTAATTTTATTTTCAAGCACTGCGCTATGATATAAAATTTTGACTCCATTAACTAAGAAAACCATATATTAATTACTAAATTTAAGAGTCATTAATTAAAAGTCGGACATCCCCTTTGAGACATATACTCCACGTATGAACAGAAATGGAGAAAGCTTGTTCCTTGCCTTGTGCATGACAAATCGGCATCTGGTGACCACTGCGAGTAAATTACCATTAAAACTTCTTGTTGGTGTTTTGTTAATGTGTAAGGCCAGGGAGATTATTTCATCTTAACTTTTCGCATTATTAAAACCATGAAATTGTAATGTGAGTCGTAATTAAAGACTAATGGGAGAGAGAAAGAGAGAGAGAGAGAGAGAGAGAGAGAGAGAGAGAGAGAGAGAGAGAGAGAGAGAGAGAGAGAGAGAGAGAGAGAGAGAGAGAGAGAGGAGAGATGTAAAGGGAGAAAAATTTTAGTTGTCGAAAATAATACAACTAACGCCATCTATCGTGAATATAAATAAGATTTTCAGTCAAAAGTCCACTGTTTCATAATTCAAAACATTTTATCACTGCAGCTATTAACAGAATAGCTATATCTATTCTAATCATGGTCTCTCTGTATGTAATTTCAAGACATATGACAAAATTAAAGAAAGCTTATAAAAGAACGAAAATTTGAAACTGTAAAAATTGATACAAATATTCCAATTCTTTTACATATTTCTTTATTTTTTAACGTGTGTTTTAAGCATAAAATATTGTTCCAAGTTTGAATGTAGTTAATATTATTAAAATGCAGAAATTAATTTAAGGAATATCAGTGTTTGTTTTGGAATATTATATCTAATGTAACTTAAATAATCATGCTAAATATTAAATTTTTATTTCAATATAATGTTATAATCAATTTTATATAAAAGTTTAATGAAATCACTTTGTTTTATAAATTAATGAAAAATGATTTAAAGGTTTAGAAATGTTTTTATTTACTTTCATATTTAAATAATTAATTAAAAATAAGATTATAATTTTAAAAAAAAATTATTGATTTCACCTTGTTTTTAAACATACAAACTTAGCATATCCTATGCAATTCATCGAACTGACGGTTAACGTGACCTGTAAGGGAGTATTGACCTCAAATTTTTTTTATTGCAGAAATGGATAGAGCGTGCAAAGTTATGCTCCCCTGATTTTTTTCAGATTTTTTTGAGCCCAGGAATTATTTTAAAAAATCATTAGAATCCTTTTTGTGACGTCACGCGGCGGCAAGTTCTATCTTTCTCTTAAGGAGCGGCGTCTCGTGACGTCACAAAAATAACTTTCAATAATTTTTTAAAAATAGTTCCCGGGCTTTAAAAAATCTGTAAACAATCAGGGTAGCATAACTTTGCACGCTCTATCCATTTCTGCAATAAAAAAATTTGAGGTCAATACTCTTTTAATGATGTGCAAGCAAAATTTTGTTCATCACTATTTTATGAATTTATTTATTTATTTTTTTAATGTAATCAAAAGATTGTAGTAAAATTTCTATTCTTTTGTTATAATATTATGCTTTACAAGAGGAGAGAAAAATAATTATAGTAAAAAATTATAATAAAATTTTTTGTAAACCGGATTCATTAATATTTTATAGACCTCTGAGTTTTTTGCATACAATTTTTTATTATCTGTATTTGAGGTCAACTGATGACCTCTGTATATCCAGAAATGACAAACTGTATCATTACATATTTTTTGTTGAGTGAGTAAAGTGTGTCTTGTTTATGTTCAATATTAAATTTCTCTTTAAGTTTTTATACATTGTGAGGAAGACTTTTAAACAGAAATTTTAAATTAAGTGCCGGACCATCATCATCGCGGGTAAGAAATATTAATTCAATATTTATTTAATTATAAAATAAAATGTTGGTGGGACCTAGTATGTGTTAAGAAGCGATTTAAGAGGAGCATTATTTCAAATGAAAAATTGCTTCTTTAGTTAAATGAAGGAACAATAATATTATATATACAATCTTATTAAAATAACAGTAATTTTATTTCTTTCAGATGCAATTAAGTTTTTTTTAAATTGGAAACACATATAATATTAGTGTACAACATTTTATAGGGCAAATTTTTAATTTATTTTCACAAATTTTTACAAAATTTATAATATATTTAAATAATTATTCGTTGTGCTTTTCATCAAATTCTAAAAAATAGTAAAATTTTATCAAAACGGCTGCCGCTAGGTGTTGAACCAGATCTAATGGTCTCATTTCTTATTTTCCTGCTGGTTTGGTGGTAGGGACAGTAACTTTACCGGTAGTTTGAGTTGAAGTAGTTATTGGTTTACCGGTAGTTGTTGATGTTGTAGTTACCAGAGTTACTGGTTTACCGGTAGTTGTTGATGTTGTAGTTACCGGTTTACCGGTAGTTGTTGATGTTGTAGTTACCAGAGTTACTGGTTTACCGGTGGTTGTTGATGTTGTAGTTACCAGAGTTATTGGTTTACCGGTAGTTGTTGATGTTGTAGTTACCGGTTTACCGGTAGTTGTTGATGTTGTAGTTACCGGTTTACCGGTAGTTGTTGATGTTGTAGTTACCAGAGTTACTGGTTTACCGGTGGTTGATGTTGATGTTGTAGTAACCAGAGTTATTGGTTTACCGGTAGTTGTTGATGTTGTAGTTACCGGTTTACCGGTAGTTGTTGATGTTGTAGTTACCAGAGTTACTGGTTTACCGGTGGTTGTTGATGTTGTAGTTACCAAAGTTACTGGTTTACCGGTAGTTGTTGATGTTGTAGTTACCAGAGTTACTGGTTTACCGGTAGTTGTTGATGTTTTAGTTACCAAAGTTACTGGTTTACCGGTAGTTGTTGAAGTTACCAGAGATGTTAGTTTACCGGTAGTAAAAACAGTACTTCCAGTAGTTGTTTTTACAGTCATTGTGGTTGTACCGGTAGAACCGGTTGTAGTTTTGGTTGTAGTGGTTTTGGTTGTAGTGGTAGTAGGAGTAGTAGCTCCTTGTATGGTCGTATCTTTGCCTTTAAGTGCCGTGAGAAGTTCTTTCAGTTGAATCAACGTTGCTGCCAATATTTCATTTTGTCGAGCAGTGTAATTTCTGATGAGTAGAAACTCATCGTCGGAATCGTCCAGAAGTACACCTGTAGCAAATATACAGAATGGACAACATGCATGAACAAATTTTATTGCAGAAATGAATAGAGGGTACCAAATTATGCTACTCTGAATTTTTTCAGAATTTTTTTAGACCCGGAAGTATTTTTTAATAATAATTGAAAGTGCGGACACGCCCCCTGGAGGCGTCAATAGGCGTCCAGTCTCGATCCCTTTTATTAAGGAATCAGGGGTGCCAACTGAAATCACAGGACTTTCAATAATTATTTAAAAATAGTTCCCGGTCTCAAAAAAATGTGAAAAAATTCAGAGTAGCATAATTTGGTACCCTCTATTCATTTCTGCAATAAAATTTGTTCATGTATGTTCTCCATTATTATATTAATTAA
Organism: Siphlonurus alternatus; assembly: GCA_949825025.1. Lineage (NCBI taxonomy): Eukaryota > Metazoa > Arthropoda > Insecta > Ephemeroptera > Siphlonuridae > Siphlonurus > Siphlonurus alternatus. The sequence goes on from OX463786.1 coordinate 18,511,139, forward strand.
TGATAGGGTAATGGTTTTAAATATATAAGCATCACCTGAATTTAAATAAATTTCATCTATTATTTACACTAAAGGTAGAGATAACACCGGTCAGCTGTTCGACGTACTCTCCTTTGATTAACATGTAAACCTTAGCAAATTCAAAAAAATTCTGAAAAGCCCAAAAGCCACAGAAAAAATTCCAAAAAAACAATTTAACGAGCCGATTCTTTTTTTAATTATTTTTTTTTAATTTTCAGCATACGACTTTCCCATGGAGAGACAAATTAAAAATTTAATTAAAAAAAAATCGGCTCATTAAAATGCCTTGAAACTTTTTCTATGGCTTTTAGGCACTAATATCTGCCCCTCAAAAAAAATTTCAGAATTTTTGTGAATTTGCTAAGGTTTTTCATGTCAATCAAAGGGAACTACGTCGAACAGCTGACCGGTGTTATCTCTACCTTGAGCTCTCTCCTCGTCTAATTCCCTCCTATTTTGCACCATTTTAGGAGGAGAAAAAGGGGAAAAAGACAAGATTACGTCTTCTTTCCTCTTCTTGAGCATAAAATATTATAAATATTTTCTCCATTTCCTTCTCACTTTGAGCGAGAAGGAAATAAGACGTGTTTTAGACGTAATAAGACGTAATAAGATTAGGTTTAGACGTGTAAAGGATGAGTTGAAGACGTAATTTTTCAAATAATATGGGATGAATATTTCTATCAAATGCGAAGCCAAAAGCAAAGCTGATAAGCAAAGTGAACTACCAAATGTATATCTATCACATGCTATCATTACCAGGGGAGTGACACGGGTCAAATGATCAACAACGAATATAATAAAATCATTCATGATTGATAAAGAGTTTCATTCAGTATTTTTTTTTTTTTTGCTAATAAGTTACTTGAGAATTGTTTAATTTAAAATTAATATTTAAATTTTAATGCATATGAACTGTAGGCTGATATTTTTTTTTGTGCCGTTAATATGAAATATTGCTTTTTGTCTGTTAGTATTATGTTGTGATAGTGTCAATTTATTGTTATTTTTTAGTGTTTTGATTGAGATTTGACGTTGTCCTGTACAACCTTTACCTTCGAAATAAAATTATTATTATTAAATACAAAAATAATTGTGCCACTTTTTTTTTTATTTTTATTTATTTTTTTATAATTATTATTGTTTAGGGGGGGTTGCAGACAGACTTCGCATCGCATGGTATGGTATCGTATGACTTCGTATGATAAAAATTTAGAACCGGTTCTAAATGAGAAACTTAATACAATGTCATACCATACGATACCATGCGAAGCTGTGTGCGCGCGCAAACCTGATCGCATAGTTTCTTAATTTTTTTTATCATACGCTGCGAAATCATGCGATTCTGTCTGCGACTAGCTTTACTATATGGGTTTAAGTTTTAAACTCCCCCCCCCTCTTCCTTAGTAATGCCAGGGAACAGAGATAATATTATCTCTGTTCCCTGGCATTACTAAGGTTAATCTTGATACAATTATTGTATGGATTGTTACCTCTATATAATATATATCCTATCAGTGTATTAAATATTGTTACTACATTATTTATGAATTTCACTTGAAGAATTCTTTTTTCCCGTCCTATAGAAAAAGTCAATGAAAAACATAAAAAAATAATAAGGGGCATTCACAAAGTCTTAAGGCCACAATTAAGGCTCAATAATTTAAGACCAGAAATTTTCGGTCTAAAAAACACGTCTAAAATCAAGCTTTAAATTATCGAGCCTTAAATGTAGCCTTAAGACTTTGTGAATGCCCCTTAATATCAATTCGTTACGGAAATTTTATTTAAATATAATCGCATACTATGATATACAAGTATTAGTTTTATGAATATCATCCAATAAGTAGATTAAATTTCAGTGACGCTTATCATTGGAGGGCCGGATGCAAACTTTCACAGCTGTTTACTGATAACGAATTGATACACGCGAGCACAGACTTCATTTGAGTGCGGACAAATTACGTCGAAAATTCATCGTTCTATACATACAGTTTATATAGAAAATACCGGAACTTTTAGCATTAATTGCACACCAAAGTTCAAGTTCAAGTTAACACCAACAATGCTCAGGTGAGATAATTATTTTTTAATTAAATTAAAACAGCAAAAATTTAGTATACAAATAATTAAAATATTAAAAAAAGAAAGTAAAAATATTCAAAACACGACTCAGAAAATGATAAAACGTTCCTCGTCCGGAATAATGAGCTATCTGGTACTTCATGTGAGCGCAATTATGAGCTTTATTTTATACCCATGTACAGATCATAATTGCGCTCACCTGAAATAGCAGATAACTCATTATTCTGGACGAGGGATGATAAATAGTTTTCTTTATGCCATAAAAAAGTAAATGCGTTTCCAATTAAAAAATCATATTTTAGACTGTAGAGATTCCATTCAATGTGATGTAATTTTTATAGATGTAATAATAAAACATGGCATACATATATACTAACTGATAATATAGAGTCGCAGCCTGCATGATATTTTTTATTCCATATAATGGAGTATTAACCTCAATTTTTTTTTATTGCAGAAATGGATAGAGGGTGCAAAGTTATACTACCCTGATTTTTTTCAGATTTTTTAAAGCCCGGGAACTATTTTTAAAAAATTATTGAAAGTTATTTTTGTGACGTCACGAGACGCCGCTCCTTATGAAAAAGATCGGACTTGCCACCGCGTGACGTCACAAAAAGGACTTTCAATAATTTTTTAAAAATACTTCCCGGGCTCTAAAAAATCAGAAAAAAATCAGGGTAGCATAACTTTGCACGCTCTATCCCTTTCTGCAGTAAAAAAAAATTGAGGACAATTAATACTCCATTATATTTGAATAGAGGACCTTGACTTATGTTCCATCAATTTTTTTCAAGCCTCTGTAACACAATAAAATATCGTGCTGCAAAATTTTGTGACGTCATAGACAGTGCAAATATTTAACACGCAAGTATAGATGAAAAGTTGCATGACTATGACATCACAGCGCGTTTCCCCTTGATTTTTAGATTGAAAAAAATTGTCAGTACATAATTCGAAGTCCTCTGTCCATTTAGATCCACACAGTAAAAAACTTCATGCAAGTTTTAAGTGGGAGAAAAAGCTGAGAAATCACTATTAATCCTAGTGTTAAATTACCAGAAGCCAAGTGCAAGACGCACACCAGACACAGAAGAACCGATGCTCGCATGGTGCTAGATTGAGCCTGTCTTCAAAAACAATGTATTTATACACCTGGGGGGACCTATTTTTGTACGCGCGATATCACGAACATTTTGTTACTTTCTGATTACAATTCTCTGACGTTGAACTGAATAAAAAAAATATACACTTCAGAACATCTTAAATGTTACCAATTTTTATTTACATGAGTTACAGTGGATAATCTTCATGGAAATTTTATTACATATATTTGAATAGAGGACATAGAGTTTTGTGTTCTAATCCCTTAAAACTCTTAATATTTTGATTTAAAATACTGTGACGTCATAGTCATGTAAATATTTAACACGTAAGCATAGGGAAAGACTTTGCATGGCTATGACATCACAATGATATATAGCATTATGTCATTTTATGAGTGTAATATATAGAGGGTTAAAAGTTTAAAAAAAAAAAACTGAATTAATGAGTCGATTTTTTTTATCCAAATAAATGTATGGCGCAATTTGTCCATTTCAAGTGATAAAGAAAAGTAGATTTTTGTTGGAGTAATCCGGACCCTATTCTAAGAGTTCAATATCACGAGTTAGCAGCAAAAGGTGTCAAGTCCATTCCTTAAATTTATCCCAAATCCCACAAGTCCAAAAATATATTAAAAATATCCGAATATTTAAAATAATCTATACTTGATACTTTTTGAAATATTTTACATATGAACCTATAAGATTTAAAATAGTCTTTCAACTTGTAATAAAAAAAAAATGTTCATCCTTACTTCAGTGTAAGATACAGCTATTCATTAATGTTATTTCATTTTTTATTATTTCACACTTTTGTCACTTTTCTGTGTATCCCCAGCTTTTGGATATCAGTTTGTTTCATTGATAAAAAAAAAATAATAGAGGTATCCATCCTGACTGAGTTTTTCCGCGGTTCCCTCAGTCTCACCTCAGCGAATGCTGGGATGCCTGTGGCCGCCATCCTTTACCTTCTTTATCTCTAAACATTACACCATCTCAAGCTCATATGGTGTATCCCTGTAAAAAAAATAATGAATATTGAAACTTATAAAATTTAGTTCTTTCTTCCCCAACTTACATATTTACATATCATCGCCCCCAGTTGCAATTTATCATGCATTGTTTAATCGAATCATGATAACATTTGCAATGTACTGAGGTGTACATGTAATATCACTTAACTTTTCGCTCCAATTGCATTGAAATAAATAATATACCTGCGTCAGTATGCTATCTCTTAGTTCAAGGAATTTAAAAAAAAAAAAAATTCACTACCTTTGGGTCTCAAATTTATGTATTTTGTGTCTGAAGGTTTGATAAAAACGTGTTGCTATGCAAGTAAAAACTTGAAAACACTTGGCAGGTAAATGCATTTTGTTAACTGAACTGTTGTAAGGTATTAATTGGTACCTTTTTCTTGTTAGTGTTTATCCATTTTTAAACTAAATCCTTTTAATTTTTAATAAAAATAATAGTTATTTTTCCATTTGGGTTAATTTGAATAATTAACATAAAATTATTTAATCTTAATGGCAATTTTTAGATTTCTTGATTAAGGGAACTGTGGAAATCTCATATAAGATGGTCTGTGTATGAACCACGAGATCCATATCCCTTCATAACGCACATTAATTATCATATAATATTGTAATTAATTATATTATTATATAATAAATTTAATTATAAATTGATTTTATTCCACCCCTAAAGGGGTAAAAGGTGTAATCTCGGAAGAATGGAGTATTGACCTCAAATTTTTTTATTGCAGAAATGGATAGAGGGTGAAAAGATATGCTACCCTGATTTTTTTCAGATTTTTTGGAGCCCGGGAACTATTTTTAAAAAATTATTGAAAGTTCTTTTTGTGACGTCACGAGACGCCGCTCTTTAAGAAAAAGATAGGACTTGACGCCGCGTGACGTCACAAATAGGACTTTCAATAATTTTTTTAAAATTACTTCCCGGGCTTTAAAAAATCTGAAAAAAATCAGGGTAGCATAACTTTTCACCCTCTATCCATTTCTGCAATAAAAAAAATTGAGGACGATACTCCATTGCGTGTGATCTGAATATTATACTCATGTACCATACTCATGATTGTAACTTTGTAGTAATATATAATCGACGATAATCGTGGAACTTCTCTATATTCCTACGGATGTTAAAAAAAAAATATTTTAACTTTGTTAATATTATTATTCAAATTTGTCAGTCTTTTTGGTGCAAATAGGATATATTTGTATTACTTCATGTAACTCAATTATTTTTTTTTATACCAATGTAACATTTCTTATATTAAAATTTATTTATAATAATACACAAAGTTAAAAATACTTGAATGAATTAAAGAAGAAAACAGTAAAAAATTATATTTTCTCAATATTTAGTACGAGATTGAAAAGTATAAATACTATAAATAAATGATTGATTGTAATTTTCAGGTACGTCATGAAGACAATGTCAGTGATCGTAGCGGCCTTAATTAGCACTGCAGGTGAGTGTCATCAGGTACGCTACACTCTGTAAAAAGAACAATTTAAAAAAATAATTGAAAATTTGATTTTTTTTTATGCGAGACGTGATTTCTGTGCATTTTTATTAAAACAATGCCAATGACATTAACATGCTGTATACCAAGTTATTATAACTTTATAATTTTACAAGTAAATTTCTCTGTAAAGACCAAAGGTTCATCAATCTCATCATAATTCATAATTATAATATTATATCATTTTATTTTTTGTCGTATTTTATATAAACAGCAATTTTACAATTATTATAATTTTGGGGTTTTATAAAGAATAATATTCTAATAAAGGTAATTTTACTCGACATTTTAATGGAATGAGATTTTTTTTTTCCAGTTAAGTTTGACTCTTGCATGGAGAAAAATGGATGCAACCTCGTTTAGACACATTATTATATATAAATTATGTATCCTCATTGATAATGAGTTAGAAAGTGTTTTAAAGAGTTAGTGTTTCATTTATTTATTAATTATAATTATATTAATTGATAATTTGCATAATAAAACTAATACTCCACCATTGATAGTAAAACGACCATCTTGCTTTTAGTTTCCACGCGGATTTCTTCACCAAATCATCACACGAATGACCTTCCATTGCAATCTCTGAACTTCAAAGAACGTCATAAGTGGACCAACAAAGAGAACCTTTATGAGATTTCAAGAACTGAGCTGCCAGTTGACTCAGGAAAAGTAATGGATGGTAAACTAATTAATCTAATTATCTAATTAATAAAGAAGCTTTGTAATTCAAAAGAAATTATTTCATCAGATTAATATATATTTTATTTAATAGTCTTGATTTTAGTCACATTTTTTTCACGAAGTATAAAAATGGAGTATTGACCTCAAATTTTTTTATTGCAGAAATGGATGGAGGGTGCAAAGTTATGCTACCCTGATTTTTTTCAGATTTTTTAGAGCCCGGGAACTATTTTTAAAAAATTATTGAAAGTTCTTTTTGTGACGTCACGAGACGCCGCTCTTTAAGCTCTTTATTTTAAGAAAAATATAGGACTTGACGCCGCGTGACGTCACAAAAAGGACTTTCAATAATTTTTTAAAAATACTTCTCGGGCTCTAAAAAATCTGAAAAAAAAACAGGGTAGCATAACTTTTCACCCTCTATCCATTTCTGCAATAAAAAAAATTGAGGACAATTCTTCATTATAAGAAATTGGTTGTTTGCCTTGTTGTATAGGATACAATCTATTACAATACAACTCTTACAATTAGTGGACTCTATTGCTTAAGGTTTTGTGGGTCCCTCCTAGACCATGCATGCTTTCCATAGTTGTAACTGAGGGAACCATGGAAACTTCAGTCAAGATGGTCGCCAATTGATGAATAATTTTGCAGTCCACATTGTGAGGTTGACAACTTTCTTCCCCCAGCGTTACCTCGATTGCTACACGCTCCGGAGTTGGTGGAGAGCTCGACAAATTATCTGACAGTAAACATATGGAGAGAAGATGACATCAGTGCCAATAACATGGAGTACAGTTTACAGTATAAAGTGAGTATTGTTTATAAATAGACAATAGAGCATCGGCATAAAAATCATTATTAAAAATGGATAGAGATTTATGCAACTCCGATTTTTTTCAGGTTTTTTAGAGCCCGGAAAATATTGCTAAAAAGTTTTACTGAGGTTGGGTTTGAACCCACGTCCCTTTTAGGTCCTATCATTTTATTCAGAGAGGCATGTAGATGCGTAACATTCTCTGTACTTTCAATAATTTTTTAAAAAATAGTTCCCCGAATCCAAAAAATATGAAAAAAAAAAAATCAGAGTAGCATAACTTTGCACCTTCTATCCATTCTGTAATAAAATTTTGAGGTCGATGCTCCATTAAATACCTCGTATTTCTTCAGGAGGCCTCCTCGCTGGTCTGGATCGAGGCAGCAAGGTCTCAGTGGCCCCCAGATAGTTCGCCACACGTCATCGAGGGTCTCCAGTCGGACACACGGTACCTGGTGCGCGTTTTGTTGAGGGAGGGAGGCTCGCGACTCTTCAGAAATGACGGAGTGCCGCTCCTGTCCACCGCCACGTGCTCGCGGTCACGTGGTATGTTTTATTGAATGTTCCATACAAGGACTTAACATAGAAGGTTCAGTAGCCAGTCCAATTGAACCAGCTCGTTGTCAGGAGTCCATTGAACTGGCTTCTGAACCTTCTATGATGACTCTTTCTATGTTATCCATGGAAGAAATTGCCATAGAAGGTTCAGTAGCCAGTCCAATAGAACCAGCTCGTCGTCAGGAGTCTATTGGACTGGCTACTGAACCTTCTACAATGATTATTTCTATAATATCTATGGAAGGAATTGTCAAAGAAGGTTCAGTAACCAGTCCAATGGAACCAGCTTATCGTCAGGAGTTCATTGAACTGGCTACTGAACCTTCTATGACGACTCTTCTTTCTTTGCTATCCATGGAAGGAATTGTCATAGAAGGTTCAGTAGCTAGTTCAATAGAACCAGCTTGTCGTCAGGAGTCCATTGAACTGGCTTCTGAACCTTCTATGATGACTCTTTCTTTGTTATCTATGGTAGGAATTGTCATAGAGGGTTCAATAGCCAGTTCATTGGAACCAGCTCGTCGTCAGGAGTCTATTGAACTGGCTACTGCACCTTCTATGTTGACTCTTTCTTTGTTATCCATGGAAGAAATTGTCATAGAAGGTCCAATATTAAGTCCAATGGAACCTAGAATACCTGAAGTTTGAAATAAAGCTTAAATAATAAATATGTTATCTAACATTCAGTTAATAAATAAAGAGTTATTTATTTATTATAGCTTCTTACTATCTATAATTTTAATTTTATTTTATTATCTGTTTCATGGGCACTGTACAATAATATATAACACACATATTAGTCAAAATTAAAAACATTCCATGGGGCAAATGAAAAGGATTGCTGAGCAGTCCATTCACTAATGAATGAAGTATAAATTATTATTAAAATCAAATATATAGTAGTGACAAGTAGTATTCCTGTACCCCCCCTCCCCTCTTGGTTAATAAGACTACATTTTCTTGCAGACTCCGTCCTGGCCACCTTCACGACCCTGTTGTTGATATCGGCCATCTTGGTGCTTGTTCGTTCAAGGGTGGGACACTACCTACTTTTAGTTAATATAACACCTCTGACTTTGAAACAATTATTGTACCAATAAAATAGAAAAATATATATTTTTTAACATGAGTGTTTGTCCTCCATAAAAATTTACAAGAAAATTTAAATCTAATTTCAAACTTATTTAAATATAAATTTGTTGCTTCAGTTAGTTGGACTGCTATTTTATTTCAGATTTTTTAACAAAACCGATTAATTTGTAATTTATTTGATATAAAAAAATAATGTTCATCTATATATATATATATATCTATATATCTATATATAGATATATATATATATAGATATCTATATATATAGATATATATATATATATAGATATAGATATATATATATATATACATAAGTCCTTTATTTTCATTATAATTTTATTATATCGTGTTTTTTTAGATTACATAATTACATTACTTTTTTTAGCCTTTTTTATATATTATAATTATAGCCTTTGATATTTTTAAATTCAATAAATTTTGCTTATACCCTTTTTTTATTATAAGTACAAATAATATAGTCTGCATGGTATATTTTAGAAAAATGAAAAAGTTAAGAGCTATTGAGATCAGATCAGGGATCATGGCAAAAATGTATCTATGAAATAACAGAATTATATATATATTTTTTAAAAGATGTGTATTTTCATTTCATTTTAATATATTTTACTTCATTTGAAGAAATTCACACAAAACTTATAACACAAATTTCACACATTATTGAGCTAAATTTATATTTTATTTAATGTATTCACAATATAAATAATATAATTTTATTATAACCACGTACTGCTAGTAAAAACTATCAATGAAGGGCAAACAAAATATGTCACATATACTCTCCTGGCATTATTAATAATAAAAGATAATAAAATAAAAAAAATCTCCTGGACTTCAGACAGGAAAAAAAAATATATTTTACAGAGGCTAGATTTATAACACACAAAAAATAGAAATAAAATTGCGATAAAATAAAAAATTAAAACACATTACAACGATCTATAATTTTCACTAAATTGTCATTTGCATTAAGTTATCATTGCATTTTTGAAATTATTAATATTTTTATTCCAACATGATGTAACTTCATGAGCAAATGCTACAATTGAATTTTGCTATTCATGAAAACAAACAATGGTTTAAAAAAAAAAAAATGTGTTCCATGAAAAATCATATATAATTTTTATATAGAGAACAAAAGAAAACCACAATTAAACATCGCGGGACATTATGATAGTTTTATAAATAATGTATCTTGAAAAAAATATTTACATAATATTCTTTATATAATTATAATGATGTGACTTATGAACGCACTATCTCAAATTATTAAATATTTGCCATAAGTATAACATTTTTTTTAGGAAGAAACGAACAGTGGTTGAGACACGAATCGAGAGTTTCTTGTGGATGTAGGGGGGGGGGGGAGACGCGAATCCAGGGGGGAGCTGGACCCCCCCCCTGAAATATTGGATTTAACATGGGCAATATAGGCATTTCCACAACTACAAAATTTTTTAAAATTGGCTTTATGGAGGAAGACCCCCTGATTTTTTTTCTGGATCCGCACCCGGGGGGGGGGGGGTCATGTGAAGTTGGCGTACGTCTCGAAGCTCTCCAGGTATGTCAGTGCCACCTGGTGGAGAATCTCGAACTGATCCTGCAATAGAGAATGTGATGGGTTAGGTCTTTTGGATTATTAATAATTAATATGTATATATTGTCTCTTCTTAAATGCACAATCGATTCATGAATCATATATATGGACCATCTGTACCGAAAACATAAGGAAAATCTAGAATTATTTGAGGACTGAAAGTTAGTAAAATTATTGTATTGTATTGTATTCTTTTTTCTCTTTGAAACCTTTAAGGTAGAGATAATACGGATCAGCTGGCCCAATGCTAAAAAAATCCCATTCATAAAAATTATGAAAAAAAAATTGAAATGTTCTCCTCTACATCCCCTCTCAGTAGGTAAAATATCAGTTATACAAAAACGAGCTAGTTTTCGAGTAATTAATTTTTAAAGTTGACTAATTTAACATGGAGAAATGTAACTTCCATGTTAAATTAGTCAACTTTAAAAATTAATAACTCGAAAACTAGCTCGTTTTTGTATAACTGATATTTTACCTACTGATAGGGGATGTAGTGGAGAACATTTTAAATTTTTTTCATAATTTTTATGAATGGGATTTTTTTAGCATTGGGCCAGCTGATCCGTGTTATCTCTACCTTAAAACTCGACTTCAAATCATGCTGTAAAACACTGTAACGTATGCAAATATATTTAATACTTATATAAGCATAAGAAAATGCATGCATTATGTCAGTACATGACTGACTGTGACGTAAAAGCGTCTTTCAGTGTGATTTTGAGTGTTAGAAAGTAAAAAAAAAAAAAATGATACTACATACCCTGGTTGAAAAATTACGTCTTCAACTCATCCTTTACACATTATACGTCTAAGCTTAACACTTGCACCTCTACAGTACAACACATCTAGCTTACTTTCTATTCGCTCAAAGTAAGGATGAAATGAAGACAATATTTTTAACATTTTATGTTCAAAAGATGGAAAAATACGTAATCTCGTCTTTTTCCCTCTTTTTTCCTCCAAAATGGTGCAAAATAAGACGAAATTAGACGAGGGGAGAGCGAAATAGCGAATAAAATATGAAGTTTATTTCAACTCGGGTAACTCCTTATAATGCTTAGAGAAAGTTGCTCCCTGCACTCAAGAACTATATACTGGGAGGACGGCCTAACTTTCAAATCGGCTACTTTTGCCGCAAAAGCGCCACCATTTCCTTAACCTAGTGACGTCACGACGTTGACTTTTCTAGCGCATTTGATTGTCTTAGAGTCGGCTACAAAGATTCCGCGGTCAAAGATGCCGCTTTATTAGCCATCTGTCAAATCTGTGAAGCTGTCAAATCTTTGACGTCCTCAAACAAACCGCCCGAGCATGTGGCTTATTTAGCGGACTTCCCCGAAGGTTGGCGAGAATTGTCGAGTATCGAGATTCTTCAATAAGTCATCCTAGGCCGTCCTCCCAGTTTACAGTCTTTGCCCTGGACTCACGATGTTTGTGATGAAGTTCGGTCTGTTGAGTCTGATGTTCCTCACAGCCAGCCCCACGTCCACTTCCTGCTCGAGTTTCATCTTCTCAACGACGAAACTGACGGCCAGAAACAAACCGCAAGCCGTCGCACCGTCACTGTAACACAGGATCAAGTATTACTTTAATACTCTAGCTCTATGATAATATTTAAGCACCGTCACTGTAATACAGGATCAAGTATTACTATATGATATATACCATTGAAGCTTAAGGTAGAGATAACGCCGGTCAGTTGTTCGACGTAGGTCCCTTTGATTAACATGTAAGCCTTAGAAAAATCACAAAAATTCTGAAATTTTTTTGAAAGACGAATATTAGTGCCTAAAAGCCATAGAAATAGTTTCAAAACAATTTAACGAGCCGATTTTTTTAAATTAATTTTTTAGTTTGTCTAGCTCTCCATGGGAAAGCCCTATGCTGAAAATCAAAACAATTAATTTAAAAAAAAAATTGGCTCGTTAAATCGTTTTGAAACTTTTTCTATTGCTTTTAGGCACTAATATCTGCCTTTCAAAAAAATTTCAGAATTTTTGTGATTTTACTACGGTTTACATGTTAATCAAAGGGACCTACGTCAAACAGCTGTTCAGCGTTATCTCTACCTTAAACAATGGCGTATTGACCTCAAAAATTTTCATTACAAAAATAGATAGTTTTGCAAAGTTATGCTACCCAGATTTTTTTTTTTCAAAATTTTTAGAATCAGATAACTATATTTAAAAAATATTGGAAGTACAGAGAAAATGACGCCTCTGGATGTCTCTCATATGAAAAGAATAATTACGATATGACCTAAAAAGGGCGTGAGTTCAAACCCAACCACTGCAAAACTTTTTTGCAATACTTCCCGGGCTCTAAAAAATCTGAAAAAATAGCACCCTCTATATCCATTTTTGCAATAACAAATTTTGAAGTCAATTACAAGTAGTTTGGAATTTCAAGAAATTTCAAATTTTCATCACTGTGTCTGTTACTTGGCTAGAGAAAATCAGGTAATGGTGTCTTTACAAAGCGTATATAATCAACAGCCTCCCCCCCCCCCGACTCACTGGCAGGTAACGACGATGGGTCCCGACAGGTACGCCCTCTCCGCGTCCTGCCACAGTTCCAACAGACTGGAGAGGTCGCTCGGACTCAAGTGTCCTGACGTCCAGTCCTTCATCTCTATCACCTGGACGGAGTGTTGGATCAGCTCCATCCGACTGTCGACCTGGGGGAAGAGGGGGCTAATTATGTAACAATATTTTAATATGTTCATATGATGCGTGATGGTGACTAATGCGGTTCAAACGACAGGTATTGAAAAAGGATATATGTATTATTTGTCATGTTTCGTGGTAATTGAATCATTGCGTCACCATAAAAAATATTATTTTTTTATAAGTTCATCAAGATGGTTTTCAGTTTAGAAGCTATTAATTTATATTTTGTTTAAATTTAATGATGATTACTTTTGTTTTTTGTATTATAATTTTTTAAGTTTTGTTTTGACGTATTGTGTGACTGATTTCATCCATTTGGTACAAACAGCTGTTGTAATAAATTTATTGCTATTTTAATTAATACTATTCAAATTTTATGTAATATAAAATTTAATAGAAAATATCTAGGATATCTATGATAACATTGGATTCATATTTTAACTGAAAATTGAAATTAAATGAAGAAATGAACAAGAATGGATAACCTACATAAAAAATATATATATATATTACAGAAATGAATAGAGGGTACCAAACTATGCTACTCTGACTTGTTCAGATTTTTTTGAGACCTGCAATTATTTTTAAAATTTTAAATAATTATTGAAAGTTTTTAAAGTTAAGTTGGCACCCCTGAATCCTTAATAAAAAGGATTGGACTGAAACGCTTATTTACGCCTCCAGGGGGCGTGGCCGCACATTTAATATTTATTTAAAAATAGTTCTTTGTCTCAAAAAAATATGAATAAATTCAGAGAAGCATAATTTGGTACCATGCCTGTATTCATTTCTGCAATAAACAATTTTCATTATGTAGGTTGTCGACTTTTAGTTTTAAATTGATAAATTTAGCTGTATTTTGAATTTTCAATTGGTTCATTTAAGTTTTATAACAATTAATTTATTAAAATTCCTATACTAAAACATAGACCGTGTTAATTCACCTGATACTGTTAACAATAAAGTCACTATAATTACGTTTTTAAACCCACCATTGTGTAACTGACGGATCGGTAATTGAAAAACTTTGAGTCAGAGTGTTGTTTCAGAACCACCCTGGCAGAGTTTCCCAGGTCCAGGTCGCTCTCAGGTGTCGGCCAGAAGTCAACAGAACTCTGCAACAATTACATCAAGTACTTGTGATTATGTGTTCTAAATTCCTATTAAAAAATTAAGTATACAGTATATCAACTAAATATGTCTACTTCGCCTGATAATATTTATTATTCTAAAATTAAGTATGTTTTCAGATTATTATTTTATCACTCGTTCAACATAAAAAAGTGCCGCGCCGCTCCAACACTTGTCCTGGATTTTATCGAGGAAACCATGGAAAATTTATAAATGATGGTCGGCAATTGATATAGTATTCTAGCAATCACCTTCCAGGTGCACGAGAGAATATTCTTTAGCAACCATCATGTATTGTGTATTATATATGGAAAAGTTTTGTAATCGAAATTTCGATTAAGAAACATGGTAAAAATTTGATTTTTAAATAAAGACATTTTTAATCCTTGATACCCAATATTTTGTTCTAATTTTAAGTTTGCTTCAGTATATTCAAAATGCAATGGAAAAAAAAAAATGGATGGCTTTATTTGTAAAAGGACGTAGTCAATTCTATCAATTAAACTCGATAAAATAACAACGTGATTGTAATACACCCACCTGGTCTACTGCAGGGTCGGATTGGTTCAACACGAGCACCAGTCCGGCCCCGGTGTGCACCAACATGTGCCATAAGTCATCCAGGGTGGAGGGCAGCGGGTTCTGAGTGGCGATGAATTGGTGCTTCACTCTGAACCCGTCAACGTACACCGCGTTGATGAAATCGGAGCCTCCGGGCAGAAGCACCCGACCGAAGTCACCTGGGGGTGGGAGTATTATTAATTAATAGAGGCTTCAAGTCAGCTGATTTTGCGGTGTTCCCACCGTTCTATCTAAACTTGTGTAAAAAAAAAAAAAATCGAAATTGATTTTTTTTTGTCACTAAAGAAATTTTTAAGGGAAAAATAAGTACATGAGATTCATTATCAAAACACCCCTAAATGGAGAGTGGCAGATGGTTTTAAATACATAGATTTAATAGTTAAGGGCATTGGGTGTAGCACCGGTAGTTGGCAACACTGACGTATCTTCACCATGTTAATTTTTTATCATTGCTCCTCGGAGTAATTTTTATGCTAGAGCTAAGCTGATTGCTGTAGTATCAAGATAATTAGTAGCCCAAGTGCAAAATTTGGCTAAATAAAGCCTGATTTAAAGAAAAGTATTTTTTAGTAATTTTTTAAATTTACATGCATTTTTCTAAAATATAAAAAAAAAATACTTTTCTTTAAATCAGGCTTTATTTAGCCACATTGTGCACTTGGGCTACTAATTATCTTGATACTACAGCAATCAGCTTAGCTCTAGCATAAAAATTACTCCGAGGAGCAATGATAAAAAATTAACATGGTGAAGATACGTCAGTGTTGCCAACTACCGGTGCTACACCCAATGCCCTTAAGGAGAAAAAATTAAATTTTCTTATGGAGAAAATTTTCCCTACGGAGAACGCTTGAAGCCTCCATTGATAATAATTTTGCAACGAGATTTAGTGTTCATTGGAAATGTATAAAATAAGTGCATGATATTGTTTCAAAAATATTAATCTCTATAAAATACAATAGATAATTTATTTATGAATAAATTATTGATGAGAAAGCTCCTTCGCGAATCCCTTTAATTTTTTTTTTATATATAATTAAATGGACTTATGTGTTTAAGATTTGTTTTCCTTCAATTATTATTTTTTTCTATACCCGGTTTAAACGTACCTGGTACAATATCCGGGAACCTGCTTTTCTCAGCAGGCCACGTCACATCACTTATAGTCGGTACGCGGGCCGCGTCTCTCGCACACATTTGGTTCAGACTGTCGAACTTTTTTATCAGGACCTCGCGGTTGTTGGCCTGAACAAGCAGATTGTTTCAGGAGGAAAATGGAGTATTGACCTCGAAATTTCTATTGAAATGGATAGAGGTTGCAAAGTTATGCTACTCTGATTTTTTTCAGATTTTTTAAGGTAGAGATAATACTGATCAGATGGCCCAATGCTAAAAAAATCCCATTCATAAAAATTATGAAAAAAATTTAAAATGTTCTCCTCTACATCCCCTATCAGTAGGTAAAATATCAGGTATACAAAAACGAGCTAGTTTTAAGTTATTAATTTTTAAAGTTCTCTAATTTAACATGGAGAAATGGGACTTCCATGTTAAACTGGTCAACTTTGAAAATTAATAACTCGAAAACTAGCTCGTTTTTGTATACCTGATATTTTACCTACTGATAGGGGATGTAGAGAAGAACATTTTAAATTTTTTTCATAATTTTTATGAATGGGATTTTTTTAGCATTGGGCCAGCTGATCCGTATTATCTCTACCTTAAAGTCCAGTAACTATTTTTAAAAAAATTATTGAAAGTACAGAGAGAAGGACGCCTCTCTTAATAAAAAGGATGGGACCAAAAAGGGGCGTGGGTTCGAACCCGATCTTGGCAAAACTTTCAGCAATACTTTCCGGACTCTTAAAAAATCTGAAAAAAATCAGGGTGGCATAATTTTTCAACCTTTATACATTTCTGCAAAAAAAAAATTTAAGGTCGATACTCCATTGGTTATTATTAACTCACCATCATTCGTTGAAAATGCTCCCGGTACTCGAAACAGTCAATGTTAAACTTCTCAGATACCAGACATTCCAAGAGGGCGAGATGGACCAGCTGGTATTGCTCCTGTAAGGAAATGTAAATTATATTTTTATAAATAATTCAATTGTTGTTTTTTAAATGTATTGCACACTCCTCCCCTAATTAATTTAGTACACGCGTAGTCTCTGAAAAGTTCCCTTCTGCAGCCTTTTGTTAATCACCATGCACCGTAAGAAATGTAAGAATAATACAGGGCATGGTGATTAACAAGGCTGCAGAAGGGAACTTTTCAGAGGCGATGAGTGTATTTTAGAGATGACAATGACATTAAATAAGCCCATGCTCAGCTACTTCTGTTCTCTATGCTCTATGTTTAAATCTGCAGCAAAGAGAATAGCTTCGTTATTTTACTTTTTGTTGCTGAAAAAGTTGCCTAATTTTAAGGAAAAAAATCTCTTTTGCAGCCTTGTTAATCACCATTGTAGCAGAGAAAACCTGTTCTGGTCTGTCTTTTCTCTGATTGAAGCATGGTGATTAACAAGGCCGCAAACAATACTTTTCAGGGGCAACATATTTAAACAATTATTTAAATGTTTTTGGGAGGCATTCACAAAGCATTTAACCCCAACTTTAGCCCCAAGTTTTATCCCTGGTATTAAACATGGTGCTAAACTAGGGGCTAACCATGTCTAGCTCCTAGTTTAGCACCATGGTTAGTACCAGGGATAAAACTTGGGGCCAAAGTTGGGGTTAAAGTGCTTTGTGAATGCCTCCCTTTGTTGATGAATAAAACATGATTATGAAGTACAACAATTTACAATATTTTAAAAATGAAAATCACCCAACAATGATGTCACTTTCTTGGCCTCAAATTACATCAACAATAAATTCACTTACGTAGTTATCCACCATGTTGGGTCTCTGCGCGCGCATCTTGCCCAAGGTCCCCAGCGGGTCAAGTTGACCTTCTTCCAAGCACATGCGCAGACAGATGTGCGCAAGAATCACCGTGCCTGTGCGTCCGACACCGGCACTGGAATAAGGAATCATTCAGTATATAATCACTTTTACTTTTACATGACGGTGTTTATTACATATTCGTTGACGATGGATATATTATTCTTATGATGCGTTGTCAACGGATACGCATTAAACACCGTCATGTAAACGTAGTGAATGTCAATCAATTGTTGGTTTAGCTTATTAATCTAATTCGAAGCAATTCACTGAAAAAACTTTATAGATAATTTTGTATTTGTTGACGTGAGTTGAACTAATTTTCACTTTTTATTCATTTTTAACGTTGAGTGAGAATAAAATAAAGATATTATTTCCAACATTTCATGCTCAATAAGAGAAAAGAAGAAGTATCCCTCTTTTTTTCTCGAAAATGGTGCAGAAGAATAGGATAAAAGACGAAGAAAGACGTTAAAAATGAACTAAAAGATGAAATTAGTTTCAACTCGGGTAAATCCCATGAAATCTCCACGATGGTCCCCCTACCTGCAGTGCACGACGATTGGTCCATTTGTCTTTGTGGAGTTAATTTTGTTGAGGAACGCGGCCACGGACTGAGAGTACCAGGGGACTCCATGGTCGGGCCACGACGTGAAGTGGAGGTGGAGAATCTGTCAACACGTCAACGCAGTATTATCAACATGTCAACATAGTATTATCAACACGGGGTGGAAGAAAAGGACGAAGGTTCGGTCAGGGTAATAACCCTCACCTTCCTCTTCTTGTTGCCGCAGGTGATCACCAGGTTGCGGAAGGTAAAGTCTGCGAACACCTGGAGAGACGAGGAGCGAACGGTGACGTCACCAAAGATGCAGGACTGCGAGACTTCGGGCCAGTACTGCTCACACTTCGCCTGTACGGAGAAAAGGAGCATCAAGTCAAAATATTATTGTATAAAAAATGCTGCTTTCATAATTATAAGAAGGGAATAGTTTAATTAAAAATATGATCATACCATTCATTCATCAATGTCATTAATAAATTATAGGATAAGACATTATTTGTGAACGACCGTCAAAAACTGTTTTAATTTCAATAATTCTTTCATTTATAAACAATAAAATATTGAAAAATTTTACTTAATGTATCAAAATTATGTGTGTGTCTTTAATAAATCATATATAAACAATTTAAATTTTAATTTAAATTTTAGAAAAAAAGTCTTTCATATAATTATAAGTATTTCATTTTTCGATCTCAATGATGAACAAGGCTTGCCAACCTGAGCAGATACAATAAAAATACTAATTTACTGATTCTGATTCAAACTCAGTACCTTCCCGTTCTCCATACAGTTGGCCAACATGACGACCACGGTGACGCTCTCCTGCCACACCATCCTCCAGAAGTCGTTCACCGTGTTGGTCTTTGGACCCTGAGTGGCGATGTAACACCGGGCCTGATTGTAGCCCTGCAGGCAAGGATTAACAATAATATAATATGTTTAATATAACAGTTATAACATTAAAGGGAGAAAAATTTGTACATTAAATAATGTAAATACTAAATATTAACAATTAAAGAATAGAAAATTAAAGAAAAAAAATTTGTTGCTAAATTTCAAGTTAAAGCTAGCAATGTTTTAATATATTATAAACAAATGTAACTGTATATGAAAGACAATTATTTCATTTTGAATAGTTTTTTAATTTGGTTTTGTAATTATCAAATATTGTACAGTATTATATATGGTATAATATATATATATTACTAACATTGCATCACTTTCTGTGTCTTAATTGGTGCTCAATAGTTATTACATTGGAAATTATAAAATTTGTAAATTCACAGGTTTTTATTAATTATATTATTTATTTGTAGTACGTATTTAAATGTAGTGCTTCATTGTATATTACATGTTAACTAATAACGAAAAAAATAAATCAGATTCTACTGCTGGAATTCAATTTAATTTTAGACAAAACTTTAGTGCATATAATAAATATTCAAGTGTAGATACTTAAAACATACTACTGTGCCATTAAACTAAAAACCCCCGAGTTGAAATAAATGTCTTCTTTTATTCGCTCTCCTCTCGTCTAATTTCTTCTTACTTTGCACCATTTTAGAGGAATAAAGAGGGAAAAACACGAGATTACTACTTTTCCCTCGTCTTGAGCATAAAATGTTAGAAATATTGTCTTCATTTCATCCTTACTTTGAGCGAAGAGGAAATAAGATTGTGTTTTAGAGGTAAAAATATTATTTTTAGACGTGTAAAGGATGAGTTAAAGACGTAATTTTTCAACTAAGTCCTCCCAGAAAGCCTTCTCTCTAGGAAATGTTAAAAAAAAGTGTCAAAAAATGAAATTTGGTGGCCATTTAATTGCTTCACATTTTATGTTGAAATTTTATTGACAAATTTACTGCGTGTTTTCATTAGCGGCTAGCTATATATAACAAAAGTTACTTCTGTTTATGTCTTGATAAAGTGGTTTAAATTAAAATAAATAAAGAAGTTGATGTTTAAAATTTATGATTATCTTTAAACCACTTCCTCTCTTCAAATGGTAAGGAATAAGAATTGTTACAAATATAAAAATCGTCGCCACTAAATCTAAATACATTGTGCGATATAAGAGTAAGAAAATGTCACTGAAATATATTTTAGAAATAATATCATAGCATACAGAAACTAATATGAATCAGATTTTTGTTTGTAGCCTTGTTTAATCTCCACCTCCAGTGCATAGATTTGTTAATTATGTAATGTATCGATGAAGTTTACGTAGATGCAATTTAATTAAGAATTTAACTTATAATTTATAATGTTTTTGGGAATAAATAGTAAACCGTGTTAACTCAGATATTCAAGTTATTTTCCATGGTTTGTAAGAAATAATGCATGCATGTCAATTATTTTTAAAATTTCATCCTAATTAAAGACTATAACTATATATATATATATATTAAAAGAGCAGCTGTTTATATAATTATCATTCAAGGTGTATTATATATATGTAATATAGCTCAAAAAATGAAAGATTATTCCTTGTAGTAGTCGGAAGTGGAAGGATTTTGTTTTAACTATGAAAATGAAAAATTAAAGACTTTGCACTGCAATGCTCTCTGCAAAATTTCAGGTTCAGGTAAATTTAACTTAAGTCCAGAAATCTTACACTTCCGGCTACTTCCGGTGGTAATCTTTCATTTGTTTAATTATATTTTACTATAAAAAATCTCCCTCTAATTCCAATGCCACTCTCACTAATTATTAAAAAATAATTAATTTCTTACGTCAATGTAGTTAGCGTTTATGTAATCTGAGAACTCGTCCCCGGAGAGTGCTGTCAATTTGACCCTGGTAGCGTCGTACGCAAGCAGGTTGGTATAACGGTTCTTCCCCTTGTTTTCAGGTCGAGCTGCGTGCTCCCAGGGCTGTGTCTGTCCGCGCGGGAACATCTGGAGAAATTTGAATATTTTCAGAGAGGGATTAAATTAGGATAAAATTGAGGAAAGTAGTGTTTGACTACATCACATTTGATAATGGAACAGATATCAATATCAGAGTTATAAAACGCACCCTGAGAGTTACTTGCGTCTTTGTTTTTATTTTTTAATTGACTTGTCAAATTACAAAGATTTTAAGAAATCAGTGAGAACGCTTCTAAGTGATTGTTGTTTTTATAGTGTGAAGGCTTATTTGCAATTTAAATTCTAGCGTATAATATGTTATTTAGTAATATATTTTTAAATATGTTTTGTTTTCGACGAGTCTAACCCTTCATTCAAAGTGCTACATTTTATAATGTTTGTGTTTGTATGCTTGGAAATTGATGAATAAAATATTTGAATTTCAATTTGAATTTTGAATTTGAAAAGTAAAACAAGGTTTGCAGAAATTTAGTCTCAGTCAAAGTAAGATTTTGAAAGACGCTTACATTTAATTCTATATAAATTTTTAGTGTCAAGAAAACATCATCTTGAAAATGTATAGATATTAGGCCTATTCGTAAACCCTGCTTGGTGTACACTTCCTACACCCAATTGACCTTATATGTTCAGGTGCATAAGGTCGATTGGGTGCAGAAAGTGTACACCGAACAGGGTTTATGAACAGGCCTACTACAAGCAAAAAATTTGACTATCATAAAAGAATACAAAGGTCTTTAACTTGACATTGCCAAAAGTCACGAAATTAATGATCTCTCACCGCGTGTTGCCTTTTCAGCTCTCCCGATGCGATACTCTGTTCCACGTACTCTTGCAGCTCGTTCACAGCCACCATACGACTCGGACCGGCAACTAACGTGGGGTTTGACGTGGAGCCTGACGTAGCTTCCTCCATTTTAGACGTGGGAGATAACGGTGCAGTTTTTTTCTTCATTGACTTGGTACTTGACTTAGCATCTCTTTTCGTACTTGACGTGGAGCCTGACGTGGCTATCTCCACTGACGAGATACCAGACGTGGGAAGCAATGTTGCAGATTTCTGCTTGCTTGATTTGGTGCTTGACTTAGCATCTCTTTTCATACTTGACGTGGAACCTGACGTGGTTGCATCCATACCTGACGTGTTATCGGACGTTTCAGATTTATTTTTTTCTGACGTGGTGCTTGACGTGGCAGGTGGGCGCCTAACAGACTTGAACCTCTTGGGTAGTGGAATCAACGCAGCCTCATTCATGAAGCTGGGAGCAACTACAGCTACTGGAGCATCTGAACTACGAGAACTTTGATTCCAAGAGGAGAGAGGTATCTCTTCCTTGAGATCTTCTGCAACTTCTGTAAAAATATATGTAAATATTAATGTTATTGTTTTTATTGTAACCTTTTTTTTATTACTTACTGAGAGTCAGGTTGTGACTATCGTCTGCTTGTAGTTTGCGACGACGCCACCACACCAGGAGGGCAGCACCAGTAAGCACGAGTACCAGAAGAATGACTAAAGGCACGACGATGGTGGCCAAGCTGGTTGCTGGAATAACTTCTGCATTTATCAGTCCTTCTAAAAATAAATAAATTGTCAATAGTAAAAATATAAACTTTTTCTTGCGTTAAGATTTCACCTTAAAGGTGTACTGAAGAGAACACTTTTTTAATATCATCTTATCAACAAAAATAAGATCATACATCTAGTTTAATAGTATAATTATTTTAGTTATACGTATACCTAACTTTGAAACAGCCACATGCAAAATAACTACGGACAAATGTACTTTTAAAATTGGATCGAACTATTTTCTTATATTTTCACCATTATTGCTAAATAATATTTAAATAATAGATTGTTTTTTTCATTTTGAAGTCTCAAAAATTCATTCAAAATAATGATAAATTGACATTTTAATAATTGTTTGTTTAAGCACTTAATTGTGGTGATATGGACACGTACTATAGAACTGTACTGGGTATAGCGAATGAGGAAGTCTCGTTAAACGACTTGTCATGCAGGGATTTCATTTATTTAATTTTGAATGGACAAGTAGCATTAATTTTTTTTAATAGCTCAATCGAAAAAGGAGGTCAAAAAATACACCTGTGAATTTTTTGAGATTTTTATCTGTACTGCATCATGCCTAAAAGAGAGATGTAAAGTGGTCACTTGACCTGGAGGCCGCGCCCGTGACGCCTATGACGTCATTGAACTGTCCGGTCAAACAAACGATCGTCTATATAACACTTGTAAACAATAAATTAATTGTTGCTTGTTTCCATAGCAACGTGGTTGTTTAGAAACGTTATAAAGTCGATCGTTTGTTTGACCGGACAGTTCAATGACGTCACAGGCGTCACGGGCGCCGCCTCCAGGTCACTTGACCTCTTAACATCTCTATTTTAGGCATGATGCAGTACGAATAAAAATCTTATAAAATTCACAGGTGTATTTTTCGACCTCCTCTTTCGATTGAGCTAGTAAAAAAAATTGATGCTACTTGTCCATTTAAATCTTTTTTCTTGCTTTTGACAATAATATTTATATTTCAACTTCAAATTTCGAATAATCAATAAACTGTTTAATTACAGTTTAATTTACCAACCTTTGAGACAGTAAGGTTCCTCCAGGTCCTCGTCACAGCCACTGTCACAAACTCCGGTCATGGGGTCACACGACGTGCTGTTTTTACATTGGCCGCACTTTTTAGCGCAGTTCGCTCCCCACGTGCCACCGACACACTCTGAACAATGGAGTATTGACCTCAATTTTTTTATTGCAGAAATGGATAGAGGGTGCAAAGTTATGCTACCCTGATTTTTTTCAGATTTTTTACAGCCCTGGAAGTATTTTTAAAAAATTATTGAAAGTCCTTTTTGTGACGTCACGAGGCGCCTCTCTTTAAGAAAAGGATAGAACTTGTCTTGCTGCCTCGTGACGTCACAAAAAGGACTTTGAATAATTTTTTAAAAATACTTCCATGGCTGTAAAAAATCTGAAAAAAATCAGGGTGGCGTAAAACTTTGCACCCTCTATCCATTTCTGCAATAAAAAAAATTGAGGTCGATACTCCATTAATAACATACTGAATTTATAGTACAGTAAAATCGTCTTAAAGACTGTATTACACGATACATGAAAATTTCAGCTTCATACAAACAAATTAAATTCAAAATTGTATCAAGTAATTTCGGTTTAAAATCAGATGTTTGGTTTTTCTTTGAAAAAAAAAAAATGGATTAGTGTATTTAAAATATAACAGAAATTAATAAAATCAAATTTATCATTATTTGACGTTTTTAGTCGCATTTTAACTCATCCTTAACAAGTCCAAATTTCATTTTTCTTTTTCTTTTTACTTTTTTATCTAAAAGAATAATTATCTAATTTCCTCCTCACACTAAATTTAATTTCTACTATACCACCCTCAATAAAATGTAATCTCATATCTTTTTATCTCAAATCTTGTATTGTAGAATAAATTTTACATATCCCTAAAGATAGAAATAAATTCCGCAACAGTTTTTTTTTTTTTTTTTTTTTTATTGAGCCTAATTTTATTTGTAGTACTTAAAAATCCTTTCTATTCCGTCTTTCTTCCTCAATGAATAAATTGTCTCTCGATCATTCTGAAAAATAAACAAGAAAACTTCGCTATACACAGTACCTTGCTCGCAGTGTTCCCCGTGGTATCCGGACAGACACGAGCACGCGTGTTCATTACACACGGTGACTCCTTGACAACTCTCCACGCCCGTGACCAAACCGCATGTGAGGTCGCAGTTTACTCCGAAGTTTGTTGTGTTCGGACAGTCTGGGGAAATAAATAATGGACAACACACATGAAAATTTTTTATTGCAGATATGAATAGAGGGTCATGCTACTCTATGAATCATGAATCATGCTACTCTGAATTTTTTCAGTTTTTTGGAAACCCAGAACTATTTTTAAATAATTATTGATAGTGCGACCACACCCCCTGGAGGCGTCAATAGGCGTCGCATGTCTATCCTTCCTATTAAGGTTTCAGGGGTGCCACCTAAACTTACAGAACTTTCAATAATTATTTAAACATAGTTCCGGGTCTAAAAATAATCTCAAAAAATTCAGAGTAGCATAATTTGGTACCCTCTATACATTTATGCAATAAAATTTTTTCATGTGTATGTTGTCCATTGTTTAGTACGTGTACATAATTAAAAAAATACAAACTACAGTATACTTACTGACAGTTTCTATCATATTTTTCTTGATTCCAATTTTTACATTGCTCCCCAGTTGTAAACATAGACCATTTTCACGAATCAGTGTTGATATGCGAACCTCTAAAATATAAACAGAATAATTCATATATAAATTTATATTAATATAAATTGATGTTACCATAAACTTTTAAAGGATAATTATATTTACAATTTTTTATCAAATTTTAGGACTTTATAAAGGGCATTCACAAAGTCTTAAGGCCACATTTAAGGCTCGATAATTTAAAGCTTGATTTTAGACGTGTTTTTTAGACCCAAAATTTCTGGTCTTAAATTATTGAGCCTTAAATGTGGCCTTCAGGCTTTGTGAATGCCCCCTTATATGATTATTTTTTAATTTGATTAATTTCAAATTGTAAACAAAATTTTCTCTTTTGTTCAGTGAGCTTGAAATATTATTACATATAAAGTGTTTGTTTTGCACCAGACGGTAAGTCATGACTTTATTAAGGATTTGATTGCATGGAAAATAATTTGGATGGATGAAATAAAAAATGTTTATGTATTTAATGTATATAAGCTACAATTAAGTAGGATTACAATAACACTTTCAAGAATTGAAAAAAATATATATATTATTATTATTATGCATAATTATAATAAATTCTGCTGTATATAATAGATATAAGTACTCTCAGGTACATCGTATTTAGTCTCAGATCACCTGAGGAAGAGAGCGGTTGACTCTCGAAACGTATAGTGATTTGTGTTAGTGACGTGTACGAACATTAAGTGACCATCGCAACATACTACATACAAAAGGATTACATCGAAAACCGGCAAAGGTAAAAGTCCGAAAAGTGAAATGAACATATTCAATATGAATATCCTTTGCACAAGAAAGTTATTTACTAATATTTACTGTAGGATTATTCAATTCTTCTGAGATCCTATAATTTGTATTTTCTTTTCTTTTTTTTTTTTTCTATATATCGTTAACAATTTTAGACTATAATAGTTGTTCGCGTTTATTTAGCATTGTAGGTCAGGTTTTTTACTGCAATAAATAACTCTGATTTTATATTCTGCTTTATTTTAATTTAATTTACACATAATTATATTCCATTCGTCTACATTATATTTCGCAATAGCTTTCATACGTTAAGTTAAAAAAAAAACATTACAAATATAATAAAATTATTTAATCCTGGCTAGATTTATCATACCGTTTTCCTCACAAACACGGATATCTCCAATGTAAAATATGCTCTCTTTTTCGTTGGGGTATTCAATGGACACGTTGTAGTTGACATTTTCAGTTAGTGAGGTGAGAAGTCTGACGGTCTGCCATCTTTTTCCTGACTGTAACAAATTCGATCCTAAAGTGAAAAGGTAAACATTTTCATTTTATTAAAAAAATGCTCGAAAATATTTTTATCCTTATCTTATCTTATCATAGCGTGTCTAATTTAACAATATTCTCATAAATAATTAAATTTGAATATTATGATTGAATATTAAGTTCAGTCAAAATATATATATATAATAACTTGACAAAGATTTTGCACACAAGGTAGTGTCGGTGGATACTTAAAAAAAAAAAAAAAAAAACAATAAAAATAAATGCATTGGTTAGATATTTTTTCATTTTTTCTAACTGTGGAAACAAATTAATTGACAATTTTTTCAGGAGTCAAGCATTTTAACTTTTAAAAGAAAAGCACTTTGTTGTCAATTATTAATTGAAATCAACTAATTCATATATTACAAGTGGACATAACACCTAGAATGTAAAATATAAAAACTGCATTCTCTCTCACCTTTAGATTCACAACCGCAGGTTCGTGTCCTTCCTTCTTGGCCGCAACTGTCAAATTCCCCTCCCCCTCGTTCAGGAAGTAAGTTAACGACAAACACAAAGGCTGGGTCTTGGACACTTTTAGTGGGACGGACATAATGGAACTTGTCGATGGCGGATTCAAAATTTGGTCTGTAATGGAAATTTGGGCGCAATGGAGTATTGACCTCAAATTTTTTTTATTGCAGAAATGGATAGAGCGTGCAAAGTTATGCTAATACCCTGATTTTTTTCAGATTTTTTTAGAGCCCGGGAACTATTTTTAAAAAATTATTGAAAGTTCTTTTTGTGACGTCACGAGACGCCGCTCCTTAACAAAAGATAGGACTTTCCGCCGCGTGACGTCACAAAAAGGACTTTCAATAATTTTTTAAAAATAGTTCCCGGTCTCAAAAAAATCTGAAAAAAATCAGGGGAGCATAACTTTGCACCCTCTATCCATTTCTACAATAAAAAATTTTGAGGTCAATACTCCATTGTAGTTATATTTTGTTACTCACAATTGTGCAAATTAGCAATCCCATGTGTAGTATTAAAATCAATGGACTGAATTTTGAGCGGTGCATCGTCGTCTGTTAACGTAAGCATGGTCTTTTCTCCCTCCAACAATGTCAAAACAATTGAATATTTTTTATTTTTAATCCACGTCAAGTTCAGAGTCAAGTGGGCCCAATTAGTTAAACTGAGTGGTTGGTAGTCCTGGAATCACATGATTATTTTTTTATTAATTTACTTATAAATCAAGTATTGAGACAGTTTTACATAATTATTGTTTGTTTCTTGACATAAATCCCACCTCCATATTCACTGGTTTGTTTTCTACTTACATTTTTTATTACTTGATTCTCCGTACAATTTGTCTTCTTTATCGCATTATTTGTGACACATTTACTGAGTACTGTTCTTCTGTTACCATCCTTGTCACCGAATTTAAATTGATATGCTGGCACATGTCTTCCATTTATCAATGTGAGCGAGGACCCGGGAGAAGCTAGTATGGAAAAGTGCAGGAAGTTTTGTTGGTGTGGTTCTTTCCTAGCATCCCGATCAACATTATAACGATGGTGATTGGTCAACTCTTTAGAAAGTTCTGAAAAAAAGTAAAAATTTCAAATATAGTGCATGTAAACTGATTTTATTACTAACAATCTGAATACTATTGCATGTAATGTGAATTTCAAACTGTCTTATATTTACTTTATTTTCTAAGCAACTAAAATAGATACTAAAATATACTACAACAGACTAATAAAGCTGATATAAGCTTTAAAATTTGCTGATATTGTTGAAATGATTAATGTAACAGTTTTGTTACAGTAAATTAGCTAAATTTTTTTGTTATTTATTTAATTAAGTAAAGACGTACTGTACACTCGTCACCTTGGAAAATTTCCTATTTGCATTCTATTTTTAATAAGAATGAGGATAAGAGATTTATTAATCTTCCATTAAAGACAAGTCAATAACACATCATTATATACATAATTGGTGGTTCAATGCATTTTAGTCTTTGAAAAAATTGTCTATTTTGTAGATATCTCATGATCTGTGTTTTTCTTACGAGGGATGGTGATTAACAAGGCCACAAAGGGAAATTTTCAAGGTAACGACTGTACTTTTGTACTGGTTGTTGAACCTTCTCTACATAATAATATTTGTTATACCTTCCCATCTGTAGTCCAGAATTGGCCCCAGATTGACTCCCACATCCTTGCTGGAGATGAACTGCATTTTTGTGTTCAATCTCTTCCAGGCTGGGCAACTTCTAGTATTACAAACCAAATTGTTCTCCAAATCTTTAGAAGAACTTGACATCGACTTCCACGTTGTTACTACAAATTGATGAAGTACATGAAATAATACATCGCAACATTTTTCCAACAAAAGTTCAATAAATAGTAGTTTTTCTACACTAAATTTTAATAAGAGTATACCAAACTTACTTATATGTTGTACTGTACACGTTCCTTAACAAAATAATTAATGTCCTTAGTTAGCCTTATTTGCACTCGAATTTTATATCTAAAATCGTTAATCCTATTAATGTATTCCAATTTTATACTTTAAGAATTATACATTTAATAAAATAACTATCACCCTGGAACATTTTTCTCATCATCAGATTAAAATAGCGTCTTATTAACCATATTTATTATTTTTTTAACCAACACATATATAGAAGCTGTATTATCCAATTTACAATTCTTAACCATGTGCGACACATTACGAAATAACAAAATAAAATCATTAACTGCACTACTTTTTTTATTATTTGATATAAAAAATACACGACCTAATGAACAAAAATAACTGTACAATATAAAAAGTATAATCTAACAAATTTATACAAAAATTAAAATTGGTCTCGTTCTATAAGTTTGATAATTTTATTTATTTTTTTCACCAGAAAGAAGATTTTTTTTTAAAACTTGAATTTAAAACATAAATTTATGAGGAAAACATATCGAAAGTTAATTACTCTGATTTCCCTGAATCCACCGATATTACTGCCAAGAAGTAACAAACTCACCAGGACGGTAGTCCCCAGGTCCAGGGTCAGACAGCCAGGTTAGAGCCAGGTCACGTGACTCTCCACTGGCCACACAGAACTGACGATCATCCTTACTGACCAGGGTGAGGTCACCAACTACAGAGATTATGAATCAGAATTAGGTGAAACAGAAAGCCGGATCTACTACATAGCGACAACTGCGATGCGACGCAATTTTGACGCAAAAGCTGTGAAATTCAATGCGTTAATTGGCGAATATTGAGTTCATTAAAATGCTCTTTATTAATCGCCAAATATGGCCTCCAAATAATTTTACAGAAAGTGCGCATAATTTGCTTCGCGTCGCATGATTAAAATCGCCATCTGAATCTGCCTGGATATGTGTCTAAATTGCATGCTAATTTAATTTTCATACTGTGCACTGTCTTCATGAGCATGAATGGAGTTAAATAAATAATATGCCTTATGTAGTTTTATTGCTATTTATTAAAATTAGTTTAATTTTTAATTAATTTTATTTACCTGCATTATCAAATATTGCAAGAGCAGCGGCCAGGTACAATATCAATAACATTTTCTACCTGAAAATAAATACATGCTGAAAAAGACTGATTTTTTTTATAGATATAAGGGTGAAAATTATTTTTTATAACTAATTCCAACATTATTAACTTTGAGAGGTTAGAGAGAGTATATTAAGTATATATATTATATTATTTATTTAAGTATATAAAATATGAAGTCACAAAATAAATATTAACATAATACTTTTTACACAAAATATCGTAACTACTTTATCTCGGCTGCTAGTTAGCAGAATATAAACAAATGATTTACGTGTTACTTCGTTTATGTATAAAACCCCACCACAACGATTGCATAAAACCACAGTTTGTCGGTTTGTGACATGCAAAGCTTTATCTTAAACGCTTGGGGTATTTTCAGTGTTTATAAAGAACTTCAAAAATGTAACTTTGGAAATTTATGTGAAACTAAATCAAGTGATAAATATGTTAACACTAACGTACGATAGTAAGACAATTATTTATTTTCTTTATTCAAAAACAGACTTATACTGGTTACGTATATATAATCCGATTGATTGTAAAGAATACAAAAGTTCAACACAATTTACTAAATTGTTTAACGTATGTATTTGTTATTGTTATAATATATAACAATATAGCCAAGGAAACAAACTCTGTACTGATGTACAGGCGCAGATCCAGGGATGGGGGAGGGCTGGAAGGCTACGCGCCCCTCCCCCGAAATTACGTATTTAACATGAGCAATATATTAGGCATTTCCCCCACTCCAAATTTTTTTGTTATCATTTTCCTTATATATATTTTTTTCATTGTTTATTACATTGTTTACTATATGTGAAGAGGGTCCCCCTGATTTTTTTTTTCTGGATCCGCGCCTGAGCTTATAGTTTTCTATGTTAGAATATTTTCTAATTTTTTACTTTAAAATACGGAAGCATTATTATCAGTAATTCACTTTTACAGACTATATCTAATTATCTTATAACAAATTAAGTAATGAAAATCATTAAACTATATTATAATACTCATAATATTTTTAAAGGAGAATAATTACATTGTACTTACTGCATCAAGGTATTTTATATAATAAAAATTAACCAAATTTAAGCATCACTGAATCACCGAACCCACTGTAAATTAAAGCACATATCACTACACAACATTAACACTAGCCAACTAAAACACTAAACTGCAATCCGTGGATGTCTCGGAGACTTTTTTCCTGGTTGTGACGTCACAGCGGCCATCATGACGTCATCATTTCCTTTTCCTCCGTAAAATTACTTGAAGATAATGTTGAAATTTTCTGGTCTTGTAGATAAAAGATTAATGACCTGAATATGGTAAATCTAAATTATTTTTTTTATTACAGAAATTAATAGTCAAATTTATAAAACTCTTTTTGAAATTTACATGATATTCTAAAGTAGTCGGAAGTGTAAAGTTTGTGGTCCTCCTATTCATAT
This sequence comes from Siphlonurus alternatus, assembly GCA_949825025.1. Lineage (NCBI taxonomy): Eukaryota > Metazoa > Arthropoda > Insecta > Ephemeroptera > Siphlonuridae > Siphlonurus > Siphlonurus alternatus. Next base: position 18,543,016 of record OX463786.1, read on the forward strand.
TTCAGCTTTAAAGGGGTACCAAAGTGAATACTTTTTTTACATATTCGGGCAGCTACGAATTATTCTGATATCCCTGTGGCTCAAATTCAAATTGTTATTTATTCAGCAACAGTTACAGAACCAAGGCACTAAATATAATAAAACAGATAACACTACACACACATAAATAAAAAGAGAAAAGTATGATCTACTAATATTTTCGTACAATGCCTAGTTATTTTACAATTAATTATTTAGTTTGAAAAGTGAGTTTGATAACCGTTGGTTGATTCAAGCCGATGCGCTCCAGCAGCAGCCGCTGATACGACGAGAATCTCCCGCAAATCGGGGGAACCTCCTCCCCGCCTCCTCCCGCCCCTTTCTTGTCGTATCATCGGCCGATGCGGCCGCGGGCATGCTTGAATCAACCAACGGTTTTCAAACTCACTTTTCAAACTAAATAATTAATTGTAAAATAACCAGGCATCATACGTAAATATGGAGCCACAGAGATGTTAGAATAATTCGTAGCTGCCGGAACATGTAAAAAAAGTATCCACTTTGGTACCCATTTAAATTTTTACATAATAGTATATAGTTCAATATTTCTATGTCAAACCACTCTGTAATGTTTCAAAAATGAAACTGTACTGAGCGAAACAAACAGAATAGCTGCAAACTGCACACAGCGGAAGTTTGCAGCTATTCTCTTTACAATTCAGTTTTGAAATTTGTAGAGTGATTCGAAGTAAAAGTACTGACCTGTGTGTGAAACTGTAACGCTGAAATACGAATAGGAAGACTAGAAACCTTACACTTCCGGCTACTTCCGGAGGGGAATATATTTGTAAGTTTGACTGTATAAAAGGCTCCAAATAATGTTGCTATAATTTTTTTCAGATTTTTTTGCAGTAGGATGTCCATTTTTAATTTTTGTTTTCTATTCTTGGCAAATTTTAATTACACACCTCCAAAGATTAGTAATATGTCTTCAAAGTTACTAGAAACCTGTATGGTGTATAATATAATTTTTTTAATACCAATACTCATTTTGCAATAACCCATAAAATTATTATTGATATTATAAGACACATATAATTATGTACTTCCGTGTTTTATAGCCAGTTCTTATCACAAAAATTTCAGTGGGCGATGTATCCCGCCACTGCATGTCGTGAACATATGGTGCTTATACTGTATAGTTCCATATTATGTAGTATCATTTTAGAACCTAAAAGTTATTTAATTATTTTGAAACTATTGCTATATACCAACAGCTTTAAACATGAATGATTTGAAATTTATTTATAAAAAATATAAAATTAATATAAATATTTTCATTTACTAATAACTAATGAGGTAGAGATAATACAAATCAGCTGCTTGACGTAGTCCCCTTTGATTAATATGTAAACCTTAGCAAATTGACAAAAATTCTGAAATTTTTTTGAGAGGCAGATATTAGTGCTTAAAAGCCATACAAAAAATATCAAAACAATGTAACGAGCTGAATTTTTTTATAATTAATTTTTTTTTAATTTTCAGCATAGGGCTTTCCCATGGAGAGACAAACTAAAAAATTAATTAAAAGAAAATAAATCAGCTTGTTAATAAAGTGTTTTTAAATTTTTTAATTCTTTGTATCTGCCTCTCAAAATAATTTCAGAATTTTTGTGAATTTGCTATATAAGGTTTACATGTTAATCAAAGGGGACTACGTCAAATAGCTGATTCGTATTATCTCTACCTTAAACAAGTAACATATTTTCTAACAAAATTTATTATACGCGTACATTACAATATGTCCTTAATAAAGGTTGTTATTTATAAAAAAACACAATACAGTATAAAAATTTTATTTCAATCATAGGCTGTACATTATGGATTATGTCAATTGTTAATACAAAAAATAAATGCCATAAATATATAATTTTAGATTAACAACATATAATAATATTATTTTAAATAATTTAAACTAACAAAACGAGCATAATTGAAGTCGAAACAATATAAATTAGTACCATTTCAGTTCTGTAATAATGAAATGTTAACTATTTTTACACAGAGTCGAGTCAAATGTGAGCAAATCTATTTAATATATAATCAAGTAAGATTTTCCTGGCTTATTAATTCTTGCAAGCAATCATATATATATACACAGAATGATTGAACGTCTACTTAGGTACAGATTATTGCTTTAAAAATTATCCTCCAACTATAAAATTCAAAATATTAATTACATGATTTCCATTGTATTGTATCATGTTTAATTTTTAAGTTATATTTATAAGTTTTTTTTGTCTCTATGTTGTATTATGTACAGCCACAATTAAGAGATATAAATAAATACAATTTGTTGCTATCACAAAATAAAGCAATAAATCAAAAATATATATTATATATTTTTTATAGTCAAATATTCAAATCTATATAGATTTTTTTTTCAGTATAGATAGTGACAATGTAAATAAACTCTAAATTGATTACAATTAAGAAAAGTAAATAAAAAACAATTTATAATAATACACAAGTATACAAAATATTAATTTGTAATGTAAAATGTAAAATGTTGTTATATTATACAAAATTATTATTGAACTAAAATATTATTAATATACGGAATTTCACACGAAAATTAATAATATATTTTATATACTCGTATTTTATACACTTTTTATAATTACATTGAACGTAAAAATTTATATTAATTATAACATCTCATAAAAATTGTTATATTAAAATGTATATTATTTTTTTTTTTTATTCATAAAAACATGTTTATGTACAATTTTTACATAAAAAACAAATTATTAATTACGATATTAAACTTTAGATCTGTATATCTTATTCAATATTCCAAATTAACAATTACAGTATTATACATGTATAAAAATTCCCTAATGTTCTAATACAATATCATGAGACTTTTTATTACTTTTTTTTTTCTTTATATTTGAGCATAATATTACTACAAAACATAAAAAAAAAACACTATTGTGCATTATCTGAAACAGAAAGAATATGTCTGAAACAGAAAGAAGAAAATATTAGTGTTGATTACATATAACTTCATTTTTTTGTTTTTGTTTTTTTTTCCACTGTACATTTATCTAAGCAAATTATTACAGTGTTATTATTACCAGTATACTGTTTAATTTCAATTGATTTAAAAACATGCTACTCTATGATATCATACTAATTTTACTTAATAATTTAATAATTTATAATTCTCCAAGTTTAAAATTCATTGTTATTAGTACATTCCGATAATAATTTCAGAAAAAAAAGAGATAACTTTACTTATAAAACTGCACTGTAACCTAATATTTATAACTGTTATTTCAAAACATTCATTACACAATATGCATACATACACATACATATATACATAAATATGCATATATATACCTACATATACACACACATACATATATATAATAATAATTTTAAAACATGAAAAAATCTGAAACCGGATGTTTAATGGAACCTGAAACATAAAACAATTATGCAAATTATTTATAAAGCAATATAATAGAATTTTTTATTCATTTTCCTCCCATTCCTTAATTTCTTAACATAATATATCCAAAGAATTTCCTAAATTCTTTTTAAAAGAATCAATATTTCTACAACACAACCATCTTTGTTTTATATATATTTTAAAACAATTTAAACTGTAAACTTTATAATGTCCAACTAAACAATCAATCAAATATCCAATGAGCCACAGTATTGAATTTTTTATTTCAGGAGGCCTAATTTCGCAAAGATCTCCATATAGCATATGACCTAATGTTACAGTATTTCGTTTGTTTGTAATACAATCTATAATATGAAAAACCCATTGTACCATATCCTTAGCAGTGCCACATGCCGTTAATCTATGGAATAACGTGTCACACTCTCCACATATGTCACATTTATCATCATTTGTTATCCCAATAGCTTTTTTTCTAAATTTAGTTGCATATAAATTATGAACAACCCTTATCCATGTCGATCTTATTGTTTTATCAAAAAATTTATAGTCAATACATTTATAAACATTCTCCCAACACACATTTATTGCATGCTCATTATTTATTGATCCTGGTGCAGTTACAACAACAATTTTTATTATGAAATAAAAACCATAATATAGCAATCTTCACCTTTTTTTTTTGCACAAATACATTACTCTTTGGATAACTAAGGATTACAAAAATTTTTGGATTTTTTTTTAAGTATTTTATATTTTGTCCCCACTTTAAAAGAGTTGCAGGTCGTCTCGATCCCCCCCCCCCCCACGTGGCAATGCTAGTTGTAATTTAAACAATTTAAACATCTGGTCCGACATCATCATAAATAAGCGACTCCCTCTGATGTTGAGCCCCCATGCGAGCCTGTCCATTGGGCCCTGCAACGAACACTCCCGGTCCATCGAGCATGACGTAGTCATAGATAGGATTTTCATCAACTTCGAAATACTCTTGGTCCTCAGCAGAACAATCTTGAGGAGGAGGACCAGGTTGAGGTCCCAATCTAGCCATCGATATCGGCTCCATGTAGTCCTGGACAGTTGGCTTGCGATACTTCTTAATTACTACCAGGATAATGACCAGGCAGACAACGACGAGGATGGTTGATACGGTGATGATGATTATTGTTTGGTGGTTGTCTGGATATGAAAGTAAGAATAACAAAATATTATTATAATGCTAATTTATTTATTTATTTATTTATTTATTTATTTATTTATTTATTTATTTATTTATTTATTTATTTATTTATTTATTTATTTATTTATTTATTTATTTATTTATTTATTTATTTATTTATTTATTTATTTATTTATTTATTTATATTTATTTATTCATTTTTTTCATTTCTGAATTCTTGTCCCGTCAAGACAGTCTTATCGTCGACAGGTGCTCTAGTTTGCATTGCGGCCATGGCCGACTTAATTTATCCATCAAGGTATTATCTATGTGGACGAGGGGAAACCATGGAAACCACAATTTAGGATGGTCGGTATCAAAGCACGGTCCCGAATGCAGGAGGCAGTGACTTATCTCTAACCTGACAACGAAGGTTCAGACCTCTCGATATTTTTACCTAAAGGTCTTCCAGTAATAAGATTCGAACGCACGACCTTCTGACTTTGTTTCAGACGTGCAACTACTGCGCCACCATTCTCGGTAAAAAAAGAAATAAAATCAAGAGTAATGCAAGTTAAATTTGAAATATAAACCATTCATTTTAATTCATTTAATTATCTAATTTTCCCTTCACTGTAAACGTTGCTTGTTTTGAGGCAGGAAGGCTCTCCCAGATTTATTTATTTTATGTTTTTTCTTTCACTAGTGGATTTTTAATGTAGTACTTGAAATATTAGAAATGGTCTATCGAGGGTGGAAAGTATTCATTGGATAAAAATTTATCAAAATTTAAATTTGATTTTTTTGAAATTTTTTTTAAACTTAACTTCACGATCCAAATGTCAATCAATAATTATTTAATTACAGTTAATTTACCTACCTTTAAGACAGTAAGGTTCCTTCAGGTCCTCGTCACAGCCACTGTCACAAACTCCAGTCGTACGATCACACGACGTGCCGTTGATGCATTGACCGCATTCGTGCGCGCAGTTTGCTCCCCATAAGCCATCGTCGCATTCTGCAAAATGAAGAGTTCATTTAATATCATAAGAGGAATGCAACATTTTATAGCAGTGAGCATAAATACTTTTTATTGCTCTGTATATTGTCTCTCGCCCAGAATAATAAACTCTTTTGAACTGTAAGATCATATGAAGTTTCCACGTTTCCCTCAGTCACAGGCAAATGACGGGATGGATTACAAAGCCATGGCAACCCTCGTTCTGGAAGAGTCAGCGAATCGTTAAATTTTGGGTTTCGGTAGGTTCAGCGTTTCATTATTGAGTAATTAGTGAGTAGAATTACCCAATTAGGGTTTGATAAAAAAAATGTTATTTATAATTTTATATTTGAGACGCACAAAGAAAGTACCGTACCTTGCTCGCAGTGTTCCCCGTGGTATCCGGACAGACACGAGCACGCTTGTTCATTACATATGGTGACTCCTTGACAACTCTCCACGCCCGTGACCAAACCGCATGTCATGAGGTCGCAGTTTACTCCGAAGTTTGTTGTGTTCGGACAGTCTGGGGAAATAAATAATGGACAACATACATGAAAATTTTTTATTGCAGATATGAATTTATAGAGGGTACCAAATCATGCTACTCTGAATTTTTTCAGATTTTTTGAAAACCCAGAACTATTTTTAAATAATTATTGAAAGTGCGGTGACACCCCCTGGAGGCGTCAATAGGCGTCGCATGTCTATCCTTCCTATTAAGGTTTCTGGGGTGCCACCTAAACTTACAGAACTTTCAATAATTATTTAAAAATAGTTCTGGGTTTCAAAAAAAATCTGAAAAAATTCAGAGTAGCCTAATTTGATGCCCTCTATTCATTTCTGCATTAAAAAATTTTCATGTATGTTGTCCATTGTTTAGCACGTGTACATAATTAAAAAAATACACACTACAGTATACTTACTGACAGTTTCTATCATATTTTTCTTGATTCCAATTTTTACATTGCTCCCCAGTTGTAAACATAGACCATTTTCATGAATCAGTGTTGATACGCGAACCTCTAAAATATAAACAGAATAATTCATATAAATTTATATTAATATAAAGTGATGTTACCATGAACTTTTAAAGGATAATTATATTTATAATTTTTTATCAAATTTTAGGACTTAATATGATTATTTTTTAATTTGATTAATTTCAAATTGTAAACAAAAAATTCTCTTTTGTTCAGTGAGCTTGTAATATTATTACATATAAAGTGTTTGTTTTGCACCAGACGGTAAGTCCTAAATTCATTAAGGATTTGACTGGGAAATAATTTGGATGGATGAAATAATAAATGTTTATGTATTCAATGTATGTGCTACAATTAAGTAGGAGTACATCTGAGTTGAAATGAATTTCATCTTTTCTTCGCTATTAAACTCTCCTCTCATCTTTTCTCATCTTATTTTGCACCATTTTAGAGGAAAAAAGAGGTGAAAAAGACGAGATTGCGTCTTTTTTCCTCTTCATAAACATAAAATGTTAGATATATTGTATTAATTTCATCCTAACTGTGAGCGAAGAGGCAATAAGATTGTGTTTTAGAGATAAAAAGATTAGGTTTAGACGTGTAAAGGATGAGTTGAATACGTAATTTTTCAACTAGGGCATAATATATAATTGTTGTTCGCAATTATTTAGCATTGCAGGTCAGGTTTTTTACTGTAATATATAAAACTGATATTATATCTGCTGTATTTTAATTTAATTTACACATACATTCCAATTGTCTCTATCATTTTTCGCAGTAGTATTCATATGTTAAAAAAAAATTACAAATATAATAAAAGTATTGGGTGCGATTCACGAAGCAGTTAGACAGGTTTCTAACCACGTTTGACTTAACCACGTTTAACTATATCTTTTTTACATGTTAAACCACCTAGTTAAACGTGGTTAAGCTAAACGTGGTTAGAAACCTCCCTAACTGCTTCGTGAATCGCGCCCATTGTTCCTAAAATTGTTCAGATTTATCATACCGTTTTCCTCACAAACACGGATATCTCCAATGTAAAATATGCTCTCTTTTTCGTTGGGATATTCAATGGACACGTTGTAGTTGACATTTTCAGTTAGTGAGGTGAGAAGTCTGACGGTCTGCCATCTTTTTCCAGACTGTAACAAATTCAATCCTAAAGTGAAAAGGTAAACATTTTCATTTTATTAAAAAAATGCTCGAAAATATTTTTATCCTTATCTTATCTTATAATAGCGTGTCTAATTTAACAAAATTCTCATAAATAATTAAATTTGAATATTATGATTGAATATTATATTCAGTCAAAATATATATATAATAACATGGCAAAGATTTTGCACACAAGGTAGTGTCGGTGGATACTTAAAAAAAAAACAAAAAAAAAACAACAATAAAAATAAATGAATTGGTTAGATATTTTTTCATTTTTTCTAACTGTGGAAACAAATTAATTGACAATTTTTTCAGGAGTCAAGCATTTTAACTTTTAAAAAAAAGCACTTTGTTGTCAATTATTATTTATTAATTGAAATCAACTAATTCATATATTACAAATGGACATAACACCTAAAATGTAAAATATAAAAAAAGCATTCTCTCTCACCTTTAGATTCACAACTGCAGGTTCGTGTCCTTCCTTCTTGGCCGCAACTGTCAAATTCCCCTCCCCCTCGTTCAGGAAGTAAGTTAACGACAAACACAAAGGCTGGGTCTTGGACACTTTTAGTGGGACGGACATAATGGAACTTGTCGATGGCGGATTCAAAATTTGGTCTGTAATGGAAATTTGGGCACAATGGAGTATTGACCTCAAATTTTTTTTTATTGCAGAAATGGATAGAGCGTGCAAAGTTATGCTAATACCCTGATTTTTTTCAGATTTTTTTAGAGCCCGGGAACTATTTTTAAAAAATTATTGAAAGTTCTTTTTGTGACGTCACGAGACGCCACTCCTTAACAAAAAGATAGGACTTTCCGCCGCGTGACGTCACAAAAAGGACTTTCAATAATTTTTTAAAAATAGTTCCCGGTCTCAAAAAAATCTGAAAAAAATCAGGGGAGCATAACTTTGCACGCTCTATCCATTTCTGCAATAAAAAATTTTGAGGTCAATACTCCATTGCATGAATAACTCTCATACAAACCACGTATAGTGCCATTGAAGAAGACTGGCGCTAACCTTGGTTAGAGGGAAAGCTGGATAACTCTTTCATATAATATTATAAAATATACATCATGAATATTACTGTAAGAAAATTATTGATTGTGAAAATTGGAGTACCAACCTCAAAATTTTTTATTGTAGAAATGGATAGAGGTTGCAAAAATATGCTACTCTGAATTTTTTTAGATTTTTCTGAGACCGAGAACTATTTTTAAAAAAATTATTGAAAGTCCATTTTGATGACGTCACGAGACGCCTCTCCTTAAGAAAAGGATAGGACATTAACGCCCGTGACATCATAAAATGGACTTTCAATAATTTTTTAAAAATAGTTCTCGGTCTCAGAAAAATCTAAAAAAATTCAGAGTAGCATATTTTTGCACCCTCTATCCATTTCTACAACAAAAAATTTTGAGGTCGGTACTCCATTGTAGTTATATTTTGTTACTCACAATTGTGCAAATTAGCAATCCCATGTGTAGTATTAAAATCAATGGACTGAATTTTGAGCGGTGCATCGTCGTCTGTTAACGTAAGCAGGGTCTTTTCTCCCTCCAACAATGTCAAAACAATTGAATATTTTTTATTTTTAATCCACGTCAAGTTCAGAGTCAAGTGGGCCCAATTAGTTAAACTGAGTGGTTGGTAGTCCTGGAATCACATGATTATTTTTTTATTAATTTACTTATAAATCAAGTATTGAGACAGTTTAACATAATGGACAACATACATGAAAAAAATTTATTGCATAAATGAATAGAGGGTACCAAATTATGCTACTCTGAATTCTTTCAGATTTTTTTGAGACCCAGAACTATTTTTAAATAATTATTGAAAGTGCGGCCACGCCCCCTGGAGGCGTCAATAGGCGTCCAGTCTCCATCCTTTTTATTAAGGCTGCAGGGGTGCCAACTGAAATCACAGGACTTTCAATAATTATTTTAAAATAGTTCCGGGTTTCAAAAAAATCTGAAAAAATTCAGAGTAGCATAATTTGGTACCATCTATTCATTTCTGCAGTAAATTTTTTTCATGTATGTTGTCCATTATTGTTTGTTTCTTGACATAAATCCCACCTCCATATTCACTGGTTTGTTTTCTACTTACATTTTTTATTACTTGATTCTCCGTACAATTTGTCTTCCTTATCGCATTATTTGTGACACATTTACTGAGTACTGTTCTTCTGTTACCATCCTTGTCATCGAATTTAAATTGATATGCTGGCACATGTTTTCCATTTAACAATGTGAGCGAGGACCCGGGAGAAGCTAGTATGGAAAAGTGCAGGAAGTTTTGTTGGTGTGGTTTTTTCCTTGCATCCCGATCAACATTATAACGATGGTAATTGGTCAACTCTTTAGAAAGTTCTGAAAAAAAAAAAAGAAAAAATTTCAAATATAGTGCATGTAAACTGATTTTATTACTAACAATCTGATTATTATTGCATGTAATGTGAATTTGAAACTGTCTTGTATTTGCTTTATTTTCTAGGTAACTAAAATAGATACTAAAATATACTACAACAGACTAATAAAGCTGATATAACCTTTAAAATTCGCTGATATTATTGAAATGATTAATGTAACAGTTTTGTTACAGTAAATTAGCTACACATTTTTGTTATTTATTTAATAGGTAAACACGTACTGTACACTCGTCACCTTAGAAAATTTCCCATTTGCATTCTTGTTAATCAGCATAATGGGGTACTGACAAAAAAAAAGTTTCAAGTTTTTGTCAATATTTCAAAAGGCACGAGAATTTCATAAAGAACAAGCCCTATTACAGCATTCTACGATAATTTCCTGATTTTATGTGAATTTTTAAAACCTCTCAAAAATGACGTCATATAGCATTGAATCTTAAATGGGAAAATAGATCAGTTAAATTAACATTGCCAAATCCCATACTTAATATTGAAATGTAACCAAAACTTTATTTGCAAGGTTTTTAGGTGCTAGAATCACGATAATGAAGATTTCAAATTCCTACCTCAATAACTTTTCATTTTAGTAATGTTAACTAATACATTTCGCCATTTAAGATTCAATGCTATGACGTCATCAAGAAAGTTTTAAAATTTCATATAAAATCAGCAAATTGTCGTAGAGTGCTCTAATAGGGCTCGTTCTTCATAGAATTCACAATACTTTTTACTAGTATTGCGAACTCAAATACCGGTCAGTACCCCATTGTCAGTGTTTTTCTTATGAAGGATGGTGATTAACAAGGCCACAAAGGGAAATTTTTGAGGTAACGGCTGTTCTCGGAATATTTTGTACTGGTTGTTGAACCTTCTCTACATAATAATATTTGTTATACCTTCCCATCTGTAGTCCAGAATTGGCCCCAAATTGACCCCCACATCCTTGCTGGAGATAAGTTCCATTTTTTTGCTTCTTGGATTATTACTCTTCCAGGCTGGGCAACTTTTATAACTTCTAGGATTACAAACCAACTTGTTCTCCAAATCTTTAGATGCACTTGATATCGAATTCCACGTTGTTACTACAAATTGAAGAAATACATGAAATAATACATCGCAAAATTTGTCCAACAAAATTTCAATCAATAGTAGTTTTTCTACACTAAATTTTAATAAGAGTATACCAAACTTACTTATGTGTTGTACTGTACACGTTCCTTAACAAAAAAATTAATGTCCTTATATATTTAGGCTTATTTGCACTCGAATTTTATATCTAAAATGATTTATCCTATTTATGTATTCCAATGGACAATTTGCATGACATTTTTTTATTGCAGAAATGGATAGAGGGTACCAAATTATACTACTCTGAATTTTTTCAGATTTTTTTGAGAGTGGGAACTATTTTTAAAAAATTATTGAAAGTCAGTTTTTTGACGTCACGGGCATTTAGCCCCTATCCTTTTCTTAAGGACAGACTCCTCGTGACGTCATAAAATCGACTTTCAATAATTTTTTAAAAATAGTTCCAGGTATCTAAAAAATCTGAAAAAATTCACAGTAGCATAACTTTGCACCCTCTACCCTCTATCCATTTCTGCAATAAAAAAATGTCATGCAAATTGTCCATTTTAGACTTTAAAAATTATGCATTTAATATATTATATAGCTAATATCTATCACTCTGGAAAATTTTTCTCATCATCAGATTGAAAATAAATAACGCCTTAATTATTACCCATATTTATTATTGTTTAACCAACACACAACATATAGAAGCCTATATTTTCAAATTTACAATTCTTAACCATGTACGACACATTAACGAAATAACAAAATAAAATCATTAACTGCACTACTTTTTTATTATTTGCTGTAAAAAATACACGACCTAATGAACAAAAATAACTGTGCAATATAAGAAATATAATTTAACAAATTTATACAAAAATTAAAATTGGTCTCGTTCTATAAATTTGATACTTTGATTAATTTTTTCACCAGAAAGAAGAAATCTTTTTAAAACTTGAATTTAAAACATAAATTTATGAGGAAAACATATCGAAAGTTAATTACCCTGATTCCCCTGAATCCACCAATATTACTGCCAAGAAGTAACAAACTCACCAGGACGGTAGTCCCCAGGTCCAGGGTCAGACAGCCAGGTGAGAGCCAGGTCACGTGACTCTCCACGGGCCACACAGTACTGACGACCTTTCTTACTAACCAGGGTGAGGTCACCAACTACAGAAAGAAGTGGCATTGAAAACTGTTAGAATTTCTTATATAGAAACATTGATAAAAGAATATTTTACCTGTATTTTTAATTACATCTAGAGCAATGGCCAGCCAAAATAGATTCAACATTTTTAACCTAAAAGAAAAAAAGATTAAACATTAAATATAACATTTATTTTGTGGTGGTATTTCATATATATTAAATAATCACCAAAAAACTTATACTCTTTTTAGAGAAATTTAATAACTAAAGAGGCAGAGAAGCACCCTCTCTTTTGTATAATCTGTATATACAAATTAATGTATTAAGAATCAATGCTAAATAAAATGACTTCTTGTAAGCAATATTTATGTTAGGAAAAGTGTTATCTTCAGTCTCCGCGGTTGTGGAAAAGAAACATCTCGCCTTTTTTCCTCGCCACAAAAAAATAATTAAAAAAAGAACTTTGCGTAATCTATTGTTTGTCATAATTATACGTTAATATAAAAATTGTATTGTATTGTTAATGTAATTTAGCGAATAATGTTGGTGCATTTAGGAAGGAAATATTTTGTAACATGATTTTTAATGGGGTACAAGGTGGGAGGGGGGTCAAATCGACCTGCTTTTTAGCTATTTAAAAGTTTAAAAAGTTAAAGTTTTTCCTCACACCATTTTTATTTTTATCATTATTTATTTTATTTTTTTTTTAGGAAATACATTGCAGAGTTGTAGCTAACTGGATTAAAATTTTTTTCAGATTTTTTGGAGTAATGTTTTACACATATTTCCCGCTTTGAAAGAGTTACGGATCGTGATTAAACATTGATATATATTATTTAAAAAAAAATTGTCTTCAACTCATCCTTTACACGGCTAAACCTAATCTTTTTACGTCTAAAACACATCTTATTTCTTCTTCACTCAAATTGAGGATGAAATGAAGACAATATTTCTTGTATTTTATGCTAAAAAAGAAGGAAAAATACATAATTTCATTTATTTCCTTCGTTTTTCCTCTAAAATAGTGCAAAATAGGAAAACAAAAGACGAGAAGAGAGTTTATATAGCGAATAAAAGATGAAATTTATTTCAACTCGCGAATATGTCATCTAATAGAGAAGAAAACTTTACAGGCACCAAGTGTAAAAAATTATTATTAAGTTTCATTTCTCCACACCCTCATTTGGGTCAAAACTTTGCAAGAGTATCGTTTGTTAGTTCCCAAATTTATTGAACAGAATATTAACGAATCACTTACCGCTTGATGTTCATTGCTGTTTTAGGGGAAGAAAATATTTGGACAAAAAATGATGGTCAATTTTACCACATCAATTATAAAAAAAAATTGGTTAAATATATTGGTATTGTTTCTAACTCCCTATAATTTTATTGTATTTCATCATTGTGAAAATTACTGGAAATCCAAACAAATATTATTATACTTTTACTACAAACACTTTTATTAAATTGATAAATATAACACACTTTTTAAAATTTGAGAAGGAAAAATCCAAAGTCAATGCCAGTCAAGCCAACACTAATTTTTCGAAGGAAGGAAGTAATAGAGAAATTTAATGATGTTCCTGGTTGTGAGGTCATTGTCAATTTTAGGCGAATTAAAAAGCAAAGTTCCTCGTTGCTTACCAAAACTTTCATCATTTTGTTATCAATTCTGTATTTCCCCCAGACTGAAGAAAATTGCAAATTTTCTGTGGAATGGTTTGTGATTATATTTTATACATTATCCATTTCGCAATTCTTTTTTGTCCCATTATAATACAAGTCAAATTAGCCTTAGCATTACCTAACTCCTGATGACAAAAGTGTGAAATACTATACTAAAAAAAAAAAAAAATAAAAAAATTGAAAAAAATTTGTAATCCTTAGTTAGCCACCCAGCAATGTATTTCCACACAAATTAATAATTGGAAACAAAATTTAACTTTTTAATTTACTTTAATTTAAATTTCAATTGATGTACGGGCTCTTTAATTTGGGAGAGGTGATAAATGTGGATGATTATAAATTATAATATTTTATAGAAATGACTGTGTTATGTTCATTTTTTGCGTTATACCACTACGCTTATAGTTGATAAATTACAATAATCCTTTACACGTCTATAAATCTAATCTTTTTACCTCAAAAATACATTTTATATCCTCCTATGTGTATTTAAAAATAAATACAAATTTTATTTTAAATCCTCTAGTCATAAACTTAATAAAAATTAAGCAGCTTTGCATTTTAATTGTATTTTTTTAAGTGCAAAATTAAAATAAAAGTCATATTTTGAATTTTTATTTTTTCGCACAAAATTTCAAGGGATTTATTATTATTTACCAATGGTGTTCTAAACCCCTCTTGATTAACAGATCGCTCGTTATAATGTTTTAGTATTGGCAACGTAGCAAAATTAATTCATAAGTTGTGGCTTACGTGCCAATTCTTCAAAATTGAAATGTGACGTCACAGGATGTCAACCATTCTGATCGTTAATGACAAAATTGGTCTTCATGAAAATGCGTTCGGTCTTTAGAACATTCAACACTTTCGCTCGAGGCGTCTACACTTATAGAAGGTCATGGAGGAGCAAGATGGTGCGCCGGTCGTCAAAAAAGGTGGGTACACTTGGGTCATTAGAAACATTCGCCTCAGTCAATGCAGTTTATTACAAAGTCTTCTGCTCATTGTTAGTAAACAAAGTATTGTTGTGTAATGTCTGTCACGTGAAAGGAAAAACATGGGACAGTTGTTGATTTACATGTTAACTTATGGAAAATGACCGTTAATTATGAAAGTTGTTGTGTCTACTAGCGCCAACAATGCCAGTACATTCTCTGCTCTGGTGGCAAAATTAGGCACTCCCATGTTTAACAATGAAAAAGACTTCATGCGACAGACATTATAAACAATGGTTTGTTACAACCATTGCGAGTAGAAGACTTTGGTATATTATAAATAAGGGGTAATTGAATATTACCGGGCTGTTTCTTTTTGTAGATTACGCCGAGAAATTTGAGCACTGAACTATCAAGTTTCTCGACGTACTAAAACATTATAATCAACGAGTGGAAACAGTCAGATAAGATTACCATTTATTTATAATGAATCCTCGTCAGAAAAAATTCTTTAATGGTAGTATTTTTTTACCAAAAAGATTGATCAATTATTTAAATACGTGCGATTGTGAAAAGGAAATATTAGCATAAAAGAAGATATTAGCAGAAATGTATACTAGATTCCAAATCAGATGGTGACACACGTAAATTATTTAAATAATTGAGCAATATTTTATTTAATAATTACACCTCAGCATGTAAAGAAATAGTGTTACAAATTCTTTCAATGTATGATATTGTATTATATTTTTAAAGAAGCCGAAGATCCAACGGGTATAAAAGCCAAAATACAGGTAAAGTTTCTTATGTCATTTCGCTAATAATGACCCTAAGTGAAAATGGTTTTTTACACCTGTTTTAGTCTTTGGCTTCTCATATTTAATTATTATTATATTGTCAGTATTATACTGTATTGTAATGGACAAGTGGCCTTTTTCTTCCTCGTAATTGCAATATTCACTTTTTACAACTTCTGTTACCTGAACAACAATAGATCAATTGTTGTAATATTTTTCAAATAAAAAAAATATACTCCCTTTTCCAAACGTTTCTAGACCCCCTTCTAATTTTTTACGAATCAAAGCAGACTTTTGGAAATCCTCCAAATCCAGTTTTAGGACATATCTTCGTGAAATTGGTTTATTATTTTGCAAGTCTCTTATACAGAATTTCTCTAATTGTGACTGAGGAAACTATGGAAACTTTAGCTATTATGGTCAGTACTTATGGTTTATTCGTCAAATTCCAAAATAAAATACAAATATTGGCAATGCAAACACTTTGATTGAGTAGATTAATAGACACTTAAAAAATATATATATTATATATTTATTAGAAATTAAACTAAATAATAAGAAATAACACTATTAAATTAGTAAATTATGGTTGAATATTCGCTTTTTTAATGCACACTCAGTTTTGTATTAGCCACCGTGTCAAATTAAGTTTTTAATTAATTAAATTTGTAAATAAATAAAATAAGGAATAAAATTATGTAGTATAATATTTTAAACTAAGGAAAATTATAGGACGTTGAGATGAAATACTAAAGAAGGCAATTCAAAATTTAAAGTGTAAACTCCCTTATATTATGTTGAATGATACTTGCAAAGATATACAAACAAGGATAATGATTCATTAAAAAAAAAATAGCCAGGCGATCAATCACACTGAACGTGAAAAACAATTAATTTGTATAATTAATCATTTCTTCGTGAATTATAGATTCTCAATTTTGATGCCGCATCTTAAAATAATGATTCCCCCCCCCCCTCTAAAAAAAATCAAAATTAGGATTCATGCTAATTAACAATGCTTTACTTTAATGTTAAACAATTTTTACTGTTTGTTATAATAACCTTTTGATCAATATATTAAGCTTTATTTAAGGAGCGTAAGTTATTAGCAATTATAATTTTTATTCCCCTAACAACGATTTAGTATGTGCCTCAATTTACTAATAATAATTCAAGACCCCACTGTAAAGACAGCTCAGTAAGGGGTCTTGTGATACAGTGTGATGTTTTTATATTGGTTAATATGACGTTCAATGACAGTTAGGTTCAGCCGATGAATTTATAATTAACATAATTATTTTCTTTAATTTATAAGTGGTTAACGTTTTATTAATGTTAAATTTTATTGTATGTCTTTTAAATCAATTTCATCCTGTCTGTAACTCTATTTTAGACCATGAATTAATGAATGTGTAGAATAAAAAAAAAATTAGCTTCAAAGTTTTTTTCATAATTTGATAATAATTTCAATATTATACAAACTTAACAGTTTTGGAGAGGTGAAAATTTATATTAGTTAGCGAAAGATCCTTCTGCAATTATTTTCAATATTTTTTTACCTAATTACAATGTGTAAGTAACAAGAAAAAAGAAAGAATTAAAGCTTCATATATAGAGATCATAAAATAAATAATCAATTGTTAGCAATTAATAATCATGGCGTAATAATTTGTTTTATAAAAGTAAAGGTCTTTTACTAACAATGGTAGTAACAAATCATTGTTTATTGTTCATGTTACAAACACTGCGAGTATAGAAGACTTTAAATAAATATTCTGATTTATAATAGTATTTTAGTAATTAATTTTTAGTGTGAAAAGGATAATGATTGTACATCAGCCACCGCAACAGGCTCTATATAATATTATATTTAAAATAATATCTGATGCATAATAAAAAATAGAATAATTTTATAATTATTTTTTTTTTACTGCAACAAAATAAAAATTAATAGAATATTATTATAAATGGAGTATCGACCTCAATTTTTTTTATTGCAGAAAATGATAGAGGGTGCAAAGTTATGATACCCTGATTTTTTTTCAGATTTTTTACAGCCCTGGAAGTATTTTTAAAAAATTATTGAAATTCCTTTTGTGACGTCACGCGGCGGCAAGTCCTATCATTTTCTTAAGGAGAGGCGCCTCGTGACGTCATAAAAAGGACTTTCAATAATTTTTAAAAAATACTTCCTGGACTCTAAAAAATCTGTAAAAAGTCAGGGTAGCAAAACTTTGCACCCTCTATCCAATTTCTGCAATAAAAAATTTTTAGGTCAATACTCTATTTCTATCATATTTTTACCTTTGCCGGTGTGCAATATTGTAAATAAATACAACACTTATTATATAGTGTTCATGCACGTCAATATTACTTTTACTTAACTTCACGACGTTTCAAGAGTCAAATTCTCTTCCTCAGGTGATCTGAGACTGATTTATTTACTAAAAATTATTATCTTAAATGTTTTCTAATATTCTCAAAGTGATTCAGTTCACTCAGACCATGCTTTCTTACCACTGACATGTCAACAGACCATAAGTTGGGGGTGCGACACTTCGTGGTGCTCATGTTGTTCTTGGGGATGGCCAACGCCTACGTGATGCGCACCAACATGTCCGTGGCCATTGTGGCGATGGTGGAGACTCCCAGTCTGGCCCTCGAGAAGGAGGTCGAATTGGGGGAACTGTCGGAGTGCGAGCAGAGCTGGCACCGCAACCGAACCGGAGAACAGGTGGGTTACTATAAGAAATTCTAACCGGAGTTGAAATAAATTTCATCTTTCATTCGGTATTAAGTTCTACTCTCATCTTTTGTCTTTCTATTTTGCACAATATTAGAGAAAAAATACGAGATTACGTATTTTTTCCTCTTCTTGAACATAAAAATGTTAGAAATATTGTCTTCATTTCATCTTCACTTTGAACGAAGAAAATTTAAATGTGTTTTAGATGTAAAATATTATATTTAGACGTATAAAGGATGAGTTGAAGACGACATTTTTCAACTAGGGAGGTGACTAAGTATGAGAACTGACCTTTGCTCTGTCTCTCCAGGGTGAGGTCACCACCCCGTTCCCTGAGCCAGGTGATCGGTTCCCCTGGGACAGTCGTGAGCAAGGGTTCGTTCTCAGCGCCTTCTTCTACGGCTACGTCGTCACGCAGATTCCGTTCGGTCTGATGGCCAAGCGCTGGGGCGCCCTCCGCTTTCTCGGCTACGGAATGTTGCTCAACTCGGTGGTGGGGCTGCTCGTGCCTCCCGCGGCAAAGTACGGCGGCCAGGGCTGGCTCATTGTAGCCAGGTTCATCCAAGGACTCGGGGAGGTGAATATGCTGGGTAGCATACTAGCATATGCTGTATTAGAGACCTCCACGACTCATGGCTGAGAGCTGAGAGTGGTGTCGCTAGTGTAGCACATCGGCATCGACGTTTCTTTATCAACACAAATTTTGCAAATGTTAAAGGGCTTAGCCAATCAGATTCAAGCATTTTAAGACTCATCATTCCGTGAAACTTTAAATGCAACCATCATGCAATGCTATATTTTAAAATTTCACGGGGCAATATGGGTCCTGAAAAAAAATATATATATATAAATAAAAATATTATGAATATTTTATAAATTTATTTCAATTATTATACAGATAGGTACATGTCAAAATTTGCAACAGAGTTTCCCATGTATATTTGGACCATAGTTAGAATTAGCAAGCAAATATGAAACAAAATAATTTTATTAACTTTAATGTCATCAGTTTGATTTTTATATATAAACCTTCATTTTGTGGTGTACTTTACACTTTTATTTTAACGAAGAAAACACATTACCAATGATTCTTTATTAATTTGCAAAAACTTCTTGCAGGGTCCTATCGTCCCTTGCACGCACGCCCTGTTGGCCAAGTGGATCCCCCCTGGAGAGAGGAGCAGGATGGGGGCCGCGGTGTACGCAGGTATAACTTTGTATATTGAAGATGAAAATATTAAGTGGCATTCACAAAGTCTTAAGGCCACATTTAAGGCTCGATAATTGAAGACCAGAAATTTTGGGTCTAAAAAACATGCCTATAATCGGGCTTTAAATTATCGAGCCCTAAATCTGGCCTTAGGGCTTTGTGCATGCCCTTTATTAATTTTTTACGAAGTGTAATATATAATATTGAAATAATTATAATTAATTAAATGTGTTTCCATTTATATTTGGATAGAGTACCTCGAATTATCAAAAAAAAAATTTAACTCCTCTAACACCCTTAAAATCGTGCTGCAAAACACTGTGACGTCATAGTCATGCAAAAATTTAACACGTAAATATAGGAAAGACGCATGAATATGACGTCATAGTGTATTTCATCTCAATTTTGAGGGCATTAGAGTTTGTTTTTTTTAAAAAAAGTTAAAAATACATTGAACTCGAAATCCTCTATTCATACGTATATGAAAAAAAAATCATAAAAGTTTTCCATTATGTATAATATATTTTTAGCAATTATTACAACGACTTTTCATTAAATTGGTATTACACGATACAATTTTTCTAACTATTGCATATAATTTTTCCTTACAATAAAACTTAAACTGCATTTGTTTGTATATAAAGAGATGAAATTTTCTTGCAAGGAAAAATTTGTATGTAAAACTGCATCGTGTAATACCGGCTCTACTCCAAAAAATCCCTCAACAGATTGCAGCCGACTTTTTTTTTTTCAAATAATACTTCAATGATATTAAGATATTAGAATGTGAAAATTTTAGTGGCTTAATCGAAAGAAGGGGTAAAAATATGGTACTGTGAATTTTTCAGATTTTTCTGAGACAGGAAACTATTTTTAAAAAATAGACTTTCAATATATTTTTAAAGTTCCCGGTCTCAGAAAAATCTGAAAAAAATCACAGTACCATATTTTTACCCCTTCTTTCGATGAAGCCACTAAAATTTTCACATTCTAATATCTCATTGGTCATAGAAATTTTCCAAGGTGAAGAGTGTACACCTTGCAGGTGGACAGTTCGGCACGGTGCTCTCCCTCCCCCTGAGCGGCGTTCTGTGTGCCTCTCTGCTCGGATGGCCCGGGGTGTTCTACGTGTTCGGAGCCGTGTCCACGGTGTGGAGCGTCGCCTTCCTGTGGCTGGTGAGGGAGGACCCGGAGCACGACCCACGACTTTCGGGAGAAGAGCGGGCCTACATTACCCGTACACTGGGGAGCACGCCGTGTGACAAGGTGGGTTTATTGTACCTTGTTTAATTTACTGTTGATTTGTTGTTATAATTTTCTTCCGAAGAGGTAAATTTTGGATTTCATTTTTAATTATTATACTTTTTATATAAACGTGTTTTGTAAATGATGGACAACCTACAAGAATTTTTTTTTATTGCAGAAATGAATAGAGGGTACCAAATTATGCTACTCTGAATTTTATCAGATTTTTTTTTTTTTAAACCCAGAACTTTTTTTAAAATAATTATTGAAAGTGCGAACACGTCCCCTGGAGGCGTCAATAGGTGTTTCAGTTTTATCCTTTTATTAAGGATTCAGGGGTGCCAACTTAAATTACAAAACTTTTAATAATTATTTAAAAATAGTTCCAGGTCTCAAAAAAATGTGAAAAAATTCAGGGTAGCATAATTTGGTGCCCTCTATTAATTTCTGCAATAAAAAATTTCATGTAGGTTGTCAATTGTTTATTTTTTTTAATTAGATCTTTCATAGGCTAAAAATACAGTAGAGAAACAAAGAAAAACATATGAGAGCCTGTAGGGCAAAATAAATAGAAACGGCTGCAGAAACAACCTAATCACTATACCTATACAGTGATGCCTATTCAATATTCACTTAATTAAAAAAGAAAATAGAAATTAGAAAATGTATATAAAAAGGATAAAAAACATAAAATAATTAAGAAAAATTTAAAGCCCAGTCATATGGACGTAAATCTTTACGTCTATGTGCCCAGTAGTATTCAAATATTTATAATTATATGAAGTTAATTTTTAAATATAATTTAATAACACAATAACTACAAAACCCATCAGCTAATAAATTTTCTAATTTCTTCTTTGTTCGATCTCGAAGCTCATGTACTAGGTATAATATTATGTGAAATTGTAAACTGTATTTTGTAAAGCCAGTATTACACAATACAATATTGCTAATTATTGTATGCATTTTTTTAATTTTAAGTAAACTCTGTTTTTAAGAAGACGAAATTTTCATGTAAGAACAAAAATATTTGATCGTGTAATACTGCCTTTTAACTACAATAAAAATTAATAACCATTCTCGTCTCACAGAATCCCTCGGACGTACCCTGGAAGGCCATCGCCACCTCGCTGCCTTTCTGGGCCATCCTGGTAGCTCATATGGGACAGAATTACGGCTACGAGATGTTGATGACCGAACTACCGTCCTTCATGAGACAAGTCCTGCACGTCGACATCACGCAGGTGGGGACTTGTTTGGTTTTGTAGAAATACTAGTCAATTACTGTAACATTATTGTATCACGTTGAAAGATTTAGAATAAATCGCTTTTCCAAATTTTAAGTAAATTAATAGGAATGCGAGTATTGACCTCAGAAATTTTTATTGCAAAAATGGATAGAGGGTGCAAAGTTATACCACTCTGATTTTTTTGCAGAATTTTTATAGGCCAGGAAGTAGTGCTAAAAATTATTACGGAGGTCGGGATTAAACCTACGACTCTTTTAGGTCCTTGTGCTGAAAAACTGTCAATACATAACTAGATATGTTTTTTCCAAATATGTAGCATACAATTTATGTCATTTTTCCAGTGCTATAAAAAAAATCAAATAAAATTTACTTGATTTTTTTATCTAAAAAATATTTTATTGTAGAAATGGATAGAGGAGGCATTTTGATTTTTTTCAGAATTCTTAGAGAGGAACTCTTTTAAAATGAATCACGGATAAAATACCCTTTGATAAAATACCCTGGGATATAATACCAAGACAAAATACCCTAGGACAAAATACCCTCAGACAATTTACCCTAGGACAAAATACCCTTGGATAATTTACCCTAGGACAAAATAACCTTCTTTTCAATTATTTTATAAAACAGTTCCTGGACTCTAAAAAATCGAAATGAAAGAAAAGGAGCACCCTCCATCCATTTCTGCAATAAAATATTTTGAGGTCGATACTCCATTTTACTTTGTTATAAGGTGCTTCAGGTAGTGAAATGTTCCACGCACTGTCATATTTCAGAACGGTCTTCTCTCCTCCCTCCCCTACGTGGCCATGTGGATGTTCTCCATGTCTGCGAGCTGCGTAGCTGACTGGCTGATCACCAGCGACAACCTCTCGCTCACCTGGACCAGGAAGATCTTCAACTGCATCGGTGAGTTCACCTTCAGGGGGATGGGTTTTGGAAAAAATGTCTAATTTTTAGTTGCATGGACACTGAAATAATTATTTTTTTAGCATCTTTGTGCAGGATTATTTGTTTACACATTTAATTCAAATTCAAAATTCTTTTATTAATCCATTTCTCTCCTACAATCAAAATATCACGATAGACTTTTGTTGAGGTTAATAGGACACACGTCATTGACAATTTGTTATCCGAGGGATAGAAACATTAGCTAATCAGTGTAATGCAATAATAACCATTTTAATTAATTTACAATTCAGTATTTATGGCCATATTAATGTGTTGTTTTTTACTGAAGTAAATTAACCCTGTGATTCTACGAAATTCCAAATCTTAATAATTATTATTTGCCTCTAGATAGCCAGCTATAGTCATACAAGGGAAATGTTTGAACTATTCTGAGGTATACACCTCGGGAAATCACGAACGTTACTCCTGCTCTTTTTGTAGGCGTTGTCTTTGGAGGCGTGGGGAACTTAAAATTTTTGAGATGATAAACTGGATACCTCCTAAAATTGAAAATCTACATCTTTTTCTCTCTGTAGTGCCGGCAAATGAGGCGAGATTAACATTCATGCTGTCTAGAGATGTACATACATATAACTAATTTAAATTCTTTGTTAATTTTAATTTTTTATTCAATTTCATATTAGTCACAAGTTATTATTCTCACTTACCATCCTTCAATTTTCACCTTTCTCAGGTCAGTTCGGCACTGCCCTGGCACTGCTCGGCGTGGCGTACGCAGGTTGCAACACGACCCTGACGGTAGCTCTACTTACCCTGGGAGTGGGTCTCAACGGAGGTATCTACTCAGGGTTCTTGGTGAACCACCTCGACCTTTCACCTCGCCTGGCCGGAGTCCTCATGAGCTTCACAAACTGTCTGGCTAACCTTGCGGGACTACTGGCGCCTCTGGTGGCGGGACATGTAACTCATCAGAGGGTATGTGGATAGCGCCGTGACGGTAGGCAACTTGTTTAACTTAAGAGTGAAGCGGGTTGCATATACAGCATAACGTTAATGGGCAGTGCAAAGGCTAAAACTATTTTTGAATAATAAATTGAAACTTCTGCAATTATGTTGCCCCCCATTGGACCCTTAATAAAAAGTGTAGGGCCTAAATGCCTATTAAAGCTTCCAGGGGGCGTGGCCGCACTTTTAATAATGATTTAAAAATAGTTCCGTGACTCAAAAAAATCTGAAAAAATTTAGAGTAGCATGGTTCGGTACCCTCTATTCATTTCTGTAATGAAATTGATTTGTTATACATGTTATGTCTACTTCTTTAACACCAAAAGTCAAAGCACCTAACTGAGAACCTAGTTCTTATTCAGGGGGGGGGGGAATAAATGGAATAATAATTACTTTATTATATAAATGTTCTTCCTCAATATTTAGGACAGGGGTGATGTGTTTCGTGACTTATTGAGTATAAGATCTGCCACTGCTTGTTTTACTTAATTTTTTCCTTTTTATTGTGCCCTGTAGTAACTGTAAAAAACAACAAGTATTTACATAAGACTAATATATTTTCTCCACAGCCCACCCAGGCCGCTTGGCGAGTGGTGTTCTTATCGACTTGTATCGTTTACTTCTGCTGCGCCCTCTTCTACGTGCTGGCATCTAGCGGCGAGCGTCAGAAGTGGGACAAGAAAGAGGAGGAGGTGGTGGAGAACGGCCAGCAGCCACCTGTGGAGCTCAAGCAGATCCAACAGAAATAACACCTGGCTTCAGGACGGATCCAGGGGGGAGGGGGGCGAAATATAGTGATGGTGTTACCACCCCCAATCACTGCGCTCCCTCCCACCCCAAATTTAACATTGCAGGATAGAGCCCCCTCTCCCTCCCTTATGGATCCGCCCTTGGTCACTCCTGGCTTACTATTATAATTAAAGGTTGATTTACATGGGTGATTTTTTTTAAAAGAGTGAATATTTTGCGCACTTGCTGAGGAATCCTATAGAGGCCATTTTTAATTAATTGTCTACGCCTAAATTTATTCAATAATTTTAGTGTTTTGAACGTTGAAACTTAAGCTTGATTATTATTTTTATTATTTTTTTTTTTACAGTGGAGAGCAATAATGAACCTATAATTAGTTTTTCTTGATTCTTTGATCCCCATAAAGGCTAGTTTACTAAAAATAATGTAAGTCGTATAATTAAGGGCATATCTCCACTTAAAATGTCCTTAAGTTAAGGTTATTTTAAATGGAAAGAGGTAATTAAGTGAATCAACTCATTTTCACAAAAAAAAATTCCATCACATTTTTGTTCACTCTGTATCACTTCATTCAATAAGTCTTAATTATAAAATATTATACAATCAGTACGTTTACATGCGTACGTTCTCGTCTCGGATCCGTATTAAAGACTCATGTAAACAGGTATTTGATCCGCATTCATCCAATGCGCTTTAATTATTCACGACGCTTGTTTCAAGTGTATCTAACGTTTAATACGGATCGAAAATTATCATGTAAACAGTTGATGAAAACGGATTTGTTGAAAACGCATCCATCGAATACGGATCTAACAATAAGAACATCGCGTAAACGTATTGTGTGCTTTGTCAACTCCCATGTCAAATTATTATTTCTAGGAAGAAAGAAATGAGATAAAAAATTAATTACAATTTTTTATTCAACATTTTTTTTTTAAAGAGCTGTGAAAATTATTGTAAAAAAAAATATTAATTGACTAATTGTATCGAACTTTATTAATCATATTCATCATATTATCGTCATGCATGTAAAATAGTTTGATGTAAAATATAGAAATATTTTGCTACAAAAAATATGTTAAAAGTTAAAAGAAAATACGATTATTTTGTAATAAAAATAAGACACTTTTTCCCATTTTTTGTGTGTATTTTTTTCAACCAAATTATATTTTTTATTAATCTTATATTTTTTAATCATTATTATTAAAATAGGAAATTTAAAATCCAAAAATATAACTCAGAGTATATAAAATAAAAAATGAAATTATTGTGCACATTGAGAAATATAGTAACATTATTTTAAAAATGCTGTACGTTAAAACAATATAAGCAGTCTTGATTTTTTTTTTTACTAAAATATTCAGGATTCAAAATTTTGTTCTTAAATAATAATTATAAGTATTAAAGTATATTATAATACTATTAAACTAGATTGCTGTAATTTCATGTGACCTGTGAACATTTCAGTAATTTGAAATAATTTCCTTGATCCAAATAGTTCGAGCAGCGACTACGAGATGGCAGAGAAAGTCAAACTTTACGAACTTTATGGAGTTTTGGCAATAACATTATCTTGATTGAATTTTTATTTTATATATATTTCTATATATCTATATATATGTAATATATATTTTTTTTAAAGGATACACCCCTATATGAGCTTGGAGCTCGAGGCGGGGTAATGGGTAGAGAAAGGATGGTGGCCACGGCCTGTTACGCGTCCCAGCATTCACTGCGAGGTGATATTGAGGGAACCGTGGAAAACCTCAGTCTCAGGACGGACACCTCTCCTATTTATATATAAGAGAAGTATATCAAGAAGGTTTCATTTACCCATTCATGCAAAAGCTATATGCTAGCCACAGAGACCTCTCTGTGTCTTATGACAAGAAATTTGACCGAAAGTTACAAATAATTTGCCACACAAAAAACACTGAGGTAATTTTGAATCACGTAATGAGCGTCTTGATCAAACATGCTCCTCCATTTTGAAGATAGATACAAAGAAAAAAGTGACTCTGATCCCCCAGCTCTCGCACTTCATCTTTTAAGTTGCTGGAATTTGAAATCCGAGAGGGTATACTGAAAGTCCCGCGGGGGTCGCAGCTTTCAGAGATAATACAAAAAAAATATCAAAATCGTTGAAAGATCTTTCCGATGTGAGAGAGGGAGTTGCTTTTGTTATACTAATTGTCAAAGAAATTTAATATTTTTGTTAAAAATTAAAATTTAAAATACAGTTTAGTGACACATAACGGACAAAAAAATGTAATGAGCCTAATGACTAATTATTTAATTATTATTAACAAATGAAATAGACATATTTAATTTGGGGTTGTCTTACTATTTAATTATAGAAATTTAAATTTGCTTTATTTTTTTAAATAAAAAAAAAATATATATAAAAATTATGATGAGTTATAGATTTCTACAATTTTCTACAGGTATGATATAGGTATTGATTCAATCTTAAATCTATACACCTATTTATATAAATTACACAATTAAACTTCAAAATTCTAACACATGAATTAAAATTTCAGTACTATAATTATTATGACTTAATATATTAAATAAGTTAGTTAATTTGACAAAAATATATAGTGTTTTTTCTATGAATTTTTAATAGATAAAAATAAATACAATATACTAAAATAAAGTTAGAAAACAAAACACATTTATATTTTAATAGTATTATTGTTTACCATATCATTTAAATATGAATCGTTTACTGCCTTATTTGTTTTTATATTATATATGAAAATTGTTATTTGGTGAGTTTATAAAGTTCAAACGAAAGCCGTATGAAGGAAAAGTAATATAAAACGTAAAAAATCGGATATAATCCTTCTTACATGGCTTCTATTTCAATCTATTTTGCGTCTAGATTATCCCAGACTGTATCTTCAAACATCAATAAGTTTTTTTTGACGTCAAATCAAGATTTGTAGCTAAATAAATAGTGAATGATTGCTTAAACTGCATGATATATAAGCTATTTATATTTTTTATTTATAGAAAATCATTTTCTCTTTAAAATATTGTCTCTTATTTATACAATCTTAAGTATGAATCTCAGTAGGTTGATATCTCGCAATGGAGTATTGTCCTCAATTTTTTTTATTGCAGAAATGGATAGAGGGTGCAAAGTTATGCTATTTTCATTTTTTTCAGATTTTTTAGAGACCTGGAACTATTTTTAAAAAATTATTGAAAGTTCTTTTTGTGATGTCACGCGGCGGCAAGTCCTATCTTTTTCTTAAGGAGCGGCGTCTCGTGACGTCACGAAAAGGACTTTCAATAATTATTTAAAAATAGTTCCCGGGCTGTAAAAAATCTGAAAAAAATCAGGGTAGCATAACTTTGCACCCTCTATTCATTTCTGCAATAAAAAAAATTGAGGACAATACTCTATTGTAGCGCCTGAATGTAACAAGACTTGCAGGGGACTTAGAACTCACCATCAATAGGTGGCATACAAATTTTTAAGTGAATCTGTCTTATCAGTTTTGTGAGGTAAAAGTTTAACATTGGCCTTATGGACGGAAACCAGAAATGGAGCTGTCATTTTTTTAACTAAATAACTCTCTTAAAACACATGCAGATATTTAACACGCAAGCAAAAAAGAGGTAAAAGATTATGACGTCACATAGCATTTTTTAGCACAAAATAAGGATGTAAGACCATTAAAAAAAATGCGACAATATTTACACTACAAAACTTGAGGTTCTCTGTATCCAAATTAGCAATAAAAAATCAGGTTTGCAATATGTCTCAACTTAATTATTTATTACATTACATTTTTGTAATACAGTAATCAAATTGATCAATTCTAATCATTATCCTTTGATACATAGAGAAAATTTCATAAATTAAGAGACCCTATAGTTAAAAAATTACGTCTTTAACTCATCCTTTACACGTCTAATTTAATATTTTTTTAAAATACAAACATCTTATCTCCTCTTCGCTCAAAGTGAGGATAAATTGGATCCGTTATTTATAAAATTTTATGCTTAGTAAGAGGAAAAAAGACGTAATCTCGTTTTTCACCCCTATTTTTTCCTCTAAAACGTTGTAAAATCAATAGGTCAAAAGACGAGATAAGAGGAGAGCTTAAATAATAGCGAGGAAAATATGAAATTTATTTCAACTTGGATATTGTAATACCTGGATTTGGAACAAACAATTAAACTAACTGCGTACCTTTGTAGGCCAAGTAGGTGGTAAAACCAGGCCGCAATATCTGCCGATGGTAAATTTACAACCCCGTGAGAAAAACGAGCGTGTTTTGTTTTGTTATCAGTATGACGTCACAGCGTCTCTAAAACTGTCAGTCAAAACCAAAATAGCTGAGAAGTTGTGCGTGAACTTTGGGAAACTTTCGCAGAATATAGCAAGTCTTCTGCTGGGATTTGGGAAAATACATTATTATTTTTTTATTACTTATTTAAATACAGGGCCACGATTTATGTATATTCAATATTTATTCAGATTTTGCTGTAATTAAAATTGAGGAGGAAGACGCTGTGACGTCATAGTCATGCAAATATTTAACATGATTATGACATTACAGCGTCTTCCTCCTCAAATTTAAGTATGTTAAAAGTTAAAAGGTTAACGAAAATTTAAAAGAAATTGACAACACACAACTCAAGATCCTCTATTCAAATCAGCAATAAAACAATTTCACGAAGTTTGTCCATAAAAATAAATTACTACAACTTCTGCAATTCTTTTAGTATATGTATATTTATTTCTTTCCGTGTACATTTTAAGACACCGCGAACGTTACCTTTTTTGGGTGTTTTTGCATTCTGTTGAATGGAGTATTGACTTCAATTTTTTATTGCAGAAATGGATACAGGGTGCAAAGTTATGCTACCCCGCTGATTTTTTCCAGATTTTTTAGAGGCCGGGAATTATTTTTAAAAAAATTATTAAAAGTTCTTTTTGTGATGTTACGAGACGCCGAGTCAATCTTCACCAATTTTAATTAAATATATTACATTATTATTTACAGTTATTTTCAGGCTCATTTTATTAATATTATAAACAAGACTTATACAATTAAAATTAACTTTTTTTTTTTTTTTTTTTTGGCTTACAGGCTTTGAGTAAAATAATAATAATTAAATTTATGTGATACAAGAATTAATTAATCTCGTACAATCGGTACAATAATGCAAAAGGTTGACTTTAACAAAATATATTACCAGGATATGTATATAATATAACAATATAAGCCAGTGATGCAAGCAAATCATTATTGATTAATGCAACCTCTTGTACACAATATTTTAATTAGTTTATTTTCAACAATGTCACTTATGCTTACTATGTAAATTCTAATTATGTACTTTATATTCCATATGGCATAGTGCAATATTGTATTATTTGATTTCTCTACATCGGATCAAAGTGTACCTTTTAGAAAATATGTTCGTTTGTTCTTGTTTTTTTTGCATATCGTTAGTTCATAAAATAAATTTTTTGTATGTTATAATTATATTATATACAGTATATATTTTATATATTTTTATTAATAATAATACATAATCATAAAAAACAATGTAATATTTATAATTAAATGTATTATAAATCTTACTTCAATTATCTAACATTGAATTAATTTATTATAATAGCCTATGGTACATTATCTATACAGTTTATCAAAGCCTGTACACTGTATATATACAGTATATTATATAGGCTATGTACTTTATGTTTATGTTAGTATTTATAGCAAAAACGAAAATCATGAACTAAGATATTAGTAAATCTACTGTTTTTTTTTGTAAAAATCCCTCATTATATTTACCAGAGTTGAAATAAATTTCATTTCTTATTCGCTATTAAGCTCTCCTTTCGTCTAATTTTCTCTTAATTTAAACCATTTTAGAGAAAAAAAGATGGAAAAAGACGAGATTACCTACTTTTTCCTCTTCTTAAGCATAAAATATTAGAAATATTGTCTTCGTTTTATCCTCAATTTGATCGAAGAGGAACTAAGATGTGTTTAAAGGTAAAAAAGATGTTTAGAGGTGTAAAAGATGAGTTAAAGATGAAATTCTTCAACTAGGATATATTAATTTCACTAAAAACATAACATTTATATAAAATTTATTCATGGCAGTCCCACTTATTGATTGATTGATATGGAAACATGTTTTTATAATCCAAGTGGTTCTCTCACAGCGGGTTCTGATGGAGGTTCGTGGTTCGCACAGTCGCTCACCACTCCCTTCATATTTCACCCCATGGAGGTCGTCTACCTAATGTCAGGTGTGTTGACCTTGGACCAAATAGACCCAGGTGTGGCGCAATGCTGGGGACGTAAAGTGTATCAGTGATCAACAAAAAAAAAAAAAAAAAAAATGAACTTGCCTCTTATATTCTTGGTTTTATATAAATTCATAAATATCTAACGTGAGATATATGGATTAAACCTTTAAATGAATAAATATTATAGAGACTGTTTCATATTTCGTGTGTTACTTTTGATTTAAAAATGACTGAAAATTAATTCCATTAACCCTTAAAATCGACTTTAACGTACAGTCGTTTGCTGATAATTTTAATTTTTAGGGTTTTACCCCCTAAAAGTAATTAAAAACACAATAAATAGTAAAAAAATAGCTAAAAAATAATTAATATATGTATGCATAATAAATAAGCTTCAAATGTCATGCATATAATGCGAAATTAAATTGTGTCATTTCCTTACTGTATATGCAACCCTCTCCTTTGTAATGATTAACAAATTGCCTACTTTAAGGCGCTATAATCCATCGAACGTTATTTACCGATGTTTCGTTTTGTTGCAAAACATGCAGAGTTTGGATGTTTACTCATTTTCTGTGACGTCACAAAATTTTGCATCATGATTATACGAGAATAAAAAAATAAATATAAAGAAATAGAAAAAATAAAAATGACTAAATATAACTTGAGGTCCTTTATATTTGCAATAAAAAAGTTTCATAATAATCCACTAAGGTTTCATATTTAAGACAAAAATACAAATTGTATAAAATTGTTACGGTCAAATTTATTTAAAATTCCCGCCGTAAATATCCGGAAGTGAGAGATTTCTGTCCTTTTCATTTATATTTTCATCTTGAAATTTTGATTACAGGTTCGTAAAAATAGTACTAACATATTTGAAAATTTTCAAGACTGAGATATGAACAGGACAACCGGAAAACTCTCACTTCCGTTGGGAATTTTATATTAATTTGACTGTATAGACCATGGTCGCCCTGGTTTGGAAAGGACCCATAAAACCGTATGCAATATGCTAGGTCCATGAAGAGCCGGGAAGTTAAATTCAGTCACTTATGACCAGTACCTTTTACAGCTAGGGTTCAGTTGGAAGAAAATTATAAATAAAATATTAAATACAAAAATAACTCCTCCCTGCTCACCATGACTGTCAGGAATTATGCTGAGTCACGCACCCCCTCAACTCTAATGTATTCTGTATTGCACATTACCTGGCACACATTCTGATGTGTGCTTCATTATAATGATACATCAAACTTTACCTTGACTTTGCCTTGTATTAAACTTAGTATATAAGTTGTTCTATGGTCAAATTAATTTAATATTCCCGCCGGAAGTAACCGGAAGTGAAAAGTTTTTGTACTTCCTGTTTGCATTTGGAGTTTGAAATTTTACAAAGAGCTTTGCAATAAGAGGACTGACTTGTTTGCAAAAGTACAAAAACCGGACATAAACAGGAAGATCAGAAATTACTCATTTCCGGCTACTTCCGGCGGGAATTTCAAGTAAATTTGACTATACGTCGATTTTGTTTGTTGAATACAAAAAAAGGGTACAAGAAAGTGCTTATTTAATTTTTCAACGTGAATTAATGTGAAAAATCATATTTTTGATTAAGAAATCATGGAAATCATGGGGGGCATTCACAAAGCACTTTAACCCCAACTTTAGGCCCAAGTTTTATCCCTGGTACTAAACTTGGGGCTAAAGTTGGGTTTAAAGTGCTTTGTGAATGCCCCCACATGTCTATCTGATAATAAAATTGAATCTATGAATTGAAAATATTAAAAAAAAACATGCAAGCCAAATTTCAAATTATCATTTTGATTGTTTTCTACAGCCTTATAATAACCTTAATAAAATTTTACATGTTCTTATCTTCCACCAAAATGTTACAAATTCATTTTTTTAATACTTTTAAATCCTTTTTTATTTATTTGAAAATTGAAAATGATCGGGGATTTATTGTTTGTTTGTTTTTCAATAATAATGACCTCAATTATATATAACTTGGCTAAGAGTAAAAAAGGTAAAGTGAAAAGAACAAAATCCTGAAATAAATGCCATAAATATACTAGATATAATTTTAACGTTGTAAATATAGAAATAGTTAAAATTTTCCATATTCTCCTAGCTCGCGGTTATTACCATGTTTGCACAGAGGTTGTTCAGATTCTCATTATAGCAACATTCTCATTCACATTCTCAAGCCGCCACCGGGCCCTCAACGACACGCCTCTGTAGTCCAATTATATGAACATTCATGGGGAAGATTTTCCTTCTTATTTTGTATTGGACAAGAAGTATGAATTAGATTTTTGTTAGTTTTTATAAAACTCGCAGTCCATATTAGTTAGGGAGAGTGGGAAAATATTGGAGCAATATTGTGACTGAGGGAACCGTGGAAACTTTAGTCAATATGGACACGTAAATGAAATATAATTCTGACGTTCATATAATATTGTACAATCGAAAATAAAAAAAAAACATATGAATAAATAGCTTTGTGACTTAATGGACCAAAGTGATGTCAAAATTCAATGGAGTATCGACCTCAAAATTTTTTTATTGCAGAAATGGATAAAGGGTGCAAAGTTAGGCTACCCTGATTTTTTTCAGATTTTTTAAAGTCCGGGAACTATTTTTAAAAAATAATTCAAATTATATAGAAAGTGACGCCTCTAGACGCCTCTCCCAATAAAAGGATAGGACCTCAAAGGGGCGTGGGTTCAAACCCAATCTCGGAAAAACATTTTAGCAATATTTCCCGGTCTATAAAAAATCTGATAAAAAATCGGAGTGGTATAACTTTGCATCCTCTATCCATTTTTGCAATAACAATTTTTGAAGTCGATACTCTACAGAATCAAAAGCATATGTATGATGGATTTTATTTACTCCATGAAAGGAAAGCAACGTAATATTTACTTGAAACGGTCACCCATCCGAGTACTAATCATGCTTATAACGTCGGTGATCTAACATAGATCATTCTACCACCAAATATTTTATCATCAGATTACGATATTTATTTACATAACATGACACATAGCTTGTTTATATTAATCTCTCATTGACAAATAAAAATACAAGCACACCACTCTATTATTATAATTTCCTTGGAGAATTAACACAAGTATTAAGTGAAATTTGACAGCAAGACAACAATGAAAATATTTATACAACAATAAAAATGTGTAAAATAAAAACCTCAATACCATCAGAAACATTTTAGTCCAAATTGCAGGGCATACAATTTGCAGTACAAAATATAAAGCAAAATACAGAAATAATGTGTTATAATGTAAAATATGAATAGTTAAATTTGAAAGGGCCGGCCGGGGACTGTGGTAATTCCCTAATGGTTAAATTTGCTTCTCACTGTTTTTGTATTTTGACAAATAATTAGGGGTTTTTAAAACATTAATTATGATATTGAAAATAGAAAATACATATTTTAAATTATTATTTTATATATATATATTTTTTTTTGTACTGCACATCTCGAGACGGCGTGATATGTTTAATTCGATGGGCTTGCAGTTACAAGAGATATATTAAAATGTAAAAATTTGTATATTTTAGGAGGCATATAAGAAAAATTAACATGTTTCTAGGATGAATCTAACTTGAATGGGATTTTGATCAAATCAAATCAAATAATTTTTATTCGTCCAATTCCAAATACATTTATGCATATATTAATGTCAAGCAGAAACAAAGCATTATGCATGGGTAAGACACGTCAAAGGGCAAAATACACAACCAATACAGAAGAAAAATCACAGTAAAAAATCCTTAACACAGTAATAACAGTCATTGAGCAGAAATTTTTTAACCAAATTCCTAAAATCTGCATATTTTTGTACATTTTTTAGTGATACTGGTAATTTCTTATACAACTGGATACATTTATGCATTTATGTAAAAAAAAACTTTCAGAGGGCTTAAAAAATGGGTATAAGCATACAAATTTTGAATTGAATCAGTCTGATCATTTTTGTAAAAATTGAATTAGAAGTTTAACATTTAGCCTTATGGACGAAAACCAGAAATGGAGCTGCTGTGAGAACCCCCTCTCCCCCCTTGAATTTTTCAAAACCATAAGCAATTAAGTTTTAAAAAAGACTCGAATTATAAACTTTATTTCATTCGATTCCTCCTTTATATTTAAATGAAATTTTTAACATAACTTTCAACTCTCAATGTTCCCCAGGCTTTGGACATTGCTTTGGTCCATTGAGAAAAAGTAGAGGTGTCCATCCTGACTGAGGTTTTCCACGGTTCCCTCAGTCTTACCTCAACGAATTTTGGAACGCGTAACAGGCCATGGCCATCATCCGTTCCCTACCTTATCCCTACCTATTACCCCGCCGCGAGCTGTAAGCTCTTAAGGGGTATCCTTGTACAAAAAAAATGTAATTTGAGATCAATTTTTAAGCCTTTAAATCCCAAAACGTTTAAGATCACTACACCTCTATAACTGCATATATTAGCAAAAAAAACTGTATCATTCACTCTGTCTAGAGTTGTACTTTTAAAAAGAGTCAAAATATCAAAAATAAACTTAACATAAAAAAAAGGAGAAATATTTTTTTTTTCATATTATTCAAAACAAAAGAAAAAAATGTTAATTAGTACATATTGATTTCATAATTATTTTAATATCGATAATGTTTCATTCATTGTTTGAAATATCAGACTTTTGGAGAAAGAAAATACAGACACGGAGTCAGTTAGAGAGAGGGAGAGAGAGAGGCAGCTCATGACGCCCACGCTACGTCACGAGTGCTATAAGTTAGCGCGCGGTTCTCTCCCGTTCACTCTCGCGGCCGTCTTGTACCACTACACATACATCTCTGGTAAGTCTGCATGTTTACGGTTATTAAATATATTATTGGCGGTCATTGTTAATTATTTTCCGACGGTAAAATATTTTTACACATAAAGCTGATCAAATAAAAAATATTAGGATCAAATTATTTTATTAATTTTTTAGATGCTGATTTGACTAAATTTTTACTTAGGTTGCCGCAGTTCCAATGATATTTTTTCAATTTATATAAGAAATTTGATCCTTATAATTTTTATTTTCTCAAAAATTATATTACTTTTTATGAATGTGCACCGAAAAGATGTTGGGAAAGAAATGTCATTTATACTAAGGAAGATATCCTAACTTGTGATGGTTTATTAATCAATTAGTTCAGGTAGAGACAAAAATTGGGGCTTATTCAGTCGGCTTCCAAAATTCAAATTTGATTAAAAAAATGATATGAAATGAAAAATCCGACTTGAATGTGTATAGATTTTTGCTTGGAAAAAAAATTTGAGAAAATCAGAAATAATAATAATAAAATATTATAGTACTAATTATTAATTAATGTTAAATTTGAATGAGAATAAATGATTAACTATAAAACATTTAGACTATATAATTATCCTTTATATAGTTAAAAATAAAATTATTTTGCCTTTTCTTATGTAATATGACATGCATGTGTGTGTATATAATTCGTTAAGATTTTTCAAAATTTTCTCATTACGATTTTTTTTTTATTACCGTAGTGAAATACTAACGTATTTAATATTTTATAATATATAATTTAACATTATTATATTAATTATATTATAGTTATTATATACTTACTATCGTAACATAAATTAATTATTATATCATAAAATCCAGAAAATAATTTGTGAATACATGGTACAAATAAATGCGTTATTTTTACGACTATTTTTAAATACATTTTTTTTAAACTTTCTTTCTGTGATAATTTGGTTTTAATAAATATAGTTGTATCATTTGTCAATAAGTTATGTTAAAAGAGTCCACTTTATCATACGTAAAATATGCAGAAACTATCATGCAGTTATCGTTAAATGCAGTGCACCTTTTTGTGTAATAAATAAATAAATATAATCAGCATGCAGCGAAATTTAAACCAACTTCTACCGTTTATAATGCAACGTCAACATACGGAGGGTTTCAGTAATTAGATTTAACTTGATTGCGGCGTGTGATTCTAGCAAAGCAGGAGTACCGTTTCAAAGGAGTGACCATTGGAAGGCTCAAATTTGAATATTATGTTACATGAATGGTGTTACCAACTAATTTGCACTCATAAATTTTAAAATCATGGACCTTATGCACAGTGAACATAAGGTCTATACATTCTTTTGAAAATTACTAACTTATTTTATCACAAAATCGAATTGATCGTTTAATATACATGAATGGAAAATTACATACAAAAATTGAACAGTAAAGGCTGTATTACATGATTCAATTTTTAGCTACAAGAAAAATTCATCTACGTACATACAAACAAAATTTAATGAAGTTGATACTTTCTTGTAAGGAAAAATTGTATGCAATCCCTAGTTGAAAAATTTCGTCTTTAACTCATCCTTTACACGTCTAAACCTAATCTTTTTACCTCTAAAACACATATTATTTCCTCTTCGCTCAAAGTGAGGATGAAATGAAAACAATATTTCTAAAATTTTATGTTCAAGAAGAGGAAAAAATACGTAATCTCGTCTTTTTAACCTCTTTTTTCCTCTAAAATGGTACAAAATAAAAGGAGAAAAGACGAGAGGACAGCTTAATAGCGAAGAAAAGATGAAATTTATTTCAACTCGGGATAGTTAGAAAAATTGTATTGTTTAAGGTTTAAAGTAAACTGATTTAGTAGCCTTTTTCAACAGAATACCATCAAATATTATTTTATTCGTTTATCCAATACAGACTACTGTTAGGAAGCTCTTTCATTCATAAACGATACAATAAATGCAATAAACATGCACATTATATTATATTATATTATTATATATATTATTGATATTATATTAACGTAAGCTTTGCGTTGACAAATTTATAAATTTGTTATTATAATAAGATAAGTTGAGACAAATTATATTCAATTTGCACAATTTTTTTTTTACTTCCCGAAATAAATCTGTTTGAAAGAAATGTGATAAAAACACAAACTTAAATTAGATTATAATCTATGAATTTAAATTGGATTTTCAAATAATGTGAAAACAAAAAGACGCTGCGATTCAAATGTGATTTTATATCATGGCAACTTGAAATTGCTTTCTTAAAACGTTTCACTTTTTGCAACTTTTTATTTTTAATATAGTTAGATTTTATAAGGACTATTGTTTCAATTTATGGTCTTTATTTTGAAATACCCGTTCATTGCATTAATATATAACATCGCGTAAACTTAATAATTGTTATGTCCTTATAAATAATTATTTTATTAAAACATTGCATGATTACAAACAAATAATCCAATAAACTAAAAATGTACTTATTATTATAGTGCTAGTATATTTTTAAAACTTCCTAAAAATGTATTTGCTAATATGTTAATTTTGTTATTGTTCATCTTAATTTTACAACAAATCAATCAAAATTATTAATTATAAAACCTTATTTGCATCAGCAAATAAGGTAATTTTTTATGACCCTCAAAATCAAATGCCTACAAAAATTATTATTATAATATTGAGATACAAATATTTTTAAATGGAAAGAGAAATTAGTATAACTATTATTCAACAATAATACAACCCAACACAACCCAACACAACCGTCACGTCATCAATAGCCAATCACAGCACGACAAAATAACGTCACGGTTGTCCCATCAGGTGTACCACCCTAATTCACATATTTTAAATATTTTTTTTAAAATTAGTTCCCGCACTTCAAAAAATCTGAAAAATTTCAGAAAAAACATAATTTTATGTATATATTTTGTATATTTAATTATGAAATAAAAAAATGCAACCATATTATTGTCTATTACCTTAATTGCTCAAAAATGGATTAATAATTAAATAACATAAAATTTTATAGTGAACACAAAGACAAGAGCAAATATTTCTCAGAATTCCATCAATGTGGTAATGCTACAATGTTTAGTGATTTAATCAAGGAAAAAATGCATCAATTGCTGCGTAATAAAATTACTCGCGAGTTCTTAGTTCCGGAGCAAACTTTGCTTGACAATTTCTAGCCTTGCATTCAGAGGTAGAGAAATCTAATTACTCTTCTTATACATTATTTACGAACGGTAATTGTATAAAAATTACAAAACCTTGAGATTTTTCTTACCTGTTTATTAATTTACTATAAGAAAACAAAGCCTATTTTGAATTTAATTAAAAATTTTAAAGTGGTTTTATTATAAGGAAATACATCAGTAATTTGCATGATAAAAATGTATTGTTATTTTGAAATTTCACTAAATATATTTTTATTTATTCATAAACAAATAAAAAACATCCAAAAATTATTATTTTAGCTATTTTAGTCGCAATTTTGATCCTAAATTAACAAAAATCAAGTATAATAAATAATACAAATATTTTACTATCTATGTTTTCAATAATTATACTATAGATGTAGCGATTTACTTTTTGGTGCAATGTTTTTCGTATTTATATACTATAAAAATGTTTTCTATTTAAATATGTTATTAACTTTATGAAAAAGTGCATTCTTAAAATAAAATAAACACTAAATAATATTTTCTCGTAATTTACAAACTTTGCATGATTTTTTTATTACATATTTGGATACAGTTCATCTTTATTTAATTCAATTAAATTTTGTCACTTTTTGCACTTTTCTAACCTTAAAAAATGAAAATTGAAAAACCCAGTTACTTAAAAATCATGTAGAGTACCCATGTTTTCATATTTATTATAAAGCCACAGAGTTTTTCAGCAAGGTTAAAAAATCTGAGAAAAATTGACATCAATATATAACTCAAGGTTTTCTATTTATCCACAGTATATAAATATGAAGTAAAAACTAAAATGCATGCTGTCTATTTATGCTAACGATAAATCATACATAACAATTACATAATTATTGCTCTCAAACACATTATTGTTTGTGGTGAGTATACATGAATATTTAATCATTTAATTCTATCTGCTTTATATAGGTGTTATGATTTACACATTACTGTTGTTTAAATTAGTTTAATCTCGGTGTAATTATGTGCAAAATCTAGTGAATTAATATTTAATTAGGTTAATCAGATTATTAGTTATATTGATGCAGCTAAAAAAAAACTTATTCACTTTATTTAAATATTATTATTAAATAAATATTTAGTTTTATTTATAATTATTATAGACTTTAGAGTGCATGGAAGCTGCATTGATTGTTGGTATATACAAACAAATACAATGGAGGGGGAGGGAGGGGGAGAGGGAGACGAAGCAAGCTAATGAATATTAAAATAATTATTTCATTTCATCTCTCTCCTCTCCCTCCATTCCTCTCTCTCTCTCTCTCTCTCTCTCTCTCTCTCTCTCTCTCTCTCTCTCTCTCTCTCTCTCTCTCTCTCTCTCTCTCTCTCTCTCTCTCTCTCTCTCTCTCTCTCTCTCTACCTAACAGGTGTATTGGCATATTAATTAAGTTACTGCACCGCGCGTGGGTAATTTATTTTCAATTGCAACGAATATTTTAACCATTTATTTCATTTCTAATCATTTAAAGTTCATTTAAATTAAAATTTCTAATATTTTATTAACTTTTTGTGCCTGTAAATTTAGATTGATTTCTTATAATGTTATCAAATTATCATGTTTTTAAAAAAAATATTGGCACAAAAATATTATTACTCTAACCTGATGAAGCATCTTAAAATTATAAAGCCAATCTAATGCTTACTGTTAGTTAAATATCTGGAACTATAGAAGAATTATTTCGATTTTTTTTTTTTTTTTTTTTGTCTCTATCAAAAATAGCTGAATATTCAGAATATTGTGACTAAAATTTGTAATACTAAATTTTTCACATTTTTTTTTTCAGTAAAAGCTTTACAATTACACATCGAGATTTTACAAACGTCACCAATACTTATATTATAAACATTGTCATACATGGAGGCGTGAGGTGTTTCAGTTAATTTATTGAATTACTATTTAAATTTATAGTTACAATATTTAGATAGGCCAAAGCTCATTCTTACTTGTCCCAAAATCACAAACATTCGTGTTGTCCCGAGGTGTACTGAGCAAGGTTTAAAGAATTAATTAAATTATTCATTCAATAATCTGCTCGTTTGTGATGTAATTAGTAATTTCATTGCTCTCAAACAACATATATGACGGATCTGTTAGTAATTACATTAGGGGGGAGGTGGGCAAACAAAGCTTGATTGTAGGGGAGTAAGGTGGGTCAAAAATGGGAAATTAATTATCTTTTTATTAGGTCAATGAAAAATGGTAAAGAAATATATCAATAATAAACTGTTGAATGTTGATATACTCATATATTTTATTGCTGATGTTAACAAATATTTATAGAATAACTTTACTACCTATACTATACTTGTATTTATATTCTTGAGACAGCTATATATATTATATTACGTAAAAGCCTGAAAATTGAACTTTAAAATGCGCTAAAGGTCAAGTTTGACGTTTAGAGATAAGCAAATTGGCTCTTATTAACACCAAATAAATTTAATTTCGTTTTACAGAAATGAAATTATTGATTCTAAATTTTTTCTAAAGCCTGTATTACACGATACAATTTTGCATTCAATTTTCCCTTACAAGAATATGTCATCTCCATACAAACAAATTTAATAGAGTTCAAGTTTTCTTGCAAGGAAAAATTGTGTGCAATAGTAAGAAAAATTGTATCGTGTAATACCAACTTTTAACATATAATATCAGAAAATGTTAAAATAGCAGGGAATTTTTAGGGTGCATTTAATATAACAAAATTATGCCCATAAAAATATTAATAAAAACGTGGAAGCAATTCAGCAAGTTTTAAGGAGTGATTTTAAGAAGCGCTTTTCATACCAGATAATGGGTACGATAAACGCTTTTTAAGGGTAAGGTAGCACGCCCAATGTTAAAAAAAAAATCCCACACATGAAAATTATGAAATTAATTGAAAATGTTCTCCTCTACATCCCCTATCAGTAACTAAAATGTCAGGTATACAAATTCGAGCTAGTTTTTTAGTTATAAATTTTTAAATTTGACTAATTTAACATGGAGAAATGGAACTTCCATATGTTAAATTAGTCAACATAATTTAAAATGGAAGTTCCACTTCTCCATGTTAAATTAGTCAACTTTAAAAATTTATAACTAAAAAACTAGATCGAATTTGTATACCTGACATTTTAGTTACTGATAGGGGATGTAGAGGAGAACATTTTCAATTAATTTCATAATTTTCATGTGTGGGATTTTTTTTTTTAACATTGTGCGTGTTACCTTACCCTTAAATCGCTCCTTTACTGACTCGCTCTCTATTGTCCTAAATAAATCTTCAACATAATTAATCATTCTCACACACCTCAACACTGGATCAAAGTGCGTCTATCCAAGCCAGCCTAGTTTCTCCCTGCTCCAGCTAGCAACAACCCCCGCGGCGCGTGCTAGGGGGGTGGCTGTGGACAAAGCGATTTCCAATGTAGCCAACAATCGCACTCGATAATAACAATGGGAAAATATTACGCGATGTGTTTTCATATAGACTTACGTTTGTTTTTATTTTTTTCTGTCTGAGATTCGGTTAGCTAATGCTATAATTATTATCATATTCTAAGAGTATTGTGTCATGGTATTATAGTATATTGAAGAAAATAAAATATTACTTTAGCTTAATTAGATTTTTTTTTATTTATTTCGTAAATAATTTCCTGCCCATTATTAGATTTTATATATTGAGGTATTACTTCATCAGTTTTTATCCCGTCATCCTAAACAATGTAAATACAGGGTTTTACATATAAATTTAATTAAATTTTTAATAACTAATTTATTAATTAATTACGATTATAATTTTATTAGTCTTTGAAATTATATATAGGCATGATTTTATTATAGTCCAATAATTATTATACCCATAGCAATAATAGAATTCATTAATTTTTTTTCTCGTTTATGTGAATAATAATATTATTTTTATCGTGGGACAAGTTTGAGAGGATTTACGTTTATATATACATACAGTCAAAATAATTAGATAAAATTTTTAATCTGCTGTAATACGAGTAATACTAAATATAATTAAACTTATTAAACATACTACACATGATGCAGTACACATTCTATAATTGTATTGATTTATTTTTTATGTATATTATATTTCCTAAAATTAGTAATCAATATTGTTATTATACTAAATTATAATTTATAATTATTTATAATTTATAAACTTTAAAAAATTATTTTTATTTTTACCTTACTACCTTAATTGAATTAAATTACTTAAATTCCTGATAAGTGATAAGACTGATAATCACTTATGTCTATAAAAATCAGCTTACAAAATAAAATTACTTATTTTGTTATCTTGCTACATTATTTCTCATTATATATTCTTTTATTTTACATTATTTGATCTAAATTCGTCTATGTACAACCTAAACGATTGAATAAAGAATTTGAATTCACCATTCTTTCTTTTTTCAATTAATCCAGTAAATAATATACAGTACATAAATATATAATACAACGAGCGCTCTTTACTTTCATTTTGAGCAAACAATGATTGTAAACCAATATTCCGGCTAATTACACAAAATAAAAGTAAATAACAAACAATTTTTCTGCCTTTGTAATTTTTCACATCAAATTTTTTTATTTTTCCACTCCCGTTACATCAATTATAGCTCTGATTCGGATGTCATAAATTCATTCCGATCAAATTAAATAGCCCCCGGGTCATTGATAAATGTCATGACTCAATGGTTGAAAAATTATGAAAATTAGCATGCTTTTGTGATAGGAGTAAATAAAATAATATGAAATTT
The DNA here is from genome assembly GCA_949825025.1 of Siphlonurus alternatus. Taxonomy (NCBI): domain Eukaryota; kingdom Metazoa; phylum Arthropoda; class Insecta; order Ephemeroptera; family Siphlonuridae; genus Siphlonurus; species Siphlonurus alternatus. The sequence continues at coordinate 18,587,081 of OX463786.1, forward strand.
AAAATAAATTAAAATAATTTTTTTTACTACATTACAATGTAGTAAAAATAATAATAATAAATAATAATATAATAATTATAAACACAGATATTATAATTAGGTATGCTAGTAAATCCATAATCTATCCATAAATCAATAATTAGATGAATCTTTAATTTGTACTAGTAACATAAGGATCATCAAATTATTGATTGCATATTATATATTATTATACTGTAGGAACAGACCTATATATTGTTTGTATAGTATATACTTACTTTATCCTACTTTTTATTAAGCATTATAGCTCCTTGCCTTAAAAATTTCATTCAGAGAAAATAAATTAATAGTATTGATATTCTGTTTAAAAATATATATATTTTTTATATATTGACGACATTGCAAATTATTTTCAAGGAAAATTTTCATTTTTAAAATTTATGGGAGTTCCACTTCTCCATATAATTAATCAACTTTAAAAATTAATAACTCGAAAACTAGCTTGTTTTTGTATACCTGATAATTTTTACCTACTGATAAGGTATGTAAAGGAGAACATTTTATTTTATTATTATTTTTTTTTTCATAATTTTCATGAATGGGATTTTTATTAACATAATAATCTCTACCTTAAAGTAGTAAAAAAAAATGTCTAATATCGTCCCTCATCCGGAATAATGAGCTATCTGCTATTTCAGGTGAGCGCAACAATGAGTTATATTTTATACCGATTTACAATTCATTATTGTACTCACCTGAAATAGTAGATATTATTGCAATGAAATTTTGGTAAGCAGATAACTAATTATTCCGAACGAGGAACGATATAGGAATTATAAGTAAAATTCTCTACAGTATTCAAAAAAGCGAATGTCATTTCTGATACCATTATATTGATTCAAAGCAACTGTACAATAATATTCCATTCCATTTATCTTCTCGTAAGAAGTTCTTTGTCATATGAGGCACCTATTATTAAAGATCAAGAAGTACCCCCTTAATGACTTCCCTTATTAGTTTCATCCGAGCCAATCGACTGTGAAAATCTGCGACCTTAAAGTGAGAGAGGTCAATAGTCTCTCTCTCTCTCTCTCTCTCTCTCTCCCTCTCTTCTCTCTTCTCTCTCCCCCTACTTTATTGTCACATTGTCACCTAAAGTAAACATGTCTTTGTTTTCAATAAAAAAGCGGCCATGATAAGACTGATGATTGATAAAACATAATAAAACATAGTAATATATAACTCGCTACATTATTATACATTATGTAGGTGACGGTGGTTTTAATTTTATAATTAATGGGTGCAATTCACGAAGCAGTTAGCCAGGTTTCTAACCACGTTTAGCTTAACCACGTTTAAATATACCTGTTTTACATGTTAAAACCACCTAGTTAAACGTGGTTAAGCTAAACATGGAAAGAAACCTGGCTAACTTCTTAGTGAATCGCGCCCAATATTTACTTAGCATTGCTATGTTGTATCGAATCTTGTATGTAATATGTTCACAATTCAAAAGATTATCGTCTCACTGAGGAAACACTATTCTATGTAACCACTTTCCATTGTTATAAAAATCAATACAATGCTGCAGGTAGCAACAAGTCATGGTGTACAAAATGTAATGATAATTGGCGCAAGTTCTTATTTTTATGAAAGAAGGTTACATGTTACTGGAAAAATTATTTATCCAAATATTTTAAATTTTATTGCTTTTTTTAATTATTTTTTGCAATTTTCAATTATATTTTCTGTTAAATTTTAGTAACCAAATGCAAAATAAAATTGCATTAATTCTCTTTAACAAAAATAAGTTTTTTTAACACCTGTAAATTCAGAGACATGCTGAAACGTTTTATTTTTTGCATGCTAATTTAATTAAAAATATAAAATTTACAAAAATACTTCATATTTACTTCCGCCTTGACGTAATTGGAGTTTTTTTAACGTAACTTCATTTTTTTCTCTTACTAATGAATGACAATCAAACGTAGCGCAGTTTACTGTAGTCCAAATAAAGGGAGGTCTTTACAAAATTAAGTTGTTTTTTTCTATCAAGTTAAATAAAGTAATGCATTAGTAAAATTATGGCTACTGCATTGACTCTGAAAAATCAAGAGACATCAGTCATATTTTGTGTACTTGGCCTGCAGATTTTCAACTTGTAAGGACCAGCAGGGGGGTCTTTAAATATCACAAATTAAAACAATCTATAAAATTAAGAAAATCTTAGTTTATTCTTCATTGTTGAGCTAAGACAGTCTTAGGCTACGTTTAGGTTAAGTGGTGTTATTTGAAGACCCCCTATAGGGGCATTCACAAAGTCTTAAGGCCACATTTAAGGCTCGATAATTTAAAGCTTGATTTTAGACGTGTTTTTTAGACCCAAAATTTCTGGTCTTAAATTATTGAGCCTTAATTGTGGCCTTATGGCTTTGTGAATGCCCCTTTTTGAAACCTTTACACTTCCAGCAACTTCCATATCATGTATATATTAAAATTGTTAGGTTTTTGGTCTTCCTATTCATATTTTAGCGTTACATTTTCACACAGAGGTCATGGTACTTCTACATGTAAACCCGTCTGCAAAGTTTCAAAGCAGAATAGTAGTCACCAACTTCACACTTCCGGTTACTTCCAGGAGGAATATTGAACTAATTTGACTGTAGCTAGATAGCAGCTTTTGCGCTGTGGTAGCATCACCTGTTGAGTCAGAGAGAGAGAGAGAGAGAGAGAGAGAGAGAGAGAGAGAGAGAGAGAGAGAGAGAGAGAGAGAGAGAGAGAGAGAGAGAGAGAGAGAGAGAGAGAATAATCTATAAATACCATCGGAATAAATAAAATTGTTCAAATACAATGTATTTTTAAATCCATTAATTAGTAATACCATTAAACGCAAATAAAATGGAGAAAATTAACAATTTGTTAAGTCGATTCTATATAAAATATTAGATATTCCTTTATTTATGGTGAGTTAAGAAAAAAAATTGTATTTTTTCTTTATCTGTATAATTAAAAACAAGAATTTTTATTATCTCTATACCGAGTCTTGTTGTCAATTATGTCAAGTATATCATTATATATGATTCAAATTCAAATTTTTATTTATCTTCAAAACAAGACGTGTCACAATAATACACAATACTAATTTGAACCTTTAATAAAATCGTCCAGTTTGTAAATTCTTTTTTCTTGTAACAATTTCACTTTACTCTTATGTGTATTAAAAGCAATTATATAATATACCTGATAAAGTCAATCAATTTTTACATTATGAAATCGTTCAAACAGTAATATTATACAATCAGAGAGCTGTTAATTGATTAAAAACAAAGCTGTTACTTATATAAATTCCATTACGAAGATGGCAGCAGTTAAAAAAATAATTTAGTTCCAAAACCGGCAATATGCATTTTCAGTAAGGGTTAATTTCCTGGCAAAAAAGTTGGGTTAATGAGCTTAGTTGAAAATGCATATTGCCGGTTTTGAAACTAAGCAACTCTGTTGTTAAAATCATATATATATACCTCATTCCTCAAGACAGACTTTTTCTAAGGCACCAACTGTACTGTATACGTACAATGCATGGCTAATTGCATATTTTACTTTAATATTATTATTATTTTTCTTATTTTGATGTCTATCTAAAAGTGGTTGTGGTGATATTGGAGCGATGATGAATGAGTCCACTGATAAGAGATAACAAAATCGTGACGTCATAATCATGAACATGTCAGTGAAACAATTTAATTAGTGGCGGGAACATTTCAACAGGTTCGAATCTTGGCGTCGGAAAAAGTACATCTTACATCACGAACTTTACTCCTGCCTCACTTGCTTAGAGTTGCAGCTCCAATAAACAGATACAGATTTGTTAGATTTAAGAAGAGTTACTCAGTCTACCAATATCAAAAATGTTTTTGTCTACCACGCCTCCATAGACTGCGTGGTATTTGAAATGAAAACTCCTTTTAATAAAAGCTTTTTGTAAAAGCTTCTTAATTAATACAAGTAATGTTTAATTATTATATATAAAAAGCTGAAAAATATTTAGAAAGTCATATTTACGTTATTTTTTATAATACTTCCGAATTGCTTAGTTACAATAAATTATAATATATATTGAATGTTTACAGTATAAATTATATTCTTGTATATTATATTATATTATATTATATTATATTATATTATATTATATTATATTATATTATATTATATTATATTATATTATATTATATTATATTATATTATATTATATTATATTATATTATATTATATTATATTATATTATATTATATTATATTATATTATATTATATTATATTATATTATATTATAAATATATTGTATTACCAAATGTTTAAATAAAATTAGCATGAACATGAAATTATTGAAAAACTTTGCTAAAAATACAGACTATATTCTTAAAGAATCCCTAAAATGATTTTCATTCACTCGCGTTCTGGCACTATATATTGATCTCTAAAAGGTAATTTCATTAACAATTTCTCGGTTTGACACTCAATTAATTTGATTCAAGTTGTAATTAGTTTCTTCATTTCCGGTTCCGGTTTCTCAAAATTCTCACTCACCAACCAATCAGTAAAATGTTTTGGAGCTTCGGATATTTTATCATTTTAGATTTTAATTGAAATACATTTTCAGAATAACAAGATTTGATGTTAAAAGCAATTTATATAACATTAATTTTACATTTATTCAGTAATAAAATAAAAAACGAATACATAACATTGTCAGAGTAATTTAATAAATAATAAAAAAGGTAAAAGATTGTATTTTCATCTAAATTTGAAACCTTGCTTTGATATTATGAAAATTTGCTTATTGATTATCAGAAACAAAACAAAAAAATAAATAACTAACTAACTCAATACATTGTCCCAAAAAAAAACGATAAAGTTACATTATTATTTTATATAAAACTTCTTCCATTGATAGTTAAAAAAAATGCTATGGAAGAGTTTTTTTTTACATAATTTTTAGTTTAAATTGGTTCAATTTTTTTATATTACCCATAAAACAGTTATAAAATTTAATGATATAATAATTATAAAGCAGTCTATAATAATCAATGTACACTAGATTAGACAATTAAAAGACACTTTGACCACGTAAAAAGAAAATGAAATATAACTTGTAAAAAAATAAGAATGTACCTGGATTCGAACTCACGCTTCTCTCACAACCCCCTGAGGATTTCTGCCCACACTAAGTCACTGATCCAAACAAAGCCGGCTTAGATTTCTCTAACCATCAACGGAATGGCATCCGGCCCTTAGTTATAAAGTAACCACGTTTTTTTTATATCACCGCAGAATTTATCAAACAAGCTAATTAAATACCTTTAAATTTTATTCAAGGTATTTGTTAATATAGTATAAGCAGTGGGTGTATAATTGACAGTAGTTAACATTTTCCTAATATTTGTGTGAAAATATTAATTGTTTTTAATGCTGGGGTATTTACATAACAAAAGATAATATAACACCACCCATGATGTTATAATTAAAATTTTCATTATAACTTTTTAAACACGTAACCAATTAATTTGTAAAACAAGTTGTTCTTTTTTTACAATTTATTTATACACTTACTTATAGTTACATATTTTTTTCTTTAATAATTTTTTTTTTTTAAATTCAGATTCAAAAGGATTTATTCAGAAAACATATTATATTATATACAATACAAGTTAATACAAGACTTTTTAACCAGGTCAGCCAGATAAATATTTAAAAATTATTGAATATAAATTAACGTGAGACATAAATAGCTACAGTTTGAAACCTTTGAATTTTTCTGCTAGAATAAATTTAATAACCCCTGCTTTATATGCAACCTGCTTTACTTGTGTGCTAAGCAAGTTGCCTAAGCTCAAGACGTTAATTTTGAAAAGTGTTTTTTTATATTTTATAAAGGTATAAAATAGAATTGTTTTTTTTTTTTTTTTAATTCTAGTACTGAATATATGATGTATATTGTAACATGATATATTTCAAATTAGCTTGATAATTAAATTAGTAAACTTTTGGCATGTTAAAAGGTGTCTAAATTTATAGGTAAGTTAATTAACGTTTTTACTGAAAGTTTTGCCACTAATCGTCTATAGACACACATAGCTGGAGGATATGAGGCTGAGCGTGGCATGTTTCAACCCTCTCTCTCTCTCTCTCTCTCTCTCTCTCTCTCTCTCTCTCTCTCTCTCTCTCTCTCTCTCTCTCTCTCTCTTCTCTCTCTCTCTCTTTTTCTCCTCCCACATATATGCTGCTGGCTAAACAGGTTGCAAATGATCAAAATATATTTCAATAAATCGTTTGAGCCGATTGAATCAAAGTTATTCGTCGTAAAATGTAGTTTTAATTACTTCGATATTATAATACCAAAACTTTTACTTTGACAAACTGAAATACAGGCTTCACTTTATACCAATTTGATTTACATATATAGTTATTAAATCCCTCTAGTATTAAATGTAAAGGTTAATTAAATAAATAATTTTTAGTTATAACAAAATTTTAGTGTTATAATTCATTTTATAGCCATCAGCTAAATCCAAAGCTACATTTTTCACAAATGACTGCATGGTTTCAAGCAATTAATTTAAAAAACTATACATTACCATATTAAATCACATTTACAATTTGAACAATGCATGCACTTAATATACATACTGCATATGGGTGTTTTTTTACAAAGAACGCAAAATATTTAATTATGGTAAGTTAAAAGTAAGTACTAAAATTTATCAGGTACTTATATGCTTGATCTGTGATAAATTATAAAAAGTTTCAACTTGTTCAATACAAGTTTTATAATCCCAATTTATTATTATTTCACATTTATAGAATCCATTTAAGCCAGTATGGAATGAAGAAAATTGTATATAAAATTATATTAAATACCATGATATATAATATATATATATATATAAATATATATATATACACCATTAATAAAAATTATTGCGTTATTGAATGCTAAAAAAAGATTCGATTTTTCAATTTTTTTTCCATTGATTCTGACTTGTAAAATATTTACAGTTAAATTTTTTTCATTTAAAATTTCATAAAATTTATTTTGATTTTTACATTTTAAATTTTATATAATTTATTTTTTATCCTAGGGGGAAATATGTAACATTAAAAAAAGCGAGTGAATGAGGAGGAACTAAATTTTGAATAAAGTTTAAAAATCTTAAAAGAGGTAATTCATATTTATAAACTAATCAGAAAGTTGTAAATGCAAATTTTCACTGATTTTCTTTTTTCATATTTTTATTTGAACAGGAAAGTATTTTATAAAAGTTAAAAAATCAGCGTCATTATTTCTTCATACATATTTTAAAGTCAATTCGCAGTTTCAATCAAAAGGTTACTCATTTTTTTCTTTTCATGGCATTTAAATTAAATTCAGAGTGGCATATATTATTATTAAAGCAAAGCATTTTCGGGACGTCAAATATGTAAATATTATGTAAAATTTTAAACTCTCATCTAAAAAAATTCTGATATAAAGTTATCTCATGTACTGAACTACTGACGTACTACTGCTATAATGAAAGTCATTGTATACATGCAGTACGTACATAATTTCAGTATAATAATTTACTTAAAAAATATATGCAATCCATGGAAACAGTGTTGATTGCGTCACTATTTTTTTTTTGTATAATGATATATATCTGCAAATCGGCATAATAATTATGAAATTAATTTAAATTTTAATTGAAAATGAAACACATCAGTAGCAAGTATAATACAAGCTGTTTTATACACATTAATTGGTATATAAGATGCCTAGAATATATGCGGTCATAATTCATATTATTTAATGTGCTGGTAACAAAATAATAAAAAATTAATTATTCCACAAAATAATTTACATTTATAATTTTTTATAGAAGCATTAAAATTTTGAAACAAATTCTATTGCTAATGCAACAAGTCCTACTATATTATATGACGTTCGTTATTAAATCTAATATCAAAACGATGAAGAAAATATTATAATTAAAATATCCTTCATTATAAAATTTTAATGTTAAAATACTCTTATTCCCACTTTCATATAAACAGTTTTCTAGAGTATAGTAGAGTATTTATATACTCTTTATTAATAAATATGATGTGTAATTGTGCCGTGGTAGCAATATAATGCCATTCATATACCCACAGTTAATGGATCTCCTTTTTCCTCTCCCCAGAGAAACTAGGCTCACTCCAGCAGAAAGCATTATCACACCAAGTGACCAGAAAAGCTATTGTATAATTTCACATCTCGTTGTAAAATGAATAAATAAGGCGCGAGCAATTACGAAACTTTTAGCCCTAATTGAAAATGTACGGGGAAAGAGTTTTTAATAATCTTAACAATTATATATGTAAATTTTTATATTTAATTTCTTTTATATAAGTTTTGAGTTATGTAAATTTGAGTGAAAATTTTTCAGAACTTTTTCTTATATTTTATTACTAGAGAGATGTTTTATTTAATTCAGATCTTTCTGTTTTATTACTATCATTAATGTATGTTTGAAATATAACACTTTTAGTAAATAAGTATACATACATTTTATAATTCTTTTATATTCCAACTAAATTTTTACAAGCGTAAATAGGACAGAGATAATAATTATTATATTCTTACATAATTAAATTCTCATTTCAAAATTAAAATGAATTTCGCACACTGCTCTTTAGACACAAAGTTAGATTTCTATGTATATTTTTAAGGAAGACGGGTTGAATTTTCTTTACGTATAACCTGTCTACTCAAGAGTAGAACCCTGAAGAGGGCGTTCTGGAAAGGTCATAACATACATTCTACTACTAGGGTACCATGGTGCCCCTACAACCCTTATAGCAATGAAAGGAGTAAAAGGAGATTGGAGTAAGAGGCTAAACTAGGATAGAAAAAGTAGACTATATAATAATTAAAAAAATTACATTATTTACTATTACTAACCTTCATTTTAGGTCCCCCAGTTGGGAAAAAAAATCTTTCATTCGCTATTAAGCTTTCTCTTCGTCTAATTTCCTCCTATTTTGCACCATTTTAGAGAAAAAAAGACAAGAAAACGTCTTTTTCCTTCTTATTGAACATAAAATGTTAAAAATATTGTCTTCATTTTATCCTAATTTTGAGTAAGGTGAAAATAAGATGTGTTTTTTTTTAGATAAAAAGACATTATAAGATTAGGTTTAGACGTGTGAAGGATGAGTTGAAGACGTAATTTTTTATTTAATTTTTATAATTACATTAATATTAAGTTTATAGTTTGTAATACACATATTCATTACAAAGCATTGACAGCAAAGCATATATAATACAGAGCTATAGAATAAAAAACTTTTAATTTTGATATAGCGATTATGACAGTAACAGGTAATCAAAACTCGCCTGTGACATGACTTTGACTCAACAAAAGCTATATTTTATATACTTCATGTTTTATTTAATATATTGACATATCTCGCTGTTCCATCGATTTTTATCATAATATAAAAGAACTCATATAATGTAAAAACAAAGAAGCTAAATATAAATTCCAATATCCCTGAGCTGCGTTAATTAGCGAGTCATTTTAATTCTGTGGTCGCTTGACACAAATTGAAAAACTTGTTATGGCGGGAAATTTCAATTTAACTTGTTTCAACTTGTCAAAATATGTGACGTGTGTCAGATTGCAATTAGAAAAAAAGTAATTATAAAAATAAAACTTGTTATTATTATCATAAATGATGGTTGAGAGAAATAATGTTTTTATAAAAAATTTATTCATTTGAGTAAGTAACTATAATATTTTAAAATAATCAGTTAATGGGAGTTATATTTTTTTTTTGTAACAGAACAGTTCAACTGATGAATATACAGCATTTTAAATAATCTCTAATTTAATAATAATATAAAATGAGTTTTTATCATTAATACATATTTATAATATACGTGCACTTCGTTATCTGAAAACACTCGTACGTCGTAGAGATAATTATTATTATTATGATATACCTCATATTTTCAATTGTAAAGGCGGATTCAGATGGCGACGCGATGCGATTTTGTCACACAAGGTGTGAAATTCTATGCTGAAGCGAATTCGCCGTTGCGGCGGCGAAAATCGCGTTAAATTACGATGCTCTTTTTTTTAATCGCCAAATATGTCCGCCAATGGATGTTACAGCAAGTGCGCATTATTCGCTTCGCGTCGCAGGCTGGAAATCGCCATGTGAATTCACCTTAATGTATGTTTTATTTCTGAATAAACATTTAAAATGTAAACATCAACAAATGTTTTCAGACAATGCTGAGCCACGTGTCTGTCCGTCTGGCGATCCTCGCTGTCCTGTTGGTGGTGCACCTCGCGGCCGCAGACGAAATCGTCAACAAGAGGGTGAGTCAACTTTTATATACGAGCTTCACAGAGACTTAAGAGCATTGGGTGTAGCACCGGTAGTTGGCAACACTGACGTATCTTCACCATGTTAATTTTTTATCATTGCTCCACGGAGTAATTTTTATGCTAGAGCTAAGCTGATTGCTGTAGTATCAAGATAATTAGTAGCCCAAGTGCACAATTTGGCTAAATAAAACCTGATTTAAAGAAAAGTATTTTTTAGTAGTTTTTTTAAATTTACATTCATTTTTCTAAAATATAAAAAAAAAACACTTTTCTTTAAATCAGGTTTTATTTAGCCAAATTGTGCACTTGGGCTACTAATTATCTTGATACTACAGCAATCAGCTTAGCTCTAGCATAAAAATTACACCAAGGAGCAATGATAAAAAATTAACATGGTGAAGATACGTCAGTGCTGCCAACTACCGGTGCTACACCCAATGCCCTTAATACTACACAACGACGGATAACCTTCATGATTTTTTTTTTTACATTCGTAGAGGACCTGAGAGGACCTCAGATTATGTATTATCAATTTTTTTCAGATTTTTGAATCATCTAACACCCTTAAAATCATACTGCTGTGACGTCATAGTCATGCAAATATTTAACACGCAATCATAGGGAAAGACGTTGCATGTCTATTACGTCATAGCGTTCTTGATGGTGTTAGTGGGTTTAAAAAATCTAAAAAAATTGACAATATTATCTTAACATAACTCGGGGTCCTCCATCTAAATATGCATAAAAATTTCATTAAAGTTGTTTTTTATATTTTTGCTACAAGATTCACATGAGGGATAACACATGCAATAAAAAAAATCGTCAATTAAGGTAGAGATAATACGGATCAGCTGGCCCAATGCTAAAAAAATCCCATTCATAAAAATTATGAAAAAAATTTAAAATGTTCTCCTCTACATCCCCTATCAGTAGGTAAAATATCAGGTATACAAAAACGAGCTAGTTTTTGAGTTATTAATTTTTAAAGTTGACTAATTTAACATGGAGAAATGGAACTTCCATGTTAAATTGGTCAACTTTAAAAATTAATAACTCGAAAACTAGCTCGTTTTTGTATACCTGATATTTTACCTAATACTGATAGGGGATGTAGAGGAGAACACTTAAAATTTTTTTCATAATTTTTATGAATGGGATTTTTTTAGCATTGGGCCAGCTGATCTGTATTATCTCTACCTTAATAACCTTCGGAAAGTGAAATGGTGTTATTTTTATTATGAATTTTTTAGTGAAAATGAGTTAAATTAGAAATTAAATTTAGACACATCTAGAGTGGCATGTTTATGCATTGATGGGTATTTGAGCATTAAAAAAAAATCGTTTGAATTTTAATTATATATAAGATTAAAAGTACACAATCTTATAAAGAAAAAATATGACATTTTTCCGTTCAATAGACAATGGAATTCATGATAAAAGAATGGGGATGGTTGAAAAAAAAATATTGAAATCTAATACGAACATTTATCAGAAAGTAATTAGCAAGCTTCAGGTGGTTTTTGTTTGTTTACAAGAACAATGAAGTCACCATGTAAATTTATCCTTGCTGTCAATTCATCGGACTGACAATGTTAGAAGTTTTTAATTATTGAAGGATTATCAAAACATTTAGAGAGAGAGAGAGAGAGAGAGAGAGAGAGAGAGAGAGAGAGAGAGAGAGAGAGAGAGAGAGAGAGAGAGAGAGAGAGAGAGAGAGAGAGAGAGAGAGAGAGAGAGAAGGCACGAAAGGGAAGGAAAAGTTCCTAAATACGTATTTTCATTATTAAATTAATCATTTTTATATTAATTCCAACAACTGTTTGATTGTTGCTATAATAGAAAGAAGATTTATAAATATTGTTTCATTAAAGTTGATTACTTTGATTACATTTTTCTTTCTTGAAATAAACTGAAAATTATTTTTAACGATGATCTATCTTTGCTGCTGGCAGAAAACGACATGACAATTTATTAATTAACATGAACATTAATCCAGCTTTTTATATAAATGGTAAACAAAACCTTTGTTCTTTTAGTCGTTTATAAATTCAAACCCAGCTTCTCTCTTTCATGTAGTTCAGCTAACACACCAAAGGAGGCGCTAGTGTCAAAATTACGATCTGTTATTTTCTAGTACTTGAGATTATTTGAGTTAATTATTTTATCCGTTTTTGTATACATAATTATGTATACATTATATATTAAGTTAAATTAAATTATTGATACGTTTCGAATATGAAGAATATTTGTAAATTTAACAAAAACTCCCTATCTTCCAATTTATTTGACTGATTGCATGTAATATTATGCATATTTGGTGTATTTTCATCCGGGCAATTGACAAATTATTTATATTATTCTTTTTATAATTTTATTATAGAGCTATTATACCATGTAAATTGCTAATTCTAATATTTTTTACAATACCTTTTTTCTACTTTTGAAAATATTTACCGATATATAAATGAAGATAAACCGATTGAAACTTATAATTAATGCAATAAATTGACATTCTTTTTATAGTTTTTATGAATTGATTTTTTTTTTTTTTTTTTTAAATTATAATATAAATATAATGTTAACAGTTGTAATTGCACTAAAATTATCAGTGCCCTAATTAATGTAATGATGACCGGTGATGTTTCAGGAGGCATCAGAAGAGTCAGAGGTCAATGAACCAAAACGCAAGCGACCTTTCTGCAACGCCTTCACAGGTAAGAACGGCTAATTGTTTCATGTATTAATGCAGTACAACTCCCTATTAGAGTTAGTTAATTAGCCTTTAATTGAAAAAATTTAGAACAAATCGCTTTTTAAAGAAATACTTTATTTCATTTCTTCATGCAAAATGTATAAATATGGCAAAATAATGTTAAATTTTTATCGAAGGCTTTTTATTTACCACCTCTGCTTAATTAAATTCACTTGTTACACAAAATGGTGCTCATTTATATTTACATGATATTTCTTATAAACATGAGTATGTTTAATAATTTAATTGCTCTTTTCTTAAATTAAGTTTTCATGTCAATATAAACCTGGTTCAGTGCACTATTATTACCACCTTCGTTTGCGGTTGTATGAACCCACACTAACACAACTCCACCTTCAGGGTGCGGTCGCAAGCGGTCGGACGACACGATCGGTGCCCTGGTGGACATGAATGCAGAACCCGCCGTGGCCGAGCTGTCCCGTCAGATCCTGAGCGAAGCCAAGATGTGGGAGGCCATCCAGGAGGCACGCGCGGAGATGTTGCAGCGACACCGACAACACCAGGTGAGCCGTGACGTCATAGTGTAGGTGACTTTTATATTATAAATGCCTCTGCGCTGCTCATGCTTTCCGAATGATGTTCTATACTGTACTGCTGATACAGCTAGGATAAGTGTGTAGGCTTGACAGGTCTATGCGTTGCTCCGGCTAGTCCAGGCTGTGGTTGTAGTGGCCCACACCACACACCATACAAGAGAAATCCCGGGACAGTTCACAAATCCACCCCATGATACATTCATCTATTTCTTTCTATTAAATCACATGTTATTTACTGATCTCAAGCTTTTCATAATTCATAAATGACCTTGCTAGAGATTACTCTGCCATTTATTATTGTAATATTGTTGTCACTAATCATACATTGTTGTGATTGCAGGGCCGTCCCATCACCTTGCCAGAGCAACGGGAGTTCGCTCTGTCTTTCAGGAAGAAACGAGACGTCACGAAGAGCGCCGAACAGCCCCGACAACCTCAGGTAATTAACCACCTCGTCAGTGCACTTAAGTCCTGACACTTATTTTCCAGAGAAAAGTAAACATAAGTGGGACATTCACAAAGCACTTTAACCCCCACTTAAGTGTCGATTTTTATCCCTGGTGCTAAAACGGGGGTTAAAGTGCTTTAATTGTGAATGTCTTCCTAAATGTACCAAGTACGACTTTAAGAAAAATGGAATTATTGTGTACTTCAATTGTTATTTTTTCATTAAACACTTATAAAACACTTTAAGTGATGGAGTTCTAAAAACCTTCACTTTAAGCGTTAGAAATTAAGTACTTAATCACTTTTAAGCGTTAGGAATTCAAAACTTCGATCAAGTGCTTAAAAAGTATCTGACGACAAAATAAAGCTCGTTTTTTGCAGATGCATGCATATAATTATGTACAAAAATTAGCAAATACATGTCATTTTTTACTGTAACTAAAGGGACATGGAAACCTTATTCAGGATGGTCGTTATCGACCCATAGATGCGAGGTTATACTAAGAGATAGATATACAAATAATAGAACCTGCAAGTGTTCCCCGTAGGAAAAATTATATACAAAAGCCACACTATGTTAGAAATGTTGAAAATATTATTTTATATATACTGAAAAGATCGACGTCAGTTTTTTCAATAAATTTCTTAAAAATGCTGAAACTAAATCTATTTTCTGATTACAGGATGGACCACGAAGGCGATAAAGAAGAAAAAAAAATCATAATTTTTGTGTTGGTAAAATTTGTAGATGAATAAGAAAAAAAACAACTTTTTGCCCTTTAAAAAATTTAATGTAAAATTATAATAACTCTTGGTAAATGTAGATACTTTTAAATGTTTTCAGAGATGGGTCCATTCAATAAGATTTTAGTATTAATGTTCCATATGTGTACCAAAATCCGGCTAGAAAATAAATCTTTCTGAATTGAAATTGTTCATCTTTTATTTATGTACACCTCTGGAAACCACGAACGTTACTCCTGCTGTTTGTAGGTGCGAAGTCGATGGAGGCGTGGCGAACTTTTTGAGATGCCTAGTAGACTGGGTGTTCTTACCTATACCAAAAATTGAAATTCTGCAACCCTTTGCCTTTTAAGCCTAAAATACGAGCTGTTTCTAAAAGTAGCAAAACCAGTAACGCTCTCTCTGACTAAAGGGACTATGAATTTTTTAAATAATTGTATCCTATGTAATGTTAAAACAAAATTAATTTAAATAAAAAAGTGAATTAAAAAATATTTATTTTATAAATAAATAAAAATAAATATTTATTTTTACACAATTTTTTTGAATTAACCCTAATAAATATTAACTTTATTGGGTGGTATTCATGAAGAGTTAAGGAGCGTTTTAGGGAGAGATATTTTAAGAAGCGTTTTTCTTACATGTTACCTGGTATAAAAAACACTTCTTAAAATATATCTCCCTAAAACGCTCCTTAACTCTTCGTGAATACCAAATTATTTTTTAAAATTATTTGCTGTAAAAATTTGCAATATATACTGTATCGGAAGAACATAAAAATACCGTTCTTACTCTTTGTTAGAAAAAAAAAAAAAAAAACAACGTTTTATCAATCCTTTGGCATGCAGATATTAAAAATATTCACATTTCACAGAAAATACTAGACCTAAATTTTCAGTATGAAATATATCCAGTATAATGGTAAGAAAGCAGAGCTTCTCTGCATGATGTAATCCTAATTACCTCTCCCACCCCCAGGTAAGGTACAATAAGAAGACACGTAAAATATGCATCACAATTTATTGTTATCACTACTCGATATGTTCGCACACGATGTAGTTGTTGATTCCAGTACACGTAGAATCGTACCACCCACTGACGGGGGTGAAGTAGGTGCACACGTCCCACACCACCTCCTGGTTAGGCTCCCCTGTCGCCCAGTTCGTGAATGTCATCACCCTGTTGTTTCCGGTCCATTGGAACTCAGTCTGTAACTTCCGGGCACTCATCCAGTAGCCGGAACCATCGTCGCCGTCTGTAACAAGGTGCGTTTACATGAGGGGTTTTACACTGAGTATGGCGCACTTGCTGAAAAATACTATGGAAGCCATCTTAGTTAATGAGGTTAGACAAATATTGAGTCTTTTCTTTTTATGCTTTTCAATGGAGTGATGTCGAGCGAGGCTTGATTGGGCGAGAGCACTTGGTAAAACCATATGGTGGTCATATATTGGTGATAAAATCGTCTCCAACAGCGCAAAAAGTGATTTTATCGCCAAGATAGCCGCCATACGATTTTACTGCAAGTGCGCCTTTTTCGCGTGTTTAAGATACGCTCAACATCGCTTCATGTAAAAGCACCTTTAACTGTACTCTATTGTAAGGTACTGGCCACAAATGACTGAGTTTAAGTTTTCGGCTTTTTGTGAACCCGATTTAGCGTTGTATAAGATTTTGTGAGTCCCTTAAAAACCATGGTCTATACAGCAATCCATCCCAGCATTCACTTGATTGTGATTGAGGAAACCATGGAACCATTATTCAAGGCTAAAATTTATGCTAAACCTTTGAAAAAAATTTCTGGGCTTGAAAAAGCTTAACTAAATCTTATTATAACTTTATATTCTCCACATGGAAATTCAGTGACTCACAGTTGTCCAGGATGTACTTTTTGATGAGAGAATTTTTGTCCGGATTGTCCAGGATGACTTGTCTCATAGCGAAGTCCTCGCAAATCAGCACCGCGTTCAATCCGTCCGTCTGCGCAATAAGTCATCATAATGGACAACCTTCATAAAAAGTTTTACTGCATATTTGGATAGATGGCCTCGAGTTATATTAAAAACTTTTTAAATATATTTTTGAACACCCTCAAAATCGAGAAGAAAGACGCTGTGACGTCATAATCATACAACGTCTTTCTCTAGACTTGCGAGTTAAATATTTGCATGACTATGACGTCACAGCTTTTTGCAGTACGAATTGATGGGTGTTAAGAGAATTAAAAAAATTTGGAAAAAATATTGATACTACATAACTGGAGGTGTATAATATACAGTATTAAAATCTATTATGGTTAGTGGATTCAAACTGTTTAATAGTTTACCAAGATATGTGAAAAACATCGTAGATAGCAAACAATTTAAAAGAGAATGTGTTTTATTTGTTAAAAAAATGTTTTTAAAAAAGAAATATACAAACTGATTTTGTGACAATAGGAGGAAATGATAAAAATTGTAATATTATCATAAATATTTTATTATAATATAAAAGGTGGATGTTCCTGAAATATGTGAAAAATGTATGATATGTTATGCAAAAAATATGTATGTACTAGCATTTTGCTAAATAAAGAATTTTACTTACTTACTTACTTACTTACTTACTTACTTACTTACTTACTTACTTACTTACTTACTTACTTACTTACTTACTTACTTACTTACTTACTTACTTACTTACTTACTTACTTACTTACTTACTTACTTACTTACTTACTTACTTACTTACTTACTTACTTACTTACTTACTTACTTACTTACTTACTTACTTACTTACTTACTTACTTACTTACTTACTTACTTACTTACTTACTTACTTACTTACTTACTTACTTACTTACTTACTTACTTACTTACTTACTTACTTACTTACTTACTTACTTACTTACTTACTTACTTACTTACTTACTTACTTACTTACTTACTTACTTACTTACTTACTTACTTACTTACTTACTTACTTACTTACTTACTTACTTACTTACTTACTTACTTACTTACTTACTTACTTACTTACTTACTTACTTACTTACTTACTTACTTACTTACTTACTTACCTACTTACCTACTTACCTACTTACCTACCTACTTACCTACTTACCTACTTACCTACTTACCTACTTACCTACTTACCTACTTACCTACTTACCTACTTACTTACTTACTTACTTACTTACTTACTTACTTACTTACTTACTTACTTACTTACTTACTTACTTACTTACTTACTTACTTACTTACTTACTTACTTACTTACTTACTTACTTACTTACTTACTTACTTACTTACTTACTTACTTACTTACTAGTATTAGCTTACTTTATATTTGTAATAGTGTTTAAGTCTTTCTATTTACCCTTGTTATTATATATTTTTCTTGTTACAACTTTGTTTCACATGGATACTATTAGTATCCCTCTGAAACAAAGTTGTCATACTATGCACTTTTCGTGTTAGGTTCTGCTTGGACTGTTTGGTGTCTCCTGCTTCTGACTTTTTTTTATGTATTCATGAGGGAAATATAATAATTAAAGTAAAGTGCGCGCTAGAAAAAAAAGTTGAGTTAGTATTTTCTAAAAATAGTTCAAGTAGTCCTCCATATCAAACCAAAATTCAAAAAATTCTATCTCAAATAGGTTTGCCAGAAAAAAATTCCAAAGTCAGAGTGAACGCGTCGCTTAACATGGGGTCTTACCTGACAAAAACCCTCGAATATCTCGAAAAAATACACCGTTAGGTGGTATGAAAAAAATATAGTGATGTTCTATGACCCAAGCTTTAACCAAAAACCGATTAAAAAAAATTTCGCTCGAATCCATTTTTCCGTAAAAAAATAATAAAAAATCTTATGGGAATTAACATGGTAGATTTTCTTGATTTTTTTACGGAAAAATGGATTCGAGCGAAATTTTTTTAAATCGGTTTTTGGTTAAAGCTTGGGTCATAGAACATCACTATATTTTTTTCATACCACCTAACGGTGTATTTTTTCGAGATATTCGAGGGTTTTTGTCAGGTAAGGACCCATGTTAAGCGACGCGTTCACTCTGACTTTGGAATTTTTTTCTGGCAAACCTATTTGAGATAGAATTTTTTTAATTTTGGTTTGATATGGAGGACGACTTGAACTATTTTTAGAAAATACTAACTCAACTTTTTTTTCTAGCGCGCACTTTACTTTAATAAATAAAATAAAAATAAAATAAAAGAAATGTTCTTTAAGCTACAAAAGGTCATGGATGCATGGTTGTCGAAAATTGCGAATTTCAATAAATTTTTTGCAAAATTAACAATCCTTTCGTCCCATCAGCCATCAGACTTTTTTTTCTGATTTAATATTTTTTATTTTGTTTTATTGCGAACTAATGTGTTATAACCAAGATCTTCATCACCATGACAACGTTGTTAATCTACAAACCCCGAACTCACCTTGTAGACGCTGATGTAAAACTCCTTGCCGTCAATCAACACCATGCCGCGAGGCTGCTTGCCTGTAAACATCACGAGACTTCAAGTCAGCTGATTTTGTGGTATTTTCACCGGCCTATCTAAATTTATTAAAAAAAACTCGAAATTGCTTTTTTGGCATAAAACAATGTTTTACAGGAATAGAGTATTTTTAATAAAAGGAATTGATGGGACGTTTTCAAAAATCATGTTTTATTATTTAATATTGAAAATAAATCATTCTCCTCTTATACCAACCTTTCAAGCCGTTTTGCTCCACATCATTTCCATTGACCTGTGACAAATTAAATCAATTAGAAATACATAATCGTGTTTTCATGGAAAATTTCTTGTACAATACTACAATAACTTTTGTATTTTCAAAGAAATTACTATAACCATCCAAATATTATTATACTTATTTCTTTTTTTTTTTTTTTTTTTTTCATATCTTTAACTTTAAAATGTTGAATTTCTAATTGATTAATTAATTAAACTATATATCAAAGTAAGAAAAAAAAAAAGAAAAATAGATATATAGATAGAAAAACAAAATAAGAAATGGGAAATATAAAAAATTGGTGAAATTTGCTTGCATGTAATTTATTTATAATATATTTAAATGACTAATATAAATCCTTTTTTTATTAATAATTTATATATTATTGTATTTGTAATGAAAATAATCCCATGCATTATAAAATACATTCTATGTCAGTGATTTTTTCATTATTATTTATATAATATTATTGTATTTGTGATGTATACATGTTGAATTCTCACCTGTAAAATTACCGCCGCGAAGGCTACAAACAGCACACATGGGAGACGCATCTTCGTATTGTGAGGTCCAGACACGGACTGTGGTGATAATATCTGATGTAGCCACCAGGTGACGTCACTTTATTGATAAGAGAAGCGTACATTATCTTATAAAATCATATTAATATTACAATAAAATTGCATGGTTAATTTGTTATAACAAAATTCATATTTGGTGGCTTTTGAGGGACAGGGAATGATTTTAAGAACTTTGGAGGAAGAAATTATACCCCATCCCTTGCCTTAAGGTTTCATCACAGAGTTCTTAATAGTTCACGGTATTCCCCACCTTGCACGCTGTCTTATCTCTCTCTTGCCGCACGCTGATGTGACACCTCTTTCAAATTATCACACAACCATGAAAACTTTACTGATCACCTGTCTGCTGCTCTGTCTTGCCGTTGTGCATGTAAGTAAATTGACGTAACTCCATAGTATTTTACTGTATGAAACTGCATATTGACAATTATCAACTTTTTTTAACGTCTTTCTTGGTTGAGATTTTAAAATTTAATTTCTATTTAAAACCTTTTGATGATTAATAAGATCTATTATTAATGATAAATAAAAACTAAAACTGCGATATATGGACATTGTATCCCCCTTCCGTAAATTTATTGAATAAACATTGTTAATAATTTAATTGGGGGATTGTTCAATAAAAACTTTGATTCTTAATAATGTCAATTTTCCCAAGTAAAATTATTTTTTTATACGGATCAGAGAAAATCATGTAAATATAGTTGCAAATTTATTATAGTCTAGGTAAAAAAAATAATATAAATTTGACATTTTGAGTATGTATAGTATAATTTCTCATATGTCCCATAAGCAGCGATTACGTCATAGTTATGTTTATGTTGTAGGGCGGAAAGACCGGAAGTCTGGTAGAACGAGGTGAGTGCAATGTCCAAATTTTACAAATCACATCAACTTTATCAAAAATAGTTCCTTAAATATTTTTTTTTTATATTTACCTAAAACCATCAAATGCAGACTACTTTTTTTTTAAATTTTAAGGCATTTTGGGGACATTAAAATATTTTATACAATGCTCAAGTTTTCTCTATAATGAGCTATAACCTGCGTACCATGATTTTCGTTACAATAGTGAGCTAACTGATATTTCAGGTGAGCGCTGTATAAAAAAAAAAAAGCTCACTGTCGCGCTGAAATAGCAGACAGCTCGTTATTGTAATACGATCATGGTCAGATAGCTCATTATTGCGGACGAGAGATGATATTTCAGTGACATTGTTTTGACAGGAATCGAGCCACGTGACATTATCGTGATTGACGGGGTAGAGTACTATGCCAGCTCCACCAAGGTAACGTGTTCTTGTATTTTTTTTTGAAGGTAGAGATAATACGAATCAGCTGTTCGACGTAGTCCCCTTTGATTAACATGTAAACCTTAGCAAATGCACAAGAATTCTGAAAAAAAAATTAGAACCAGATTTTAGTACCTAAAAGTCATACAAAAAATTTCAAAACAATTTAAAGAACTGATTTTTTTTATTAAATTCTTTTAATTTTCAGAATTAGGCTTTCCCACGGAGAGACAAACTAAAAAGAAAATCGGCTGATTAAATTGTTTTGAAATTTTTCGTATGGCTTATAGGCACTAAAATCTGCCTCTCAAAAAAAATTCAGAATTTGTATGAATTTGCTAAGGTTTATATGTTAATCAAAAGAGACTACGTTGAACAGTTGATTCGTATTATCTCTTTATCTTAACACACAAGATCTGTCTGACAAAATCTACAACGTTGAAACAGCGTGAAAATACAACTCTTTTATCGTACAAACAGATAAGTAATATAATTTAAAACTTGTATTTTTTAAACGAATAAAAAATTATAACAATCATAGATGAAGTAGATCATACATTGTAATAAGCAAATGAAAAATTCACATCAAAATAATATTGCTGGTTTTCTGCAATTTTTAATTCAGTTTGTTCCAATAAGAAAAATATAATATATATAATTAAACATCATTAAAAAATTACAAAATTAGTCACAAAATATTATGCATAATATGTATAGAAAAACTCAAATAATAATTCAAATTCAAATATAAGCATATCACTAAGTTTTTGTTGATTCATAATCATAAAAATATACATATTTATGTATCTTGAGACGACACTGATAATTTATTTAAGTACTATAAATGTTGTGTTTGTTTTGTTATTTGTTTTATTAATTTATATATTAACAAGACTAAGCCTATATTAAGCCTATATTACACGATACAATTATTCCATCTATTGCATACAATTTTTCCTTTCAAGAAAACTTGAACTCCATTTGTTTGTATGGAGATGAAATTTTCTTGCAAGGAAAAATTGTATGCAAATTGCATCGTGTAATATCGGCTTTACACGATACAATTTGTCTAATTATTGTATACAATTTTTCCTTGCAAGAAAATTTCATCTCCATACAAACAAATGGAGATTAAGTTTTCTTGTAAGGAAAAATTGTATACAATAATTAGACAAATTGTATCGTGTAATATAGGCTTAATGCTGTGTATCGTGACAATTTATTGACACCGTATTGTACCGCCAGTGATCAAATAATAATAAAATTATAAAATATTATATATTGAGTTTTCACTAAACTTTCCGAAGTCGTTCTTTCATGTGTTGACGCTAAATGGGCATGTCACGGTAAAAAATGTCTAGCACTACAATTTACTTATGAAAATAATAACTTTTGAGACATCAGGTAAACATTTCTTGTGCTTGAAAATTACTTTCCATCTACAGAATAACATACATGAAAACTTTTTATTGCAGAAATGAATAGAGGACACCAAATCATGCTGCTCTGAATTTTTTAAGATTTTTTGAGACCCGGAACTATTTTGAAATAATTATTGAAAGTTCTGTAAGTTAAGTTGGCACCCCTGAATCCTTAATAAAAAGAATAGGACCGAGACGCCTATTGACGCCTCCAGGGGACGTGGCTGAACCTTCAATAATTATTTAAAAATAGTTCTGGGTTCCAAAAAAAAATCTGACAAAATTTAGAATATCATAATTTGGTACCCTCTATTCATTTCTGCAATAAAAAAATGTCATGCATGTTGTCCATTGTACAGAACAATCTTGTGGAGGCTATCAAGACCTGTAATGACTTCGGGATGAAGTTGGTCACTCTGGACTCCCAGGAAAAGAACGAGGCCTTCAGGGCAGCACTAGATGGGTGGAGTGAGTATACAAATTTAAAGAATATGATATTGTTATTTGGTCTTACATTATATTTATCATAATTATATTTATTATTTTGACATTACAAAAATACTGTGAAGTAAATATTTATAAAATTTTACGATTTTCTTCACACAATTAGATTATATATATTTTTTTTTAAAGCTAAGATTGTTTTAAATAAACATGCACTTTTTGGATATATCCAACATTCAGTTTGAAGCTAAGCGAGTTTTGATGCTTTTCAGTTGCAATCAACTCTACTGAATTCTACAGACGTACAGTACGGCTCTCGGTTCTGGCTAAGTGGACGTCGCCAGCAGCTTACCAAGTTTCTCTGGGCCGGTACTGGCCAACTATTCGCTTACACCGACGTAACTTTAGTCATTCTGATGTTATAGACGTGCAGTACGGCTCTCGTTTCTGGCTAAGTGGACGTCGCCAGCAACTTACCAAGTTCCTCTGGGCCGGTACTGGCCAACTCTTCGGTTACACTGACTGGGCAACTGGACAGCCTATTTACTCCGGCGATCAGGACGCTTGCGTTTACCTCAACCCTACACAGGGATGGCTTCTGACTGCCTGTATGGACATCAACCAGCGCTACCTTTGCGAGAAATTCTAGAACTAACCCCAGCAAAAAATGCTCTTCAATTTCGGCTTTGAAATATCATTAAATATGTTTCTAAAAATTGTTTTACTGTAGTTTTTGGTTGCAAATAAACGATTCTAAAAAAAAAAATTACTTTGCTTGTAATTAACCACAATTAATCACAAGTTGGATGTAAATACATAAAAAGTGTCTTAATTTATACCTACTTGATAAATTAAATAAAATAATTAAAAAGGCAAATTTTGTAGAGAATTCTAGTACATTTAATAATCTGTAGTGGGAAAAAATATAAAAGGAAGCAAAAAGAATGTAAAATGGAATGATAGCAGTATCATTTAGATTTATTATTAATAATTTTTTTAGAAAAATTAATGAAGGTTTTCAATTATTATTCATGCTATACATAAAATAAATATATAAAAAATTAGTAATAATTATTTATCATACAAATAGGGAGCCCATATTACTAATACTTTTCATAATCAAATTATCATATGCAAGAATTAATTAATTGAATTGAATCTTGATTAAATTAATTTATATTTGCGTAATTAATCAGATAGTCAATCAACTCAACAACCTGCATTTTTTTTAAATATATTTTTAACACTGACACTCCTCCTTGAAATAATTCTTAAAACGTGTGACGTCATAGTCATATAAATTTACATATTTTATATAATTCAGCATGATTTTATATAGTTCTTAGAGAGTTCAAAGAATCTTGAAAAAATCGACAGTAAATAACTCAAAGTCCTCTATTTATATATGAAATAAAAATTCATGAAAATTATCAATAAAAAACCGAGAGTATAATTATATTTATAATTAACTAATTAAATCTATTAAATTATATAAAAAAAATTAATCATATAATGACAAAAGTTCTTTTGATAATATTGTTATGAAACACGTGATCAAACTTTCCATGGCAAAGTACACTGGGTTTTTTTATTGTTAATATTTACATAATCTCTGACCTTTATTTAATCTCACAAGAGATGACATAATTTGTTATTTTGATAACAATTTCTGATTATTGATTTATTGGAATTTTTTGTACTTAGACCTTTAAAATTTCGAACGACGCAAATGAGGATTAACAATATCATATTGATGGACCCTTGAGATTCATCAAGATTATATCTTTACATCATTGCTCATGCAGAATAAAATTCCCGCAATCTTTGGCCTCGATTATACAATGCACTCAATCACAATATTGATAATTATCTCTAAAAAAATTGTCACCAAAATTTCCCTTTCGATAAGAAATTGTAACTCATTGGACTTTTTTGTACTTAGACCTTTCAAATTTCCAGTGAAGATTAAAATGTTATTGATGTGTCTGCAAGGTTCATTAAGATTTTACAATCTCAGATGAAATTCCCGCAAACTTTGGCCTCAATCATGCACTTCAAATTCATTTATAATGTCCATTACATTTATCGATTAATATTGTGTTATCTTACCCCTTGTTACATAACATCAAATTATTGATTATAAAATTTAATGTATTTTTTGTTGAATAAAAATAAAATTATAATTCTAAAATTTAATAAACTTAAGTAAAAAATTTATTTGCGTAGTATTGTAAAATGAAGTTTAATATAATTGACGCCTATATTTTAAATTAACGAAATGTATAATATGTACAATATAGCACTTTGTGTCCAATAAATATCAAAAAATAAAAATAGAAGAGCAAAAACAGAATTCACGTAAAATAATATTAATATGACATTACATTCAACAAGCAAAAATACTATAAATAAGAGATTTAACTGGATTTACATGATAATTATATATAAGTTTAAAAAATTAATGCAACCTTTATTAATTATTCTTATCTCTCTCATTGCAAAACATGGAGTTTAAAACGCTAAAAATCATTATTATTAAAACAATTATTATTGCAGTGCATGCTATTTAACATTAAATTTAATAAATGTTATGTTTTGAAGATTGAGTTAAAAAAAAAAATGTAAAAATTGACATAGTCGAGATCCGTCTGAATACATAAATGGACGATCGACGTAATATTATGTCTTGAGTATAAATTATTTGACCTGCTTATATTGTGCAATCAATCGAATAAAAATATGAATTATTAATAAAAACTCCCAATTAGGTTGTCCATGGACCATTTACATTCCCATGATTCCCTCTTATGAATTTTTCACTTCAATGTTAATTATTTGCTGTCGATAGTTATAAAATAATCGCTGCTAACATATTAATGAACATCTTTCAATATACATTGAGTTTTCTTCGGAAATGTTCGTAAGTACTTCGGTTTTTGTTCGTCCAATGAGGTTCTCCGTTACAAAATTTCGACCAATGACAGAAGACGTTACAAACACAACAACAAACTGATAACGCGGTGCCTCCAGGTGTTCTAATATCCATGCATCTCGCTTCTACCAAGACAATTTATCAGTCTCGATATGAAGACGCTACTGCTGTGTGTGTTGTTCTTCGCGGCCTGCTCGGTTAGTAATTCTGTAATTCATATTTCAATTGTTTATATTATGTACAAAATGGATGATTTTTTTTTATATGTATTTGGATAGAAGGACCTCAAGATAGGTATATATTTTTTGTTATAAATTTTTAACCCTCTAACGCCCTTAAAATCATACTGCAAAACGCTGTGACGTCATAGTATTGCAAATATTCAGCATGCAAGCATAGAGAAAGACGCTGCATGACAATCAGTACGTTTACATGACGGTGTTTAATGCGTATTCGTTGACGACGGATAATGTTATTCTTATGAGGCGTCGTCAACGAATACGCATTAAACACCGTCATGTAAACGTAGTGTATGACGTCACAACGTTTTTTCCACCGATTTTGCAAGTGTTGTAAAGAAAAGAATAAATATTGACAGAACATAACTCAAGGTCCTCTATCCAAATAATTATTCAATAAAAGTTTTTATGAAGGTTGTCCATTATTGCAAATTTAGTTAGCTAGATACAACCTGGATTATATTTTTTATTTCATATTTTGGGTTATAAAGCCTATATTACACGATACAATTTTCCATACAATTTTTCCTTGCAAGAAAATTTCATCTCCACACAAACAAATAATGGAGTTAAAGTTTTCTTGTAAGGAAAAATTGTATGCAATGGACCCAATAGTTAGAATTATTGTATCGTGTAATACCGGTTGTAAAGACTTCAAGTTATGAATATTCAATTTTTTCAGATTTTTTTTTAACCCTACAACATACCTAACATCATAATGTAAAATAATGTGACGTCATGGGCTCTATGCTTGGATATGAAGGTTAACGTCAAAGCATTACTTATGTAGGCTATTTTGCCAATCTGTGTTTATAATAACCCAATTTATTATTATTACAGGCCGTTCCTGCACCGGGAGAGACTGCATTGAAATATGGTGAGATGTACACTTCAAGGCAGTCAGAACGTTTTAAAGATCTTTAACTCACAATAACTCCTGCAATGTTTTTATTTTCACAGGAAAAGACCCCAGGAACTTTCAGGTCATCGGTACTCGAGAGTATTACCTCAGCTCCGACTTGGTAAGTAAAAAAAAAAAAAAAAAAATGTCATAAAAAGATTGAATATGAATTCTCTGTTTCCCTTTCATTTTATTCATTTATACTATTTTCCAGGGATCGGATGCGGATGCGGATGCAAGATGCACACGGATGCGCAAAAATGGACTTGCATCCGCATCCGTGCATCCCAGATGTACGGGAAAAAATTAATGCATCCGGATGCACATCCCAGATGCATGGAAAATAAATTTGCATCCGGATGTGCATTCCAGATGCATGAAAAATAAATTTGCATCCGGATGCGCATCCATGGATGCACGAAAAATAAATTTGCATCCGGATGCGCATCTCGGATGGACGAAAAAAACGCGTGCATCCGGTCCCTGAGTTAAAGGCCTCAAAATCCGGCTTTTTTGCTTATGATTGAATCTTCAAAATTTCTTCATATTTGAACTCCTAGGGTCCAATTGCATGGCGTCAGGTGTTTTCAGCATGATCGAGCTAAAATTAGAAGTTTTGGTTTTGTCAAGTTTTGCCGTTTTCACCGTTTTGAAGTTTAAGGCCTAAAAATCCGGCATTTTTGTTTGTTACTAAATCTTAAAAATTGCTTCATATTTGAACTCCAAGGGTCCAATTGCATGGCGTCAGGTGTTTTCAGCATGATCGAGCTAAAATTAGAAGTTTTGGTTTTGTCAAGTTTTGCCGTTTTCACCGTTTTGAAGTTTAAGGCCTAAAAATCCGGCATTTTTGTTTGTTATTAAATCTTAAAAATTGCTTCATATTTGAACTCCTAGGGTCCAATTACATGACGTCAGGTGTTTTCAGCATGATCGAGCTAAACTTAGAAGTTTTGGTTTTGTCAAGTTTAGCCGTTTTCACCGTTTTGAAGTTTAAGGCCTAAAAATCCGGCATTTTTGTTTGTTATTTAATCTTAAAAATTGCTTCATATTTGAACTCCTAGGGTCCAATTACATGACGTCAGGTGTTTTCAGCATGATCGAGCTAAACTTAGAAGTTTTGGTTTTGTCAAGTTTTGCCGTTTTCACCGTTTTGAAGTTTAAGGCCTAAAAATCCGGCATTTTTGTTTGTTATTAAATCTTAAAAATTGCTTCATATTTGAACTCCTAGGGTCCAATTGCATGGCGTCAGGTGTTTTCAGCATGATCGAGCTAAAATTAGAAGTTTTGGTTTTGTCAAGTTTTGCCGTTTTCACCGTTTTGAAGTTTAAGGCCTAAAAATCCGGCATTTTTGTTTGTATGTAAATCTTAAAAATTGCTTCATATTTGAACTCCTAGGGTCCAAATACATGACGTCGGTTGTTTTCAGCATGATCGAGCTAAAATTAGAAGTTTTGGTTTTGTCAAGTTTTGCCGTTTTCACTGTTTTGAAGTTTAAGGCCTCAAAACCCGGCTTTTTTGTTTGTGATTGAATCTTCAAAATTCCTTCATATTCCAACTCCTAGGGTCCAATTACATGACGTCAGGTGTTTTCAGCATGATCGAGCTAAAATTAGAAGTTTTGGTTTTGTCAAGTTAAGCAGGGATTGGATACGGATGCAGATGCAAGATGCTCACGGATGCGCAAAAATGGACTTGCATCCGCATCCGTGCATCCCAGATGTACGGGAAAAAATTAATGCATCCGGATGCACATCCCAGATGCATGGAAAATAAATTTGCATCCGGATGCGCATCCCAGATGCATGAAAAATAAATTTGCATCCGGATGCGCATCCATGGATGCATGAAAAATTAATTTGCATCCGGATGCGCATCTCGGATGCACGAAAAAATCGCGTGCATCCGGTCCCTGCTTTACTTTTTTCTCTGTCTCTCTTTCCATGTTACACGTTATACTGCTATAAATTGAAAAATGAAATAAAAATGAATTAAAATGTTGCATTATTAAAAAATCGACCAACTCACGCCCACACTTCCACGTCAAACTCGCACCCCTCGCTTTTTTTTAGAGAGAGAAAAAGAGAAAAAAAAAGTTTTTAACATTTAATGTATTTTATCACGTATAACATAAAGGAAATTTTTATACTTAATATTATAATATATTTTATATAATTATATTATACACTATAATATAATATTTATATAAATATGTACGTAATACAGTTTAACAAGTAAAAATAAAATTGAAAACTGTACATATACACATGTAACATGACGTCATATCTCTTACGGGGTAAGCCAGAAGCATTATTAACTCAGCCGTCCACAAATAGTCCTCCCATGACACTGATCTCGATTCTTACATACTTCAGGTTTATTGTGTATACAATACAAATATCAATATAATATTGAAAAATTCTGTAAAAATTCATATCGGTCATCGATTTTCTCTAGTTCTCCAAAGCACTGACCCCTTCTCTTGCAGCTGGACGTGCTGTCCGCCAACAAAGTGTGCAACGACTTCGGCATGCAGCTCATCACGCTAGAAGACCCAGCAAAGAATACCGAGATCAAGGACTTTCTTGTCACCTATGGTAAGACATCCTTGTGGCTTTGATGGAAATTCGCTCACGTGGACCATCTTTCATTTTTTTATTTTGAAAAAAATGAAAAGAGAGGCGTCAATACGCTTTATTTCTTAATAAAATGATAGGACTAAAAGGGACGTGGATTCAAACCTGACCACGGCAAAACTTTTTTAATAATACTTCCTTGCCTAAAACATTTTCAAAAATTCAGAAAATTTAATGCTTGGTATCCTGCAATATATTCGCTTCTACAATAAAAAAATCATGCAGGTAATTCATTGAATGATTGAAATTAGGATGGATCTACCTGAGATAGAGCCCCTCCCCCTTCCTTCCCAGATAATTAGATTCAATTTCACCTGGGGAGATGATTTGATAAAAGAGTGTGAAATTTTAAATGAAATTTGTTTAAAAATAAAACTATTAAATGAAAGATTTTTCCTGGTTGTAATAGTTAAATTTTGATATTCCTTTTTTTCTATTCATTGACTAAAATTCAAATATAGAGGTACATAAATGTCTTAATTGAACCATACCTGTTTTAATTTATAGTAAATAACTTTTGCCTACCGAAAGCATTCATGTAGAATAATAATTTCGAACTTTTACCTTTGTTGGTGTTCGATGTAATCCTTCTATATGTAGTATGTTGTGATAATCACTTTTAGTGTTCGTGCACGTCACTAACACTTGTACTACACATCACGACGTTTTGAGCGCTTTCTTCCTCAGGTGATTTGAGACTGATAAGTAATTATCACAGCATATTATGCATAGAAGAGGAACACCAGCGAAGGTGAAACTGTTAACAATGTATAAAATAACGAGGAACCAAAAGGACTGGGAGGAGCTTAGCAATCGTACTGAGAAAGGGCGTTATAAGGGCAGGAGGGACCATGATTGGAAGTTGGAGTATGAGGGCAGCAAAAATGATATGGGCAAGTATTCTTTCTTGAGAAGAACGGTGAGGGAGTGGAATTTGTTGGACTCTGGGCTTATTGTGGATGCTCGGAGTGTTGGTGAGTTCAGGGAGGGGCTGAGAGAGTCAGCCGCAAGCAAGCGAGCCACCGTGGTGGAATACCCACAATATCCGTAAGCAGGGGTGTATACAATACATGTCTATGTGTACACACTGCTTACTTTATCTTTAATTATAATGGAGTATCGCTCTCATTTTTTATTGCAGAAAATTGCAGAAATGGATAGAGCGTGCAAAGTTATGCTACCTTGATTTTTTTCAGATTTTTTAGAGGCTTGGAACTATTTTTAAAAAATTATTGAAAGTCCTTTTTATGACGTCACGAGGCAGAAAGTCCTATCTTTTTCTTAAAGAGCGGCGTCTCGTGACGTCACAAAAAGAACTTTCAATAATTTTTTTAAAAATAGTTCCCGGGCTCTAAAAAATCTGAAAAAATTCAGGGTAGTATAAGTTTGCACCCTCTATCCATTTCTGCAATAAAAAAAATGAGGTCGATACTCCATTACTCAACATGTATTAACTTGTTACAGTAAAAAAATGAGGTCGATACTCCATTACTCAACATGTATTAACTTGTTACAGTAAAAAAATGAGGTCGATACTCCATTACTCAACATGTATCAAATTGTTACAGACCCGCTGAACGGCAGTTCGTACTGGACGTTCGGTCGCAAGTTCCGTACTTACTGGCAGTGGACGGGCAACGGTCGATTTTTAAACGCCCCCCTCGACTGGGCCCCCACTATGCCCAGCTACACAGGCAACGAGGATATTTGTGTGGGGGTGAGAGGCACCTCGGGGTGGTTTGACAACGCGTGCGCCTACAACGGCAACCGTTACATCTGCGAACACTATATATGAGCCTAAAATAAAATTGATGATGCAATAAAATTGTCCGCTTGTTATTTTAATTTAGCATTCGTTTGATTATACATATAACATTTAACGAAAAATGCAGAAAATAATCATGAAAATATTTTTGCTACTCACAAGTCAGTGAAAATACTGAAAATGAAACTTTCCAACAATCCTCACCCAATATTGATGTTAAATTAAATGCTATTCTGGGTGAAATAAATAATATATAAATCCATATCATAGGTTATAAATATTATTTATCTTATTACAGATAACAAAAAAAAACCTATTTTACATAAATAAATACATAGACTCAAACTTACATAGATGCTTCATAAAAGGTTAACATTTTATCAGAAAAAAAGTAACACAAAAAGTAAATATTTATTAATTAAATTTTCTAGTTAAGGTCTTTATTAATTTATTTTGGAAAAAATGCAAAGTTTAATATAAGTTCATTGAAATAAATTTTTCTAGCAGCAATTAAATAAGAGTAATAGTATGGGTAAACAATAAACATAACTGAACTGCATATAGGTAAACATCTTGATTCACGAAGCAGTTAGCCAGATTTCTAACCATGTTTAGCTTAACCACGTTTAACTAGGTGATTTAACACGTAAAACAGGTATAGTTAAACGTGGTTAAGCTAAACATGGTTAGAAACCTGGCTATATAACTGCTTCGTGAATCGCACCCAAACTTAAATCTATATAATATACATAATAATTTAAAAGAAATATTAAATTTAAGTTAGACTAAATTGTTTGCCGTTATAGTTTTGTTTTCTCAGAATGAAAAGACAAGTAAATTTAATATCAATTTTCATAAAAGACAGCTATAATATTTTCATATATAATATACAAGAAAATAAACTGGAAGTGAAAAAATGAGGATTTGATTTTAATATTCAATCGGACATAATCTTTAAAGTCTCCTGCAATAAAATATAATTTTCATGCAGTTTGATTATTTTGTTACTGTAATAAATTTTCGAAACAATGTTTACAGCAACTAAATTCATGGTCATTAGTTCGATTCCAAGCATCTCTAAAATTTTACTGTACAAATTCTAATTACGTACGGTCACTAAAATAATTTTAGAGTAATAATTAGAGTGCATTTTAGCTGGATGTAATTGAAGTCATCTTCCATCAGTTACCGACCATTTTATCTGAGATTTCCGTGGTTCCCTCAGTCGTAACTCACCAAATGCTCAGATGTTTGTGAATTAGAAGTTAAGATTATCAATTCGTACCCAACTGTGGTGATTAAAACAACGCTCGATGTAAGACACATGGAAATTCCCCCCGTATCTTCCCGCTGATATCAGACGGGACAGTTCAGTGTTCCTCACACCTCGCACCTCACCTGACCGAGATGAGAGTCGCGTTAGTTCTGCTGATCGCCGTCGTGGCGCTAGTGAAGGTAACAATGAATTCATCAAAATTTTTTACAGTAAAATAAAAAATAGTGTATTGTATTATATTTT
The DNA here is from genome assembly GCA_949825025.1 of Siphlonurus alternatus. NCBI lineage: Eukaryota > Metazoa > Arthropoda > Insecta > Ephemeroptera > Siphlonuridae > Siphlonurus > Siphlonurus alternatus. Next base: position 18,620,428 of record OX463786.1, read on the forward strand.
TTTTTTTTAATTTTAAAATTTCAGTATGAAATAATTAATTATTAAATACGGCAAAAATATCCAGAATTAATTACGTTGCTCTCTATTTATGGGCGTATATATGACGGCGTGGTGAATTTAACATTGGTGATAGCCTTTATAGACCGAAAGCTTTTTTAAAACTAGCAAAACTAAGGTATTTTTTGTCTCTCGTTTTACCTAGGGGGGGGGGGGGGTTAGAGCGACCCGCTATTTATAACTATATGTCAAATAAAAAGTTAAAGTTTTTTCTCACTTTTTTTTTTTTTCAAAAATATATTGCTGGGTGGGTAAGGATTACATATTATTTCAGAATTTTCGGAGAGGTATTTCACACCTGTTTCCGCTTTAATTAAAAGAATTGGGAATCGTCTCGATCCCCCCTCCCTCCCCCCTACGGTTAACTCTCTCAAAATTGCCTCCTAGAACGGCAGTAAACCAGGAGTAACGTTCGTGCCTTCCCTATAATAGGCTAGGTGAACATTTGGTGTTGAAATTAAATTTCTAAAATATTGTGTTCTCAATTCCAGGCGGGTCCTGTGACAAAGAAAGGGGGCAAACCATCTCTGAAGAGGCTGGATGGTACGTATGGAAACGTAGCAAGGCGTGCAGGGGGTGGCTGGATAGAGTATTGTCCTCAATTTTTTTTATTGCAGAAATGGATAGAGGGTGCAAAGTTATGCTACTCTGATTTTTTTAGATTTTTTAGAGCCCGGGAACTATTTTTAAAAAATTATTGAAAGTCCTTTTCGTGACGTCACCAGACGCCGCTCCTTAAGAAAAAGATAGGACTTGCCGCCGCGTGACGTCACAAAAAGGACTTTCAATAATTTTTTAAAAATAGTTCCAGGTCTCAAAAAAATCTGAAAAAAATCAGGGTAGCATAACTTTGCACCCTCTATCCATTTCTGCAATAAAAAAAATTCAGGACAATACTCAATTATATGATATTATAGTTACATCAGGGTTTGGGTTTTTATTTTGTATAGGGAGTAAATAAAGAAATTAAAAATGAAACAACAGCTGTTGAAAAATAATTAAATTTATAATAAACGGTGAATTAGCTGTAAATTATATATATTTCAATATGTCATATTTTTTTATCATGTTTTTTCTGAATGAAAAATTTTTAAAAATATATTAAATTAATATCCATGCAGCTTTCAAGCTTTTTCGAATTACAAAATCTTAGCCAAATGAATTATGTTCTGAATATTTTACATAATTATATTAATTAATAATAATTTAAAACTCTCTCTCTCTCTCTCTCATCATTTCTTTATCTCTTAAAATATGAAGATCATTTAATTAAAGATAAAAAATTAAAAAACAAAATAATAATTTATCAGTACCACATCATTAAAATCGATACTTTTGCAACTACTGATCACATCTTTTATGATAGTCATTACAAATAACGTACAGTTAATTTTCAGGGATTTTTTTTCTTTCAGGTGTCCATCCTGACGACATTTGGGAGATTGGAGGCCAGGACTTTTACATCAGTTCCTACAAGGTCAGTCCATCCAGGCCCAACGTTCCTTTATACAGGTTAAGCCACCGATTGGACCAATATTAAAGGGCTTAGCCAATAACGTTCAAGTATTTTTGGCCACATCGTACCCCGAAATTTTGAATGCGCCCCTCATACAATGCTATTTTTGAAATTTCGCATAGGCGCATTCAAAGTTTCGCGGCAAAATGAATCGATGGAATCTAATTCGCTAAGCCCTCTTTACATTGGTCAAATCGGTAGCTTAACCTGTATAAAGCCAACTTTGGTGTACATACATGAAGCCTCTGTTTTGCAGACCGACTTCGCGACCGCTACGTTGATTTGCAACGACATGGGTCTGACCTTGGCTAGTTTGGAGACTCCGGAGAAGAACATGGCTATGCAATCATTCATCCACGAGTATGGTGGGTGCAGGTTTATTAATGATTAAAGGACGTATCTCTAGCTTTAACAACGTATTTTTTATTTAAAAGAATCGTAAAACTGGATAATTATAGTGGAATTAAAATACTAATAAGTTTTTCATAGCATAGAAAGAAAAATAATTTAACTATATCAAAATAGTTAAACCTATACTGGAAATTTAAAAAAATTAATTTAAAAAAATCGGATCGAGTGATTGTTTTGAAATTATTTCTACATTTTTTTTGGTGCTATTATAAGAAATGTCTCTAAAAAAAATTTAGAATAATTATGAAATTGCTAAGGTTTACATGTTAACCAAATGGGACTACAACAATCGATGTTTCGTGTTATCTTACCCTTAATTTCTGCGATAAAAAAATTAAGTTTAAATTTTATCGATTGTAGAAATCTCCGTCGGTATCGACTACTGGACCAGCGGTGTTCGCGTGGACAAGGAGGGACTAGGACAATACCAGTGGACCAACAACGGCCAGATGGTGGTCTTTTCTGACTTCTCCGGTCCTCCTTACTACCCTGACCTGGCGGATGCGTGCATAGACCTGAACGTGATCTGGGAATGGGAGGTCCTGGACTGCAACAACAAATACCGCTTCATCTGTGAATGGCCTGCTGCTTGAACATGAACCTGATTATTTGAACCGCAGTTACATGAACCTGCTACACCGTAGTCACATAAACCGCAAATAAAATTTATTGATATAACTGATGTATCGCAAATAAACATTATAATTATCATCCCTTTACCTTTATCCTCATACTATTGTTAGTTGCTGGAAGGGTTGCATATCTTACAGGCATTTTCCACTATCAGAGGTTTCCGTATTATATGCATTGTAAATTATCTTCCACCGCGTTCATGCTGATGGTATCTTTTAGACATTAGTAAATTATAGTATACCCTAGATGAAAAATTATATTTTAATTAATCTTTTACACATCTAAACCTATTATCTTATTACAATTAAAAAAAAAACTTATTTTCTCCTCGCTTAAATTGAGGATGAAATTATGTGCTCAATAAGAAGAAAAGAAGGCGTATTCTTATCTTTTTCACCTTTTTTTTATTTCTCAATGGTGCAAAATAGGAGAAAAGACATTAAAAGTTATATTTAAAGATAAAAATTATTTCAACTCGAATTCGGGGTATACAGTATATTATAAATATGATACAGAAAACTGTCAAAAGGTAATACAATAAATGTATAAAATTACATGGAGCTAGATTGTAATTTTAAAAAAACGTAATAGAGATGTTATTATAATTCTTCATTAACGATAAATTATACATTTGATTATTAAAACATTGCTTCTCCCCAGCGTAGAATGACAATGATGATTAGTGACGTCACAGCTGAGAGAGGAGAGATGAGCATGTTTCCACCTGAAACAAAATAGGCACTTTGTAATATCTTCACAATCATTAATAAATTTATCATGGTTCATTCATTAATTGACCCTGCCAATTGCTTTCATAATTTTAGGGCTCGATGTTTTTTATTTTTTTTTTTTTTTATATTAATAGAACCACTGTATACAATGAAATGGTCAACCATCCAACTACTAACCAAGCTCAGCGTTGCTTGACTTCAGTGATCTGACAAGACCCGGTCAAGCACACTGTGACACACCTCCCACTTCACAGAATTTTAAATAAATCCCATTTTTTATTATTTATTTATTTATTTTATTTATTTATTTCACCCAAAATACAAATTTAATATAATATACATTACAAAGTTTTAATAATGGGTGCGGATTGCAACAAAGCATTTCACTAAAAAGTGGCTACAATAACTTAATTAAATATTTATTAATTAAATTTCTAGATAAGGTCCTGCATATTGATTTATTTTGGAAAAAATGCTCAGTTTAATATAATTTTAAACTATAATTTATTTATTGAAATAAGTTTTTTTTATATTCAAGCATGGAAGTAACTTTAAAGTCTCCTGCAGTAAAATGTAATTTTGATGCAGTTTGATTATATTATCGTTATAATAAATTTTTGGAACAATGATTACAGCAACTGAATTCGTGGTTCGATCCCGAGCATCTCCAAATTTTAACTGTACAAATTCTAATTACGTACGGTCACTAAAATAATTATAGAGTAATAATTAGAGTGTGTTCTAGCTGGATTGAAGTTATCTTCCATTAGACCATTTTTAAAGTGATTTCCATGGTTCCCTCAGTCGTAACTCACCAAATGCTCAGACGTTTGTGAATTAGAAGTTAAGATTATATCAATTTGTACCCAACTGTGGTGATTAAAACAATGCTCGATGTAAGACACATGAAATTCCCCCCGTATCTTCCCGCTGATATCAGACGGGACAGTTCAGTGTTCCTCACACCTCGCACCTCACCTGACCGAGATGAGAGTCGCGTTAGTTCTGCTGATCGCCGTCGTGGCGCTAGTGAAGGTAACAATGAATTCATCAAAATTTTTGACAGTAAAATAAAAAATAGTGTATTGTATTATAATTTTTTTTTTTAATTTTAAAATTTCAGTATGAAATAATTAATTATTAAAAATGGTAAAAATTTCCAGAATTAATTACGTTGCTCTCTATATATGGGCGTATATGACGGCGTGGTGAATTTAACATTGGTGATAGCCTTTATAGACCGAAAGCTTTTTTAACCCTAGCAGAACTAAAGTATTTTTTTTGTCCCACACTTTACCAAGGTGGGGGGTGGGGGGGAAGTCGAAATGACCAGATATTTAAAACTATTTATATAATATGTCAAATAAAAAGTTTAATTTTTTTCTCACATTTTTTCTCAAAAATACATTGCTGGGTGGGTAAGGATTACATTATTTCAGAATTTTTGGAGAAGTGTTTCACACTTTTTTCCGCTTTAAAAGAGTTACGGGTCATCTCGACCCACTCCCCTCCCCCTCTACGGTTAACTCTACCAAAATTTCCTCCTAGAATCCAAACAGGAGTAACGTTCGTGCCTTCCTTAGGTGTGGTGATGATGAAATTAAATTTAATAAAATATTGTGTTCTCAATTTCAGGCGGGTCCGTTGACAAAGAAAGGGGGCAAACCATCCCTGAAGAGACTTGATGGTACGTATGGAAACACATCAGCAAAACGTGCATGCAGGGGTGGTTAGATTATATACATAGGGGTTCCATCAGAGTTGGGGCTCTTATTGTTGTTGTAGCAAGGAGAGAAAGACATTAAAAATAAAATAATTGTTGAAATAAGTGTGAAAAAACAAAATAAATTTATAATGAACAGGGTGTAATGTAAATTCTATTTAAATATGTCATATGTCATGTTTTTTCTGAATGAAAAAATTTAAAAAAAATAGATTAAATATCCATGTAGCTTTCAAGATTTTTCGAATTACAATCTTATATCATGTTCTGAATATTTTATATAATTATAATAATAATTTAAAACTCTCTCTCTCTCTCTCTCTCTCTCTTCATTTCTTTATCTCTTAAAATATGAAGATAATTTAATTAAAAATAAAAAATTAAAGAACAAAATAATAATTTATCAGTACCACATTATTAAAATCGTTACTTTTGCAACTACTGATCACATCTTTTTCTTTTATAATAGTCATTACAGAGAACATAGAGTAAATTTTCAGGGATTTTTTTCTTGCAGGCGTCCATCCTGACGATATTTGGGAGATTGGAGGCCAGGACTTTTACATCAGTTCGTTCAAGGTTAGTCCATTCAGTGACTTCTTGTTGAGGAACAAATTTAAATTTCTATTGCATATTTGAATAGAGGACCTCCAGTTATGTACTGTCATTTTTTTTTTTACGTATATTTTTTAATCCTCAAAGTTGAGAGGGAAAAATTCTAATCATGTAACGTCTTTCTCTATATTTACATGTTAAATATTTTCATGACTATAATATGACATCATGAACTATGAATATAACGCTATGACCATGGCATTTTGCAGCATGATTTTGAGGATGTTACAAAAATTACAAAAATTGACAATAATATTTCACTTTCTATTTCGTAATAAAAAAATGGCATGAAGGTTGTCCATTGCTTTATCTCTTGAGCATAAGGTATAGATAATATGAATCAGCTGTTCGACGTAGTCCCCTTTGATTAACAATGTATCCAACAACTGGAACTTCTGTTTTGGATCCAATAAACAAATCAAATCAAATCAAATCAAATCAAATCAAATCAAATCAAATCAAATCAAATCAAATCAAATCAAATCAAATCAAATGTAAACCTTAGCAAATTCACAAAAATTCTGATTTTTTTTTGAGAGGCAGATTTTAATGCCTAAAATCCATACAGAAAATTATTTCAAATAATTTAACAGGACGATTTTTTTTAATTAATTTTTTTAATTTTCAGCATAAGGCTTTTTGAAGGAAAGACAAACTAAAAACTTAATAAAAGAAATTTTTGTATGGCTTTTAGGCACTAAAATCTACCTCTCGAAAAAATTTCAGAGTTTTTGTGAATTTGCTAAGATTTCCATGTTAATCAAATGAGATTTTGTTGAACAGCTGATTCGTATTATCTCTACCTTAAGTGCCGTATATGGTGTACAGTACACCAACCTTTCTTTATATAGGTTACTACACGCGTGAATTTCATGCGTCATTTTTTCAGGACTCCTTGCACCGCGAAATTTCATGAATGTATAGGCGCATTCAAAGTTTCGCGGCACGATGAGTCGATGAAATCTAATTCGCTAAGCCCTCTTTACATTGGTCAAATCGGTAGCTTAAGGTAGAGATAATACGGATCAGCTGGACCAATGCTAAAAAAATCCCATTCATAAAAATTATGAAAAAAATTTAAAATGTTCTCCTCTACATCCCCTATCAGTAGGTAAAATATCAGGTATACAAAAACGAGCTAGTTTTCGAGTTATTAATTTTTGAAGTTGACTAATTTAACATGGAGAAATGGAACTTCCATGTTAAATTAGTCAACTTTAAAAATTAATAACTCGAAAACTAGCTCGTTTTTGTATACCTGATATTTTACCTACTGATAGGGGATGTAGAGGAGAACATTTTAAATTTTTTTCATAATTTTTATGAATGGGATTTTTTTAGCATTGGGCCAGCTGATCCGTATTATCTCTACCTTAACCTGTATAAAGCCAACTTTGGTGTACATACATCAAGCCTCTGTTTTGCAGACCGACTTCGCGACCGCCACATTGATTTGCAACGACATGGGTCTGACCTTGGCTAGTTTGGAGACTCCGGAGAAGAACATGGCCATGCAATCATTCATCCACGAGTATGGTGGGTGCAGGTTTAAAAAATTAATTTAAAAAAATTGGACCGACGAATTGTTTTGAAATTTTTTCTACATTTGTAAAAAAAAAAAAATCAGAATGAGATTGCCAAGGTTTACATGTTAATCAAATGGAACTGCAACAATCGATGTTTCGTGTTATCTTACTCTTAATTTTTGCGATAAAAAAAAATTAAGGTTAAATTTTATCGATTTCAGAAATCTCCGTCGGTATCGACTACTGGACCAGCGGTGTTCGCGTGGACAAGGAGGGACTAGGACAATACCAGTGGACAAACAACGGCCAGATGGTGGTCTTTGAGGATTTCTCCGGTCCTCCTTACTACCCTGACCTGGCGGATGCGTGCATAGAACTAAACGTGATCGCGGACTGGAAGGTGATGGATTGCAACAACCAATACCGCTTCATCTGTGAATGGCCTGCTGCTTGAACATGAACCTGATTATTTGAACCGCAGTTACATGAACCTGCTACACCGTAGTCACACGAACCGCAAATAAAATTGATTGATATGATTGCTGTATCGCAAATAAACATTATAACTATCATCCCTTAACCTTTATCCTCACGCTTTTTGTTCTTTATTATTTATTTAACCTTTTACTTTGCTCCACTTTGTTCAAAAAAAGCTCCTCCAGAGATGGCAAGACCCGGTCAAGCGCACTGCGACACACCTCCTATACTTCACAGAATTTCAATTCAATCCCATATTTTATAGTTCCAATAAAAAAAAAAAAAAAAATTGAAGCACGCTAAATTCTGATTCATATTCTTAATTAATCATAATTATTTTGGATGAAAAGAAATGAAGATATTATTTATGCTGTGCAATACTAAGCCATAGAACTATAGGCAATCAGAACTATGTTATGAAAAAAATAGACTCTTTTTCTCATATGTTTGTTCAGGAAGGAATTTTACCATTACCTTGTCAATTTATTTATGAAAGTGTCTGTTTTGATAAGAAATATATGTCTGTTTTTTTTTTCAGAGCAAAGAGTTCCACTATAATACGAGAAATAAGGAAACAATAATTACTCCTGCGCTATGTAGATTACAAATACATAACAAGGGACCATATTCCATGTCAATTAGATTATATAATAAACTTCCACTGTATATAAAACTTATACCACTGTATGTTAATTTTAAAAAAAGCCATAAAAGTATTATTGTTAAAGAATTGTTTTTACAATGTATCTAGTTATGTTACATTTAATTTTTAAGAATTTGTATGTTTGGACGTGTCTTACCATTTCATACAGAGTGCCTTCCTTTTATTGCATGATTGTGTCTGTATGTTTTGAAAATGACCAATAAAGAATTGAATTGAAAAAAAATATATATATATATTATGCTGCGTCCATTTTACAGATACTGGCATTAAGTATAATCCTATATATATAAATGTGCTGCTCACACTAAATTTTTAAATACTAATTTATTTTAACCTGTAGGTACAATTATTATTTTACTTTATATTGACTCTGCAAAAATTTCTGGAATTAAGGTTCAATTAGCCCCACTTGTATCGTACTTAATCCTAAAAATTTCTTATAATGAGAGGAAAATAAAATAGAATAAAAAGGTGTATTTCCATGGAGCGATGTCGAGCGGGGCGAGAAAAGCGCACTTGCTTAAATTTCATATGGCGACCATGTTGGCAAAAAAAATCGCTCCCCGCAAGACGGGGAAATACCGAGCCTCTGATTGGCTGCGGCACGCGATTTTTTCGCTTTCCCCGCTCCATGGAAATGCACCTATACTAAAAACCCATACAGTATCTAATATTAAAGAGTAATATATATACTGTAGGTGGATTTTCATGAGCGACAAAAGCGATGCGGCACAATTTGACGTAAAAGCTGCGAAATCCTATGAGGCGGTGAATTCGCCAGTAATCACGTTAATTACGATGCTCTGTTTTTTATATTCACCCAATATGGCCGCCAATGGATGTTACAGCAGCAAGTGCGCTTTATTCGCGTCGCGTCGCAAGCTGGAAATCGCCCATGAAAATCCACCTTGAGCTGATGTAGATGGACTCACCTGACATTCTGCACCGTATCCCGCTATCGTCCACCTCAAAAGCATCGTCACACACGCAGATCTTGTCCTCTTCCTCAAGGTCACTGAAGGTCACTGGTCTGCGCACCGTCCGAGCACCACTGCGCTTGACGGGGGGCGGCTGTGGGGCGCGACTGGCGGCGAACAAGAGCGGCGCGCGGGAGAGAGCGTGCAGTGCGTCGTCCGTGCTTGTTGTGGCTGCGATCAAACGGAGTATATTAAAATGTATGAATGGGTTAAAATAAATTTAATATTTTCTTGTCTATTAAGGTAGAGATAATACGGATCAGCTGGCTCAATGCTAAAAAAATCTCATTCATAAAAATTATGAAAAAATTTAAAATGTTCTCCTCTACATCCCCTATCAGTAGGTAAAATATCAGGTATACAAAAACGAGCTAGTTTTCGAGTTATTAATTTTTAAAGTTGACTAATTTAACATGGAGAAATGGAACTTCCATGTTAAATTGGTCAACTTTAAAAATTCATAACTCGAAAACTAGCTCGTTTTTGTATACCTGATATTTTACCTACTGATAGGGGATGTAGAGGAGAACATTTTAATTTTTTTCATAATTTTTATGAATGGGATTTTTTTAGCATTGGGCCAGCTGATCCGTATTATCTCTACCTTAAGCTCTTCTCTCGTCTTTTGTCTTCTTATTTGGCACCATTTTAGAGGAAAAAAGAGCATAAAATGTTAAAAATATTGTCTTCGTTTTATACTCACTCTGCATGAGCGAGGAGAATATAATATGGTCGGCGATTGATCAACCATGCAACAGATTTCAGATGCACGAGTGGGGTGTTCTTTAGCAATAAAATTATTGACGTGTGCAATAAATTGAAATAAAAGAATTAATTTATAATATAAAAACTATAGAGACCGATCTAATGATATACATATATATAAATATAATATATATATTTTTTAAAAATTCTAATAATAATTTTTTTTTCTAAAATTTACCAATATATGGGTACAATCGGATCTACATATTTTTTATTGCATAATTTGATTACATAAATTGTAATTTTTTTCAAATATTTTGTATACTTTTAATTAACAGCCTAAAAATCAAGGTGAAAGTCGCTGTTATGCGTGAGATTTATGTGCCTTTCCCTTTTCTAATGTTAGAGCTTTAAATATAATATTTAACGTCGCATTGTCTCTCCCCTCGATTTTGAGAATATATTAACTCGTTCAAATTATTATTATTTTTTAAAATTACAATATATAACTCAAAGCTCCTGTATCGAAATATACAGGGCGTGATTCACAAAGCAGTTAGCCAGGTTTCTAACCATGTTTAACTTAACCACATTTAACTATACGTGCCTGTTTTACGGGTTAAACCACCTAGTTAAACGTGGTTAAAGCTAAATTTGATTAGAAACCTTGCTAACTGTTTCGTGAATCGCGCCCATTAATAAATAATTTCATGCACGTTGTGCATCCTAGTTTGATTTGCTTACCAGTTTTTCCCCCAGGTTGAGTGGTAGTTGGCTGTAGGGTTGTTGTTGTTGTTGTTGTTGGCGGTTTGGTTGTTGTTGTTGAAGGCGTGGTTGTGGGAGCGGCCGTAGATGGCGCGTCGGTCGCAGGTGCATCCACACAGATAGCGTGCTCGTCCATACAGCCATTAGTCGAAATGCAGGTGCTGTTCAACGCTGTAAACAAAGTTTTCGAGATATAACATACATAATCGACAAAGTTGCTAAAAAATGTCTATGTGTTGGAAACAGGCTCGGACTTGCCATAAGGCTGGGTCAGGGATCTCTGACTAGCATCTCTATTTTTGAACACAGAGAGAGCGTATACAAAAAGTGGCCTCAGACCCCCTTTTAGGTAATCCCTGCTGCCTGCAATGTCTATATTACCCTGACTGGCCACTAGCTTCCCAGTCCGAGCCTGGTTGGAAGCCGTACGAAGTTAGGATGCTCACTTATATTTGTATGTTTTATTCTTGGTCATTTAATATAGCTTCAAGTGATCCCCGATGAGATTTTTTTTTATCCATAAGCCACCATATGATAAAAAAAAAAAATCTTGGTAACTTTTAAAGCTATTGATTTGAAAACGCCTCCTACCCCCTATTTAGGGATCTTCTGATAATGAATAAAACTTATTTTCCGCTAAAAAATTTCTTTTAGTACGTTTGGACTAAAGGAAGGGAAAGGAGCGTACATTATCCTGTAGGTAGGCAACCCAACAATTAAGAAGGAATAAATCTAATTATAATCCTCTTTTGTTTGTTTTCTGACAAGCTCTGACACTGTTATCTTACCCAAGCGCTTAATAATGAGTGATCAAACGGGTTTAAAGCCATATTAACTACAGTTTATTATCAGTGAAACGAGATAAGAATTAGCTACAAATTCGTTTGAACGCCGAATGTAATGATTTAAATCTATGCCATTATTACAAGTATAACAATAGGCAATTTTATCAAAGCTGGATAAAAAAGAGCTAAAATTCTAGATTAAAAATCTGTAATAAATTTTTAAGCCTATATAAAGAGTTATTATTTTTTTTTTTTTAACTTACTATTTTATGTCATGAAATTTTCAAGACTTGAAAAAGCAAAACATACAATAATTTGTGCCGTGCTATGATCTTAAAGCTTTATCTCTTTTGAGACTGAAGTATCGATATCTAAAGGTTTTATTGACATAAAAGAGCATACAAATTATGTTACTTCAGATTTTTCAGAGTCCAAAAAGTACGAGTAAAAAAATTATGAGAAAGATTGCGCTCCTTTTTCGGACTATCCTTTTATTAGGGAGAAGCGTTAGTTGACGCCAGAAAGTCGTACTTTCAATGTTTTTTAAAAAAATAGTTCTTTGCTCTGAAAAAACTTAAAAAAAAAAAACTAATCGTTCCACTCTCTATCTATTTATTTTCTATCATACAAAATTTAAAGTCAACGCTCGCATACTCCATTGATTGCACTGTGAATATTTCCTAATTAACCGCACTTCTGGACCAAGATTACTCTACATAAGGTTTGACGCTCCGCCATCTTGGCGCAGCTTTTGTTCAAGCCTGTGACGTCACGACCAATCACTGACTGCCACGAAATAGGCTCGAGAGTGACAGTTCTCTCTGATTGGTCCTGCGCGAACTGGACGAAAATGTGAACCTAAGCGTCCAACCTTATGTAGAGGGACCTTGCTTTTGGACAGCACGAACTTGATTTCTGCCTCACTTGCTATATATAACTACAGCTGTAATCATCAGAGAGAGCCAGATTTGCAATGAGATATTTGAATGTGAAAATTTTACTGACTTAATAGAAAGAAGGGGTAAAAATATGATACTGTGAATTTTTTCGGATTTTTCTAAGACCAGGAACTATTTTTAAAACATTATTGAAAGTCTATTTTGATGACGTCACGGGCGGCACTCCTTAAGAAAAAGGATAGGGCAGTGCCGCCCGTGACGTCATAAAATAGACTTTCAATTTTTTTGAAAATAGTTCCCGGTGATGGACCCGGTCTTAGAAAAATCTGAAAAAATTCACAGTAGTATATTTTTGCACCCTCTATCCATTTCTGCAATAAAAAAATTTGAGGTCGGTACTCTATTTTGGGATATGTAAGTAGATTAGTCTTAGATTACTGAGGCTATCAATATCAAAAGAGTTTTGGTTCACCACGCCTCCATAGACTACGCTTAAAAGGATCTACACCGACGGCGGCTCCAGGCAGTCTCACGCCCAGACCCTTCAGCGCTCACCGTCGCGACCCTCCTACTCACCGGGGCTTCGCACGCGGGATATATCAGGGCTAATTCTCTATTGATAGGGGGTATGGTCACTCCCTTCCGGCTTATGAAGACCAAATTCTGGATTCTGATTGGCTTAGAAATAACCCTTTTTGCTGAAACGCTTTCCTATTGGTTAAAAAGGGGTTATTTTCTTGTTGTTTACAAATTTCAACAATCAAATTTTTCTTGTAACGGTCGGGAGTGACTTTACCCGGTTCAATAGAGGATTAGCCCTGGGATATATTTATCATCCTTTAACTTGCATAGTAACATGTTCTCTGAGATTTGTACACTTACGTGCGAGACACTTGCCGCCGTACTGCGTGTACCCCGACTTGCAGTGGCAAGTGGCAGTCTGTCCCTCCACCCCCATGCAATCGGACAGGGGGTTGATGCACGTTCTGAGGGAGTTGCTCTCCACACAACCCTGGCCTACAGCTGAAATAAATAAATAAATAATTAAATAAATAAATAAATAAATAAATAAATAAATAAATAAATAAATAAATAAATAAATAAATAAATAAATAAATAAATAAATAAATAAATAAATAAATAAATAAATACTCACGTGCGAGGCAGATAACGTTCTCTTCGTCAACTTTGTAACCATCCATACAGTCACATTTGGCTATCGTGGCGTTACACTTCAGGAAGCTGGCAACGTCACACGTGCTCCTGGTCACAGTGCAGTCCTCTCCGAGACCTGTCAATTAATATACACAGTCACGTCAAGGAAATTTTTATTATTTTTTTTTTTACGCAAACTTACTTCTAATTACTAATTACTTACTAAGTTTGAAACCCCGAACCTTCCGAAACCCTAACTTGAGCGTTTCGCGGGCTCTTCCAGAACGGAGGCGGCCACGGCCTTGCAATCCATTACGACATTTGCCTGCGACTGAGAGAAACGTGGAAACCTCAGCCAGGATGGACACTACAGCTTTTGTCAATGAACCGGAAGTGCAATGGCCAGGGGAACCACACATGGTGGAAAAACGCATCGATTTACCCCTGGGTGGGAAACGTGTTTTCTGTTGAAAATTGTCACCCATCTAGCTACTAACCACGCTCGGCGTTGCTTGACTTCGGTGATCTGACGAGACCCGATCAAGCGCACTGCGCCACAACTCCAGGTAAAATAAGGCTTAATTTTAGCAATCGTAGCCTTTTTTTTTTAAATGTATTTTAACTAAAGATTAAAAAAAAAATTCAGCTTATAGTTTGAGCAGTTCTTTTATACCCATTCCTTAATTTAAAAGAGTTTGGGTCATCTTTCACCCCTTCCCCTTGAAAATACTAGGGTTAATACAAAAATTCATGCAAAATTAGCTTAATATTAAAAATCTTAAATATAATTTGAAACCTAGGCAATCTTACCTGCTGCCCTAACAAGAGGACAAAGGGCGAGAAGAAACACGACGCAGCCACGGGACATGGTGAGCTGAGAGTGGGGTACTTGTGTCGAGCAAATTAAGTGGATGTCAGGTGGAGTGGCTTATCAAATATTGCAGATGATAGCATATGATGAGGCAGTTGTACATGAAGGGAGAGACACAGGCCTTGATTATATCACCTTAATTAAAAAATACGTTCACCATAAAAAAAAATAATTTCATATAATTTTATTATACTGTACAACAAAATAGAGAAAATAAAATCGAAACAATCAAGTTTTTAGAGTAATGACCTATGAGTTTGGAGCGAGGCAGGGTAAGGATGGTGGCCAGGGCCTAGCTGTTAAACGTCCCAGCATTCACTGAGGTAAGATTGAGGAAACCGTGGAAAATCTCAGTTAGGACGGACACCTCTATTTTTTTTTTATCAATAGACCAAAATGATGTCCAAAGCACATACAAGTGCATCACGAGATGAATTTATAATTTAATGTGATTTTTTTGTGGTTTCTCTAATGTAACCATGCCTCTACTAGTCACTATAGGATAATATTTGAAGCCTCGATGAACTAACTCGATAACAAAGAGTCAACATCAGCTGCAGCTAAAAGCGTGGATTATGTTTACAACGACGTTGATGAGAGACAACACTTATTTTAAGTGAGTGTCGTATATCATCCTGATAACACTGATAACATCACGTGGCTTAGTGCGAGCAGAAAATTTTTAGTTTTAGCAACAATTTTTGATTGAGTTTATATTCGTATTTATGCAATAATTCTTACAGAATCAATCAAGTACTAAAATATTGAATTCATACATTACAGTAAAAATATAATAATTTAGTTTTTATTTACGTGTTACAGAGAACACATTTTTTTTTTTCAATTTTACTAAAGAATAACAGGCAATTTTACGGAAGCAACTTACTTATTTTTTTCCTACAAAACTTTTCTTTTTCCATAATTTAGATGAAAATTACTATAACTTTTCTTACAAACATTTTAAAAAATAGTTTCATCTTTAGGCATGCAAATGGAGTTTTATATAATATATAATATAATACTATTTTGTAAGTTTCTGGATTCTATATAATTCTTCCATTAATTGCTTCGCGCCTGTAAAATATGCTACCCAACGTACAGTTTAGCTCAACAGGTTGCCTATATGCTAGGATGACGCGCGAAAAATTTAAACTTTCAATCAATTTCTGAATTAATTTTTCTTTTGATGAATTTTTAACTATTGTATAGCAAATATCTTGATAATAATATGCTTTAAAATCTTGCCCTGTTCTTATTTTATACTTAAGAATTATTTTTTCTTTAACGTATGTTCAATGTTTTAATAAGAGTTCAACTATTTGAGTAAAATAAGAAATAACTATTCACAGTAAAAACTCGTTATCACACAACTTATAGAGGTCTTTCACCATACGTCACAACAATATGACGTCACGTGAATGTAGGCAAAAAGCACCTATTTAACATGGTAGTAGCATACCAAAAACTATTTATTTTCTGCGATATGACAATCGTGGTACTTTTGACAATTATTTTATATGATAGATTGAAATGTCAAGTAAATGGAAAAAAATACAATATTTGCCAATGATATCTGTGAAAAATACAATAAATCATTAAATAAAATGTAAATCGACTCCAAATTTCACGTCAATAATGATCATTTTAGGACACTTATGCACTGATATTAACCCTAAGATGCTTCAAAAAAATCAGCCAATCACCGACCATTGCTTTCCCCGCGGACTTTTGAATACGAGGGGGAAACGGCACAACAAAAAATAATCGAAATAATGATAAAGAAGCTAGGTAAAATAAAAAAAATGTATATGTTCAAGTTATGTATATTTATTTCTTACGTATATATTATTACTAAAAAATAATAAAAATATGTTAAATTAGGAGGAATAAATCAAGTGATTCCAGTTCCCTCTCAGTATACCTACTGCTGAATGTAAACAACAACAAAGCCAAGCAAACGCTATATTATTAGGTAGAAATTGAGTCCGCGGATCAAACGGGATTAAAGACCAATGCACGTAAAGGTAATTTTCTTATCTTGTTTCACTGATAATGACCTGTAGTGGACATAGTCTTTAATCCCGTTTGATTCACAGGTTATGATTTACCTTTGTTTATAATTTCACCTAGTTACGGTTAATTAAGGAGACCCTTTACCTGGCAAAATTAAATAAAAAGGCCTGTCATTGCATAGTCTTACAAAGAAAAATGGCCACAGTGAAAACATTTTTACCAACCTAACTAGATTTTACTTCACTTTTACTTCTGGATATATAAGTCATGTGTTACACAAACAGGAAAGTAAATAGAAAATATGAATTTCAAGATAAAGAAAGAGGTAAAAACTACAAGAAAAAGTACTTTTTTTTTAAATGTTTTATATATAAAGCTTTATTATTTTCCAATGAAAGCTGCCAAAAGGAGATACAAAGCAAAGTCGTTTACTCGACAATTTCTCATCACTGGCCCGACATACACAATCAGAGTGGTAAATTCTCAGTCAAACTGGCAACGCTGCATGCATACTTTTATAATGTTAAACTTCAGAACTTGAAAACTAGGTAAAAATTTGATATAAATGGTATTTATTTTTAATTATTACTTCAGGATTTCATGATATTGCACACTTAAAAATATATAAAATGCATCTCCTTACTAAAAAAACAAATAAAATTGTTTTACAAAATAGAATATTTCATTGAAATACGCTAGAAAGGGCAATTTATAAAAAAAATTAGCATACATTTTAGTCTAGCAATTTTTAGAACTGGGATTTGGTATCAAATTTAAAAGACAAAAGCAAATTTCTTTGTAAATATTCCATTTTTTCTTTCAGAAAAACTTTTTTTAGTAAAAAAAGAAAACTACATTTTATTTTGTTTCATAAAATTTCTAGCACATAGTAAATTAAAACTTGGCTATTATCAGGCCATTTCTATGATATTAAAGCCGTTTTGTGCCGTGATATTACCTATCTATAGTCACCATTTTGAACTGAGAATTTATCCCTCTGTTAGCAGGACGACTGAACAAAAATCTGCTGAACAAT
Source organism: Siphlonurus alternatus (assembly GCA_949825025.1). NCBI lineage: Eukaryota > Metazoa > Arthropoda > Insecta > Ephemeroptera > Siphlonuridae > Siphlonurus > Siphlonurus alternatus. Next base: position 18,637,987 of record OX463786.1, read on the forward strand.
TTTTTGTGCAGAGCAGAAAAAGTTCACCATCTTTTAAAATGTCAGGCATACACTTCATACAGCAAAAATAAATTATTATTATCATTAACAAATAAAACTGCTAGAAATAAAAATCTTAAGAATATGTGCATCTTACACAATAGTGATGACTTTACGCTTTAATATTTTGCATGAATAACAAAAATTATTACATTTATTAATTATTAATGTAAGGGTGCAAAAATTGCTTAAAATATTTTAGTATAACTGCCATCAAAAATGTATTCAAATTATATATATATTTTTTTTATACATTACCAGTACATGGGAAAAAATTAAAGATTATTTATTTACTTAAGATTATGATTTTTCAATATTTTGCAGATACTTGAGGGACTATGATACACTTTTTTTTTTTTAGCAACAATGAGATATTAGAATGTGAAAATTTTAGTGGCTTAATCGAAAGAAGGGGTAAAAATATGGTAATGTGAATTTTTTCAGATTTTTCTGAGACCGGGAACTATTTTTAAAAAATTATTGAAAGTCTATTTTGATGACGTCACGGGCGGCAGTCCTTAAGAAAAAGGATAGGGCAGTGCCGCCCGTGACGTCATAAAATGGACATTCAATAATTTTTTAAAAATAGTTCCCAGTCTCAGAAAAATCTGAAAAAATTCACAGTACCATATTTTTACCCCTTCTTTCGATTAAACCACTAAAATTTTCACATTCTAATATCTCATAGAAAAATCACATGTAACTCTGAAGTAAATACAAAGAAATTTTATTAAGTTATAAAATGAGATACTGATAAACTGATGGTCGTAACTTTGGAATTGCATTCATAAATAAGGCTAGGATAATCTCACAAAGTTATCCATGCAAACGTAAAGTATCAAAAACAGATGGTCAGAAAGACAAGACGTAAGATCTTAGGGGTCTTTTTTATAAAGTGAGGTGGGCTTATTGCAACAAAGTATTGTTATATAATATCCATTGACAGGTTTTAAGCACTTAATAATGTTACTTTTTTACCAGTGTATACTTAAATTATTTATTATGAAAAATTGCCTATGAGATTTATTTTAATTAAAGAAAAGGATAGACAATCCGTAAAAACACAAATTATCAAAAGTTGATAAATGGTATATTCAGAGAGGTTGTAGAAAAAGAAATAGATGCAAAATTGTGTGGTCCACAGAAAGATTGATTGTTATTATAAAGTTTAGGGTATACTTGTGGCATTCAAAAAGCAGGTAGTCAGAATTTTGGACTAAATTTTGGTCTGATATTATTATTTAAAAATATATCTTCTAAAATTCAAACTACCGTAAGTGCTTAAGTTGTGAATATTTTACACAGTTTGGTCAATGGACAAACATATATGACAATGCTCAGAGAGTGCTTGGTATTGTTGCCTTTCTCAAACAAAATTATTGCAGTGTAGGTCACAATTACAAAACAATTTACAGTAAAATTACACAAATATGATGCAAATAATTTCACAGACCTTTTTAACTGACAAAAATTTAAACATATAGGGCATTAAAAATAATAATTTTAAAAAAATGCAAATAAATATACAAAAGTATCAGCAAAAATGTGAATAAAACTCAAGCGTTAAGTAAAAAAAGCATCCAGAAATTCCATATTGCATCACATTAGAGAATTACAGACCCCAAATAAAAAGGTTTCCATCGTAAGAAAGTTCTGGTTATATTTTAGGTTCAAAACTTGGCCAATAGTTCTACAGTCTTAACAATTGTGCTTGAAAAAAAGCTGCTTCAATGTGTCACAAGTTTCGATTAAAAAAACTTAGTTGATATGAAAAAAGGCTGTTTTCCAAGGGTTGTCTAATTACAAAGTTTCTAGGTCATTTTACAACTATTTTGTTGGTTGCTATAATTTCTTCAACAAGGGTACCAAGCTTTTTAGTGAAAAAACAATTCTACTTAACAGGGCATAGCCAATCAAAATAGGTCTGCCAATATCTTGATTAAGAAAAAACTTTCACTCTTTAAGCTTATGGGCAGAGTTTTTACCAACTTGCAAGAAGGTGGTTTTAAATTTTCTAGAAACAAAACATCACAAAATTTGACCTCATGGACAAGTTTTTAAGTTAAAATAAAGCCAGAAACTATCTAGCTACGGTGTATCCTTTGATCGCTCTACAAAGTTCGTCATATTTAATTTGGTTTTCCTCGTGAACGTTACCATCAGACGAAAGCCACGTTAAATGTTACGGCCAATGTAGTGTCTCTCTGACCAGAAGGAAGAAGGAGAGGGGGTGCTCTAGAAGGTCTTTCGATGCAGCGCTCGCTGTCCTTCCTCCTCAAATTCTCGCTTCGACACCCACATTTTCTTGAAGGTGTCCAGGGAGGCGAGGATTGAACCACCGATCCACGTCGAGTAAAGACGCTCTTGGGGGGCCGATATCTGCGGAGAATAACGGAGAGATAAGACCATGGTGAGGTATCAAATCAGCTTTTGGTGTTTCAAGTAAGAAAAAGGGGAAAAAAGGACAACAAAGCATAACAAAGTTTTAGAGGTTTCTTCCAGGAAAGAAAAAAACAAAACAAGCAAAAAAATATTTAAATCAGATCACTCCCTAAATTGATGGATACAATAATAATTACATTTTGTTTTAGCAAAACTCAATTGATGCAGATTTCCTTCTTTCCCATATGTCAAACCTGTCAACTCAAGAGTAGAACCTATAGACAGGGACAGAGGAAAGGCCGGGTTGCATACAGTGCCCGACAACCCTTAGGATGAGAGGCATAAGGTGACTGGATGACGAGGTTGCTAGAATAGGAAAGGAGGCGGCCTTTCATCAAAGACTACAAGTAGACAACTCACCCTAATCTTGATGTCTTTGGGTGCCAGCTTCCTCATCTCTCCAAGCAGTCTGTCTCCGAAACCCTGCAACATTACAGCACCAGTTAGAACCAGGTTAACTTATCACACTTCAAATGAATAAAACAGAGCTTCTTTTCTTTCATGTTTTTTTTAAATAGACAAATGTCTCAGGCATATTTTTTATTTTTATTTATTTATTTATTTTTTTTTTTTTTTACACCTGCTCTATTTGTAAGCACTATCACATTGAGTACATAAAAGACCAATATATGGAAACTCTCCCAAGAGTATGGTATTACCTATAGTAAACGGAGAAACACAAAAACAACAAAAATAATATAAAAGGCATCACATTGAAATATTTTCTAATACTTGTCTGAGAAATGTGACAACTAATTATGGCAGTCAATTCTGTAAAATTATACTGCTGGCTGCTGGTAGATCATTTACACGATTTTATAATGTTAATTAGATATAAATCCTCGTTTGAGCACATAGTTCAAATTCTTACCACTAGGTTCTCCACCAAGCTTTATAGCCTGAATTGAAATTAGAAGAATTTTAATTTTTTTTTGGGATGAATGGACGGAGTATTTATTTCCACCAAAAATAAAAATCTTTAACTCTTTATCTCTAAGGTCCAGCAAATCATGGTAACGTTTCGTAAGGTGTACACTTTTCCTGTTCAATAAAGAGCTGAAGGTAGGACTTACCTTGAAGAGGGTTGAGCCACCCGAGAGCACGATGTTCTGGTAGAGGACCTGTCGCAAGTCCAGGTCTGACTTCTGGATCGCGAAGAGCAGCACCTCATGCAGTCCCTCGTACTCTTCGCCTATCAGGTCTGGTCGGAACAAAACCTCCGGGGCGCGGAACCTGGCAGGGCCAACCTGACGACAGACAAGGAGGAAGGAATTATTAAAAGACGTAATTCTCTCAACGATCAAACTAGTTGATATGTTAGGTTTGCCATTTAATTGTTTACTTTAATGCTGTAATACTCATTTATCTTATTTGGCTATACTAAAATCTATTAGCCAACTAATGCATCATTAAGTAATTGTAGATTTTGTACAATTTTTTTTTAAAAATTTAAGATACTGTATTATGTGTTCTATATATTTTGGATGTGCCAGAATAACACAAAGATAAAGACATATTGTTGCAGTATGTATACAATATTTATGGTTTTAATAACTTTATTTTTAAATTGACATGTATTATAGTTGTTTACTTTCTATTAAAATTAAACTAAGGATTTTTTTTATGAAATTTCGCATGACATAGACACTTAAATAGAGCAATTTTTTTTTAAGAAACACATGTTTGGATTTTTAAGAATACATAGAGCCTAAAGTCTTAGATAGAATATAAGGAAACATATGAATGTAGTTTTTCGAAGATGTGAGTACAATCATTGGGTAGCTTTGCTCTAAGAGAACCAATGTTTTCTTATGGGAAAACTGAACAAAACGTAATTTCATATAAATTGGAGCAAGTGGACTTTCGTTTACAAGGATAAAACATTAACGAGGCACAATTTCCATCACTTTAGACGTACCTCCAAGGTGCTCCCGTCGGGCAGCTGGTACTGCACCCTCTCACACTCAACCGTCTCCTCCTTCTGGGGGTTCTTCGAGAGGTAGCACGCCTTCTCTTTGATGGTGCGTACAATCTCAAACTCTGCGGTCGTTCTGAAGTTGACACCCTCCTTGCGAAGAAGCATCCTGTAGACACGAGGGAGAGTTAGAGGCAGGAGTAATTGTGAAACCCAAAGACAAAGTTCTTTAGTTTTTACAACATACTTATTACAGGATTATTACTATATTTCATGAATCAAAGAATTAAAAAAAAAAAAAATACTAAATAAAAAAATTACAGAATTATTACTATATTTCATGAATCAAAGAATTAAAAAAAAATAAATAAAATGAGAAGTGATATAATTAAAATGAAACAATTGTAAATTACTTTTTGAAATTTGATATAAAAATATTCTTAGAATAAATTAATTATGTACACAACAACTATGATACTGTAATGGATGTACAGTATTGCTATCAGTAACCAGCAAATAGGATTAAAGGTGCATTCAGATGGCGGTTTTTATCATGCGGCGCGACGCGAATTAATGCGCATTTGCTGTAACATCCATTGGCGGCCATATTGGGCGATTAAAAGAAAAAGAGCATCGTAATTAACGCGATTACCTGCGAATTCGCCGCCGCATAGGATTTCACAGCTTTTAAGTTAAAATCGCGCCGCGTCGCCGTTGCCGCCCATGAAAATCCACCTTTATTTTATCCTGTCTGGAAGCTAATGTAATACATACATAAAAATATTAAAAAACAAAACTCTTTTGGATAAGTGACTATCAATACAGTATTTGATGATAATTTTTGAAGTTTTTGCCAGGGTATTACCTGAGATATCTAGTGACGTCACGTCCCGCTACATCTACTCTCATGATGCTGTGTGGCATCGCAAAGCCCTCGTAGATAGGCACAGCGTGAGTCACTCCGTCTCCGGAGTCCAAAACTACGCCTGTCGTGCGACCCGTAGCGTACCTGCAAATGAGAAATGAAGTCAACATCAACTGTGATATGTTTATTTAGCATTTTCTCCATAAGAAATCATAAAAATATGTACTACAGTATATAACAATTTGGGGCAGTTTTTTTTAGTTATCAATTTTTTAGTGGGAAAAATAATATACAGTAATTTGTAATACAGTTCTCATTGGATTCATTACAATCACTTTCATTCAATGATAAATACTGTACTTAAAAATATTAGTTAATTTTTTTTACACTAAAATTGTAATGCTGTTATAAAAAGAAAAGTTTGCTATAATTTTTAAAGAAGTTAAGCCAACATTAAATATTTACTGGTATTATTTCACAACAATACACAGTGTTGTGCAGGTCTATTTGTAGATGGCCGAGGTAATAATACTGCTGTAATGGATGGAGTCATTGTATGCACACATTTTATTACATAAAATAAATTAGGCCCTGAGTGGGGACAGTAGCATAGCACCAAAGGCACTACATCGCTAAGATTCACATCAAAGTGCTACTCACAGGCTGAGCACGGCTTGCATGGAGACGTAAAGTGCGGGAACATTGAGGGTCTCAAAGAAAATCTCGGCCGCCTTCTCTCGGTTCCGTCTGGGGTTGAGAGGAGCCTCCGTGAGCAGTACCGGATGCTGAAACACGGCACAGCGGTTGTGGTAAAATAAATTATAATGATAAGTTGACATACATGTATACTTTGTTGGACAATGATAGTTTTTTTAAACACGTTTCAGTTTCAATTTTTTTTTTTAAGTTAGCTCTGTACTCACAAGATAAACATAAAGTTAACTTCAAGCAAATAGACTTACTGCTTACCTGACATTATTAGCCCCATGCCTAATTTCTCCTTAGTTGTCCAATACAATATGGACTTCAAGACACCTAATGATGAAGTGTTACCAAAATTCTATCTAAACCCCCGTAAAACATAAATAAAAAAGTAAATACAGTACCGTAATTAAAAAAAAAAAAAAAAAAAATGAAAATGAAAATGAAAATTATTAAAGCAAATTTTTAGAGGAGAGTAACTTTTTTATTCAAAATAAATATCACATTGACGATTTTTCAATTAAATAAGGTAATTGGAATACGTAGAAGAAAAAATAATAGAAATTGAGAAAAAATTCCAATTTTCTAACATGGTGGCTTATGGAAAACATTTTCCCAACAGGGAACACTTGAAGCCTCTATGCTTATGGAAAACGGAGGGTTAATACTTTTTTTACTTAACAAGGAAAAATAACATATCCCTAATAGAGGCCTCAAGTCGGCTGATTTTGCAGTGATCTTACTAACTACTGTGATGTGAAAAAAAAAATATAATATATTGTTATTAATGCAAATTTTTATAAGAAATAAAGATTTTAATTCAAAACTAATGGCCGTAAGTTGCAGCCACCTATCCAAGAATAATCCGAGGATTATCCGTGGATTATTTACTAATTAAAATTAAAATTCTCGGATAATTGTCGGATTTTTCTAAGATAGGTTGGCTGCAACTTACGGTCATAAAAAAAAAAAATTAATTTTTTAGCATGGTGGCTTATGGAGATAATGGAACACTTGAAGGCTCTGTTCGGTGGTAGGTCCAACTAACCTCCTCAGAGAAAGCACCCAGCTGGTCCTTGCTGTAGATGTACTGCCAGATCCTCTCCATATCGTTCCAGTCCGTCACGATACCGTGTTCCATCGGGTACCGGATGCTCAGCAGACCACGGTGCTCCTCGGCCTTGGGGCCCACGAAGATATCCCCCTCCAGGGCTCCGGCCATCACGCGAACATGCTTGGGGCGGCCAATGCTGCAACGAGAATCAGTTGAAATTGTGGTCTTTGTCAAAACAATGTGATAGCGATTCTTTGATGATATGGGTTGGTTTATTATTATTAGTAGAAATTTACAAAAACACCAAGGAAATTTTATATCAAGTATTTAAAATTTTCTTGCAAAAAAAAAAAAAAGTAACAAAAATTTAATAGCATGTAATACAATAAAATAAGGCTAGATTGAATTAAAAATAAAAACATTATATACTGTAATTGCCAAAACAAATTAGAGTTGTCTAAATAATGTAAAAAGTTGCTTAGATTTGCTCAAATTCTCTAAATGCATTCAGTTTTACAGTACATTCTAATATACACCACGGCATTTCAGACTTCCACATACAGAAGACACTTTGGTAAGTTATACTTACTAGTTTGGGAAACGGCATTTTGGAATTTGGTCCCCGGCAAAGCCAGCCTTAATCACTCCAGAACCCTGAGAACAGAAAGTACATTTTATGACAAGAATCAGTGAAGAATGGAGTTATGAACTGTCGGAGTGCTGTTGAGAAGTTAATTAAATGATTAAAAACAATGATTTAAAAAACAAAGAAACTACCGGTACAGTTCATCAATTACTGTACGGTATGTAGTCAAAATGTACATAGTGTAAAACATATATGAATGAACTGTCTCAATCTTCAGTACAGTGTCAAACTATCAAACATTAAAAATTGTAAAATAATATGCATAGAGCGTCCGAGAGTCATGGCACCACCAGCCCACGCTGTGAAACAAGTATGCATACTGTACTGTATCACGGGCCACCGGAATGGACCGGGATTAAAAAATATGGCCTCTGCAGACCTCTACCCTGGTTATCTGTCTGGACAACTGCTTTTTGAATCACTCCCAACAAACAAGCATATGGTATGCATGCAGGTTAAAAAATATTGCCATAAAATCTTACAAGATGAATTCCATTTTAGAAAGTGAATATTTCTTATTTGCAGTTCAATATCTCAAGACTAAAAAACTGCATATTTCCCGTGTTAATATATATAATAAACGTTTTAAGGATATAAAAACAACAGAAAACATAAAATACGGCTGCTAAATCGCTTAAAAACTACACCCACGGCCACCTGCAGAAAGCCTTGACCATGAATGGGCGTGCTCGGAAAGTCAACGACCTCCTGACAAAACTAGACACGACAAGAGGGTGATTTTGGTGTCAAAAGACGCGGAATAACTTGGGGATTCTGTCGCAACTGAAAATCTCATCAATAACTTACGTTGTCAATCACCACGGGTTGATTTACAATCACATCATACGGCTCCATTTTTTAGTGTCACAGTCACCTGGCAGAAAGCACAAGTACCAACATGATACAATAAGGAATAAAATTTAAAAATACAATTTTTGTACCTAAAAAGCCACAAATATATCTTAAATAATACAATATAAATTAATAGATATTAAAGTTTTAATTTTTAATTGGTATACTATCTAATAAAATAATTATTTTCTTTTCGAAGTTGTCAAAATAAATTTGAGCGGCCATTTTAAAATTACTTAAAAATGTCAACAAACAAGAGTAAAGAAGGGAAATTACATTTTGCTGCTGTTGCAGGGTTATTTGCAGCTTCTGGGAGTTTTTTTGGTAAACTGGCTGGTTCTCCAGAGTTCATAATTAATTTTTCAACTTTTTTGCCCGTCTATTTTCACCTGCAAGCAGAATCGGTAAGTCTGGTCTGCACCAGATCATCAATATTTTTGTCTCATCCTTTCCCTTTCCCATCACATTGACATGCATTGCTATTTTTTTAAAAAGAACTACCTCTTTGTAAATGGATTTTAGATTGTATAGTGTATGTATTTTGACAATACTGCATGAATACATTGAATTCAGTAAAGGTGCTTTCACATATTCGAAAATCGCTACGGAAACACTCCGTAGCAAATGTGTTGATTTTGCTGCGGCGATCCGTAGCTGCACCGTAGCACCTCGCGATCGATCTACGGAACTCCGTAGCAAAATCAAGATGAGTTTGATTTTGCTACGGCATTCACATGATTTTCCGCCGCAGCTGCCGCAGATGAACGAGAATATGTGAAAGGCCTACGGCATAGCTACGGAACTCCGTAGCGATTTTCGAATATGTGAAAGCACCTTAATACACACTATGCATATGTATAATAAATGGCAGTGTGTATAAGACCTTAATTTTTTTTTTAATATTTTCTAGTGCATTGCATGTTTTCAGAATACTCGGTCCAAATAATTATTTTATAGCGTGAAATATCTGATTCCTACTGTTCTTCCATTTAATTCTATGTTATTTTTTGCTAATGTCAATAAACCCCATCTAATACACTCCCACTCCACGCAAGGCCTGTCCCAATCCTACCAGCACTCTATTTATAAGTGATTGACGTATTGCGCAGGTGTGGCCGCTGCAGCTGCTGTGTCTGGTGCTGATGATTGCCGGGAATGCCCTTGTGTGGACGTTCTTCGTGCAAGCTCTGCAAGGCTCCAAGTCCTCTCTGCCAGCCACCGTGCTCAGCTCAGCCACCAACTACGTTACTTCGGTGAGACCTTAATGAGAACCTTCAACGAGACGATTCTCTCAGACTGCATGTGACGACATGTTCTCTCAGGCTCCCTAACCCACCGGTACCTGTTAAATGAAGGGAAAAATTAATTCGTATGAGTCACGGGGAAGATCACTTTACAATCTTCACATGACAAAATTTTTAAATTAGCTACTACAAATTAAACATCAGGCACAGACCCAGAAGCAAATTTCAGGAGGGGTCAGGAAGGCCAATGTTAAAAAAAATTTGAAGTTAAGGAAGTGCCTAAATTGCCCACGTTAAATCCAAAATTTTGGAGGGAACTGCTGCCCTGCCCCCCCCCCCCTCCCCCTGCCCCCAGCCACCACCCTCGATCTGCGCCTGAAATACATAATGCACTTTAAAATCTGTTGACTCCTAAAAAAAACACATATCCTTCTTTATTGGCTTACTAGAAGTAAAGCTAAAACGTGGGCATAAGAAAAGAAAGAAGAAGACATGTCCTGTAATAATAAAATGTAAAATATGGTACTGCACTGTATTTAAAAGTCTAAATATCTGATGTTCCAGGCCCTGCTAGGCAGACTCGTGCTCGGAGAGATGTCTGGTGTGCTCTGGTTTGCTGGGACATCGCTGGTTGTTGCTGGAATGGCACTCATCGTCAGGGCCAAGACAACCAAGGTGGACTGAGACGTTAGTGTGTGCACGGACTTGGGACAGTGTTACTGAAAGACTGTTTCTATGAGGGGAGGAGGGCAAATAAATAAAGCAAGTGTAAATAAAGTGTAAATAAAGCAAATTAAGGGACTGTTGAAATCTTTCACAACTAAAGTTGGTATGAAGTCAAGAGTCAAGAGTGCCACGCTCACTTCCCCTCCGTCTTCCTGGGGGATGGTATTGCAGGAAAGAGGAGAATGTGAGACTAGGGCTACATTTTTGCATTCTTATCTAAATATTTACTTCCCCCCACCACTCCAGATATTTGACAATGTTTTCTGATTTCTTCCAATATCAGAGGCGCATTTGCAGAGGCGCTAATGGAATAGTCATGGAGGGGAAGTAATATTTTAGAATACATTTAGATATTCAGTTATGGAATATTAAAAAAAAAGCTAGCCTAAGTAAAACATTTTATTGCAACAATATGACACCAAGATAGGTCAAGCAGGCTCATATCTTCTGATGAAGTGTTACCCGTTTTTTTTTTTTTATCTTTTTTTTTTTTTTTTTTTTTTTTTTTTTTACAAAAATTATAAGTGGTGCACATTTCAATTTTATTTTTGAGCCCATTGCCTGTATTAATTAAATGTGATAAGTGCTTGATTTTAAATTAACTGCAAAATGTTGTTTTTGATACAGGTATGAATTATCTGTGTTTTGTTATTTCGTCGCCTCAGAATGCAAGTCGCGTAAGTACAAAAAAATTTGATGCAACTTTGAACCTTATTTCAATATAACTTAAAGCTCAAAGTCCCATCAAATTTTTTGGTACTTACGCGACTTGCATTCTGAGGCGACGATTTGTTAATAAAATATACAGTAATCCTAATAAAATAATTTTCAAATCATTGTTTGTTTTCATCAAAAATGAAATAAAAATACACTTCTTTAGTTATATAATATACCAAGTATTTTTTATTAAAATTGGCTTATAATTTGTACACATAAAAGTTTAGTTAATATACTGCTTAAAAAAACATATGAGATTTGATATCGCTGACAATGAACTACACTAAATTCAATAATGAAATCACACCAAGAATTATTAAATCACTAGCATTCATGTTCAACTATTTTAACTCCCTTTGAAATGCACATTATAAATGTCAACAAATTAAGTCAGATATACAGGGTTTCTTTTTATGAATTAAAAATTCACCCTTTGCAAAGATTTTTATTTTTAAATATTATTTTAAGTAATGCACGAATCCTTCCGTTTTTTACTATCTTTAGAAGCAGCGGTTAATGATGGGGTAGTTTAAGAGTAGCCAGTCCAATAACACCAGCTCATTGTCAGAAGTCAACTGAACCTTCTATGATGACTCTTTCTTATCTGTGATAGAAATTGTAGGTTCAGTAGCCAGTCCAATGGAACCAGCTCATTGTAAGGAGTCTCTTGAACTGGCTACTGATAGTCTACAGTGACTTTTCCCAGAGATATTGAACAAGTATTAAGGGTAAGGTAACGCCACCAATGTTAAAAAAAATCCCTCTCACAAAAATTCTGAAAAAATTTTAAAATGTTCTCCTCTACACCCCCTATCAGTAGCTAAAATATCAGGTATACAAATACGATCTAGATTTTGAGTTATGAATTTTTAAAGTTGACCAATTTAACATGGGAGTTTCATTTCTTCATGTTAAAGTAGTCAACTTTAAAAATTTATAACTCAAAAACTAGATCGTATTTGTATACCTGATATTTTAGGTACTGATAGGGGATGTAGAGGAGAACATTTTAAATTTTTTTCAGAATTTTTGTGAGGGATTTTTTTTAACATTGGTGGCGTTACCTTACCCTTAAAACCATCCCACCAATGCCACTTTTGGAGTACAGTAACTTTAAATGAACTGTACATTAAATTCATGATTATGTGTGATACTTAACTTGTTAGTTAATTTAAATATTAATTTTCATATTTAGTATATTTTAACATGCATTTTTACATCATTCTCTTACATGATTTTCTAAATAAATAAAAATATTCAATAAAATAGAAATAAATTAACCTAATCTCAATTATTTAAATATCCATATTATAAAAATTCAAAAACTTGATAATAAAATTATCAACAAATCATTTAATAAAAAAACAAACACTAAAAAAATCAGTCCATATCACTGGCTCTTATACATAATTGATATGCATTTTTTAATTAAATAATAAATATAAATATAAAACATTTTGATTGCCATTGTAAAGTTATTAAAAAAACATAAATATAAATTTATTTCTCACTATAAATTAATTGCATTTACATCTTACTTGTATAGCACAACTCAATTCAGTAAATTATTAGTAAATGCATACTCTGTTTATGGCTAAATTGGGGAATGCCATTAAAACATTTGGAAGAACAAAAGGAAATTAATAGTATTGTTTAGCAGCCAGTGCTTCAAATGGAGTATTGACGTATTTTTTTTTTTTTTTTTTTTTTTTATTATTGCAGAAATGGATAGAGGGTAAAAAGTTATGCTACCCTGATTTTTTTCAGCCCAGGAAGTATTTTTAAAAACAATAATTGAAAGTCCTTTTTGTGACGTCACGCGTCGCGGTAAGTCCTATCTTTTTCTTAAAGAGTGGTGTCTTGTGACGTCACAAAAAGAACTTTCAACAATTTTTTAAAAATACTTCACGGGCTCTAAAAAATCTGAAAAAAATCAGGGTATCATAACTTTTTACCCTCTATCCATTTCTTTAATAAAAAAAAATTGAGGTTGATACTCCATTGATTATGAAGGAAATAGTTCTTCTTTCCTTTTATCATATTATTCGTTGTTTTGCATCCCAAAAAGAAAAAAAAAAGCTGATTTTCACAAATCATCATAAGGTTGCAAAGACTTTCAAAATTTTGCATGATATTTTGCATCTTTCAAATTTTAACAGCTGGTATTCCTATAAGGAGTAGGAGGTTCATTGTTGGTGTTGCATTTTTTAAGGTACAAAATCATGAATAAAAATATGAAAGTAAGCCATCTCCTTCCTTGTTTAATTGTATCAACAAAGTTCTCAAAAAGCTACAGATCTCTTAGGTGGGTTATTAGGAGATATTTGAGATAAAATTATATGCCAATGGGAACAGCTGATATAGTCCGGCCCGCCTACAGTCTTTGTCTTTAATGAGGAACTGGAATCGAAAAATTTTGTTGGCTTAATCGAAAGAAGGGGTAAAAATATGACGTTGTGAATTTTTTCAGATTTTTTTGTGACCTATAACTAATTTTAATTAATTAATTAAGTTGCATTATTTTGAGAGTGCCGCCTCTCGTGACGCCTCTGACGTCACACCATTCTTGTACTTTTGCACTATAGATGAGATTAGGTGAGAACATGCAGGTATGAAAATCAAAATGGCTGGCGCCACGTTTGTAATTCCCCGCTTCAAATTTTTGAAGTTTTAATGTGGGTTACGTTTGATCAATTTTAGCTTTATTTTGTTCGCATACCACTGAAAAATATGGTTGAAATATGATTTAAAACTTCTATCGTGCTCTAATATTGTTTAATACGTAAAAAGTAGAAAATTATGAGAGACTAACTTCTTACACCAAATTAGTTTGCTTTCTTCCTTTAAATAAAATAATTTACTGATAACTGGTGTGCTAGTGGGTTAGCCCAGTGGTAAACGCATCAGTCTTCAAATCTCGTGGTTGCGGGTTCGATTCTTTCTTCCGGCGAGTTTTTATAAATACATTTTTTTTGCTTTAATTTTAATATATTTATGAATTCAAAATTTATAAAATGTGGTTAAAATATGGTTTATACAGCTACTATCAATCATAATTGATAACTTTTTAATAGTAAAGAGAGGGAACAATATTAATAAAAAATTACTTCACTTTTTCGCGTTCCAATAAAACAATTTTCTTTCCGAGGCTCAAAGCTTAATTAGTGTGGCACTGTGGCGGAGAAATTTTCTTTAATTAAATTAAACTAAATTAAAGGAAAGAAAAGTGCCGAGTTTAAAAAATCCTTCGACGTGGAAAATCAAACTCTCCACCACAAGAGTACGAGCTCTGCGTCTTCGCCACTGTGCCACACCAAACTTTGGGACACAATGTGAAAAATGTTTTATTTGAACGTATAAAAGTGAAGTAATTTTTTATTAGTATTGTTCCCTCTCTTTACTATTAAAAAGTTATCAATTACGATTGATAGTAGCTGTAAATCATATTTTAACCACATTTTATAAATTTAGAATTCATAAATATATTAAAATTAAAGCAAAAAAATTGTATTTATAAAAACTCGCCGGAAGAAAGAATCGAACCCGCAACCACGAAATTTGAAGTCTGATGCGTTTACCACTGGGCTAACCCACTAGCACACCAGTTATCAGTAAATTATTTTATTTAAAGGAAGAAAGCAAACTAATTTGGTGTAAGAAGTTAGTCTCTCATAATTTTCTACTTTTTACGTATTAAACAATATTAGAGCACGATAGAAGTTTTAAATCATATTTCAACCATATTTTTCAGTGGTATGCGAACAAAATAAAGCTAAAATTGATCAAACGTAACCCACATTAAAACTTCAAAAATTTGAAGCGGGGAATTTCAAACGTGGCGCCAGCCATTTTGATTTTCATACCTGCATGTTCTCACCTAATCTCATCTATAGTGCAAAAGTACAAGAATGGTGTGACGTCAGAGGCGTCACGAGAGGCGGCACTCTCAAAATAATGCAACTTCATTAATTAATTAAAATTAGTTATAGGTCACAAAAAAATCTGAAAAAATTCACAACGTCATATTTTTACCCCTTCTTTCGATTAAGCCAATAAAATTTTTCGATTCTAATTCCTCATTATATGTTTAAAAATATTCAGGAGGAAGTTTTGAAATTTTCAACAAACTTGCAACTTTTTAGGGGTTATTGAAAAATAAATTAATAAAATAAAAAATACATCTTGAATTTCAGACCCTCTCAAATTAAAGCACTGGTACCAATGAGAAGCTTCAACTGTGACGACACAATTCTCTCAGCCAATAAAAATCCAGCGCGCGAATTGCGCGCACCGACATGTTCTATCAAGCTTCCTATCCTTTAACCCAGCGGTACCTGGTTTTTAATTTTTTCCGACGGTTCTTATGAAGGGCAAGATTAATAATTTATATGAGCCACGATAAAGATCACTTTACACGACATAAAAAACATTTGAGATTTTGTGCAGCATAGAATTTGAATAAAAAAATAAATAAGATTTTTCTCCTAACAAACCTTACGGAGCGATGTCAGAATGCGGCGCTGCGGCATTTTTAAGTTGAAGCTTGTCATTAAAATTAAATATTTTCTTTGTGCATTAAAAATCTTAACTAAAGTTTGCACATATTAGATTAATAAAAATTGTGTTACTGACATTTACAAGCTTTCTTATTATAAAGTATTATGAACACAGCTTATGTAAAATCAAAGATAATTAACCTCCTCATCATATGTATATAGTACTGTATACTGTATATATGCAATCACTTTTTTATCATAATTTTTAATATACCATGTCAATTTTATCTCCGTCATAATTTATTAGGTTCAATAATAATTATTAAATGCTAGTTCTAAGATTTTCATATTTTATGTACAAAAAAATTGTGTTTTTTGACAAAAAAACAAAACAAATCATTTAAGGGCATTGGGTGTAGCACCGGTAGTTGGCAACACTGACGTATCTTCACCATGTTAATTTTTGATCATTGCTCCTCGGAGTAATTTTTATGCTAGAGCTAAGCTGATTGCTGTAGTATCAAGATAATTAGTAGCCCAAGTGCACAATTTGGCTAAATAAAGCCTGATTTAAAGAAAAGTATTTTTTAGTAATTTTTTAAATTTACATGCATTTTTCTAAAATATAAAAAAAATACTTTTCTTTAAATCAGGCTTTATTTAGCCAAATTGTGCACTTGGGCTATTAATTATCTTGATACTACAGCAATCAGCTTAGCTCTAGCATAAAAATTACTCCGAGGAGCAATGATCAAAAATTAACATGGTGAAGATACGTCAGTGTTGCCAACTACCGGTGCTACACCCATTGCCCTTAATGACGTTGGAAGAACGTTACAAAAATCTCATCATGAAATATGAGTCATAACACGATATATGAAACAATGCATCATTCACAAAAAACTTTGTAATATTATTGTAAGCTTATATATGAATACATTAATATCAATGATTGAAATGTCATTGGGTATTTATATCAGAGAGTGGGTAATGAACAAATTATGTTTTACATTAAAAAAATAATAATAAAATAAATAAATATTTATAATTTTTAAGAATCTTCTAAACCAAAATCCAGTCAGTTTGTTGCTGTTTGATTATCAAATTAGAACTAACTAGCCGCCTAGAATACTTGTTGCCCACTTAAAAAATTCCTGCTATATTCAGAGAGCTTTTGCTTGACAAAACTTGCATGAATGAGACAATATCCACAATTCAATGATAATTGCAAACAAAAAAACAGTTCTTAGAAGACCCCTAAATGTGGGGTACTGTTTCTTAACTAATATCTCCAATAATTACTGTGATTAGAGCAAAGTCTTCTACTCGCAAGGGTTATAACAAATAATTGTTTATAATGTCTATCACATGAAGCCTTTTTCATTGTTAAATATGGGACAACGTAGTACCTTATTTCGCCCACTAGAGCAGAGAACAAAATTGCATTGTTGGCGCTAGTTAACCGTTTAAACTTCATAATTAACGGTCATTTTCCATAAATTAACATGTAAATCAACAACCGTCCCATGTTTTTCCTTCACCCGACAGACATTACACAACAAACTTTGTTTACTAACAACGAGCAGAAGACTTTGGATTTGAGTAAAAATTGAAGTTATTATAAATAAAAAAGTACACTCATGCAAGTTAGACAGCGTCACCACTACGCAATCTCCGTCTCTTTATCTTCCCTGACGTCTACTATGATGACAATGTCGTACGGACAACATTCGTCCAGTCTGCAAACGGCACACAGCCAGCCGAGGAATCCTTTCTCGAGGTCCTGTACCTCCGCACGCCACCGCGAGAAGTCCCGGGAGATCTGGGCGAGTCCCGAGTACACTCCGAGCCCCGCGGAAGTGAGCACGATGAGGAACGGATAGCTCAGGATGAGTAGCGGGGGTAGCAGCACGCGAGAGCACGGAACCTGGGAACGTAAAAAAATGTAAACAATAGTCAACCAATTTTTTATAGTGTTCTGTTAAACATAAAAAATTATATTTTGCAACTTAAGTACCAAGGATTTAGAGGAAAATAAGTAGTACTGTACTTCATAACAAATCAGAAGGTAATGTACTTAAATGGTGTGCTTTTTTGCTTTATTTTCGGAGAATTTTTCACAATATTTACTGATAACAATTAATTTATTTTTAGTATTATGTACCGGTACTTAAAGTGCAGTGTTGCAAAAAAATTTTATTAAAAATAAACCTCAACAGAGAAAAGAAATGAAAAAACAAAACAACAACAACAAACATTTTTAATACAAACAAACATTGTAACTGCAAAGTTGGAAGGTTGAGGTAATAATGCTGCTAGTCTACAGGTACCCTGTAAAGGATAATTATGGCATCATGTGCAGTATGTAGAAAATTGCTATGAATTTATGAAAAATAAATGTGAAAAACAAAGACCTAATTTGCTTTTAATTTACGAAAGTCCTACTACAGCTGACTCCCAACGAACCTTGCTGGCTCCGCTGCTGAAGTGCGTCAGCATGTTGTACCAGGTCATGGTTCCCAGGTAAAACGTGTAGACCGCAGCAGCGAGGAACACCAGAGGGCAGACAATCACGGAGAGCAGCAAGACGTGCAGACCACCAAATGGAGTTCCTCGTTTCTCGGGTAGCGCTATAACCTCCAGTTCCTCTCGAGACATGTTCAAACGGACGTCAACGTTTTGAGACTTGCGACCTCGCTTGATGGTGCCTGAAGTTAGAGAAAATATAGTAATTGTTTTGAATCCCGAGTAAAAAACATTGAATCTAGCATAAAAATTCTGAATTTAATTTCTGATTTTTTTAAGTAAAAGAGACCATTTTTTGTAAAATAAAAATATACTGTAGTAGTATTGTTGATAAAAAATCCTCTTTCCTTTTATTAAGAAGTAACACAAATGGTGTTGAGATATTAATTTTTTAACAAATACTTACTAAACATGATACAGTAATATTGTTACAGTATAAAACTTCAACTCTACTGTATGCAGGCGCAGATGCAGGAAAAAAATGGGATTTGGGGGTGCCTCTATAGGGCCAATGTTTAAAAAAATTGTAGTGGGGGAAATGCCTATATTGACCATGTTAAATCCAACATTTCGGAGGATGCAGCAGCCCCCCAACTCCCCCCCTGGATCCGCTCCTGACTGGATGCTAAAATTTATGCTATTTTACTAAAAGAAATTTTGGAGAACTTTAAAACGTCAGATTTTAAATGAAAATTGAAACACTTTTTTTTAATTTTATATTTACACTGAAAAAATTATTTTTAAATACTGTAATTATGTTAAATATCCAATTTATCTTTCTGTGACAATGTAATTTTTGTACGTTTTCTGCAAAGTTTTGCAGCGTCAACTCTATGATTTTCTCCTTTTAGTTTTTTAGTGGCTGCATAATCAGCAGCGGCTTGTGGTTTTACCTGTTACTGGGGGACTCTAGTTACCTGTGAGAGTTAGTCCCGGCTCATGATTGAGCTCAGAGTCGCTTCTCCGTGAGGCGACAGAGGAAGATGAAGTTCCCGTTCTCACCACCAGGGGGTCGTCGGAGTTCTCCGTGCAAATGTTGACTTTCTTCTGCGGACACATCGTCACAAGTTGGACAGTAAATTACATAAATAGAAAGGAGGAGGGAGTCCGAAGTGTTTTTAAAATACTGTACACTAATGATTAATCTAAGTTACTGCACTATGGAGTCATGGAATATTTCTGTAAGAAGGAATGAAATAAAACTATTTTAAAAAATCAAGAAGGTTCTAAAACATAATCGCTTATGGGGAAAGCAAATTCAAGGGGGCAGTTTTGTCCATTTTTAGTTTCTGGTCATAAGACCCCATGTTAAATTTCTACTTCAATTTTCACAAAACTGATCAGAGAGATTCATTTCAAATTTGGTATGCCACGTATTGATAGTGATGATAGAGTTCAAAGTCATCTGCAAGTCTGCCTGAATTTAAGTGGATTGATTCCCATATCTCAATTAATTAATTTTTAATTACTTGAATAATACAAGAAGAAAAATATAAAAAACTTAAAGTTGTTAAGGGTAAGGTAACGCCACCCATGTTAAAAAAAATCCCTCACAAAAATTCTGAAAAAAATTTAAAATGTTCTCCTCTATACCCCCTATCAGTACCTAAAATATCAGGTATACAAATACGATCTAGTTTTTGAGTTATAAATTTTTAAAGTTGACTACTTTAACATGAAGAAATGAAACTCCCATGTTAAATTGGTCAACTTTAAAAATTCATAACTCAAAAGCTAGATCGTATTTGTATACCTGATATTTTAGCTACTGATAGGGGGTGTAGAGGAGAACATTTTAAATTTTTTTCAGAATTTTTGTGAGAGGGATTTTTTTTAACATTGGTGGCGTTACCTTACCCTTAATGAAAGATGATTTTCCCACTGACAAACTCTCACCTTCCTACGAGGTCCGTCTATGCTGGGGCTACGACTCTGTTCGGTGCTCGTCTCTCCTCCCAGGGCGTAGTCAGGGTTCCCCTCCCCCAGCAGGGGGTCCTCTCCCCTCCCCTCCGTCGAGAGAGGGTCATCGCCGGGACACACCGAGTGTCTGCCTTCTGCCAGCTGATCCCCCGCAGTCAGCTGTGAGTCCCGAGATGCGGACCGTTCCAAGTCCTCGTCTGAGGGGGAGGTCGCGGGACTACGACCTTGACCCTGAAATATGAATGGAAAATATAGATCTGTTCATCAATTGTTAAATAAACCTTGTATGGAAGGTTCATCAAATAATTTATTCAATTTATTGCGATTGTAAATCAAATAATTTCTAACTATGAATGACTGCTGTGTCAAATACTGTTGTACTGTGTACTCAAAAGTATCAAATAATCAAGAAAATAAACATTGGAAAAATTACTGCTTAAAAAAATTTATTAAGGGTAAGGTAACGCCACCAATGTTAAAAAAAAAAATCCCTCTCACAAAAATTCTGAAAAAAATTTAAAATGTTCTCCTCTATACCCCCTATCAGTACCTAAAATATCAGGTATACAAATACGATCTAGTTTTTGAGTTATGAATTTTTAAAGTTGACTACTTTAACATGGAGATATGAAACTCCCATGTTAAATTGGTCAACTTTAAAAATTCATAACTCAAAAACTGGATCGTATTTGCATACCTGATATTTTAGCTACTGATAGGGGGTATAGAGGAGAACATTTTAAATTTTTTTCAGAATTTTTGTGAGAGGGATTTTTTTTAACATTGGTGGCGTTACCTTACCCTTAAGGTAGAGATAACGCCGAACAGCTGATCGACGTAATGCCCTTTGATTAACATGTAAACCTTAGCAAATTGACAAAAATTCTGAAATTTTTTTGAGAGGCAGATATTAGTGCCTAAAAGCCATAGAAAAAATTTCAAAACGATTTAACGAGCCGATTTTTTTTAATTAATTTTTTTAATTTTCAGCATAGGGCTTTCCCATGGAGAGCCAAACTAAAAAAATAATTTAAAAAAATCGGCTCGTTAAATGTTTTTGAAACTTTTGCTATGGCTTTTAGGCACTAATATCTGCCTCTCAAAAAAATTTCAGAATTTTTGTCAATTTGCTAAGGTTTACATGTTAATCAAAGGGGATTACGTCGAACAGCTGTTCGGCGTTATCTCTACCTTAAGGTAGAGATAATACGGATCAGCTGGCCCAATGCTAAAAAAATCCCATTCATAAAAATTATGAAAAAAATTTAAAATGTTCTCCTCTACATCCCCTATCAGTAGGTAAAATATCAGGTATACAAAAACGAGCTAGTTTTCGAGTTATTAATTTTTAAAGTTGACTAATTTAGCATGGAAGTTCCATTTCTCCATGTTAAAGTAGTTAACTTTAAAAATTAATAACTCAAAAACTAGCTCGTTTTTGTATACCTGATATTTTACCTACTGATAGGGGATGTAGAGGAGAACATTTTAAATTTTTTCCATAATTTTTATGAATGGGATTTTTTTAGTATTGGGCCAGCTGATCCGTATTATCTCTACCTTAAGAGATTCATTTTTTTTTTTTTTTTTTTTTTTTTTTAAGATTTATGACTGTATTTTCTGTCGACGCCATAAAACTCTCCAACTTTTTTCACCATGATTTATTACAGAATACAAAGCAGATTAGCTACTATAATATATATGTATATATGTTATATAATTTATAACGTGCAAAAATTTATCAAATAATGACCGGTAAAGCTTGAGGCTATAACATTAAATTTAGATCAGAGACATGCATATGCCGTTGCCGGGCAAAAAAAACACGTCGTTTCTTGACTAGTAAACCCCTATATCCCTAGAGGATACTTTCATTCTTTATTTTACCGGTAAATTAACTCTGACCGGTAGCACCTAAAATACTAACCTGCACGGTCTTGATGAAATCAGCATGATTGCTCTGTCCAGCACCTCTCTTGCCGGTAACTCTTTTCTTCGGCGCTACAAAGTTCGGTGGCTTGCAGCTCATCTTTACATCACAAAATTAAGACAACACCTACATGTACCCAAGTAATTTCTTAAAAAGTTTCTCACAACACTTTTTGGTTCATAATTCAATAACATCTCGACCAGACATGTAAACATTGACACACCCATTAGAAGAGAGCGGCCATTGGTAGAACAACTCTATTTAGAAGGGTAATACTTTCCAACAATAAATTTTTTTAACTAAAATGTGTTTCACATTAATTTTTTGACAAAAAGATGTAACAACAAGCATAAAAGTAAATGCTGTGCTTTTTTTGTATGATTTAAAATAATAAAAGTACCAAATTTTGAATTCCTATAATTAATATATCCTATATCCTAAAAAAAATATATAGTAGGCATTACCCTTAAAATACACTTGTCTTATAATCACGTAAACATTGGTAAATCAGAGAACACTATGATAAAAAATACCACGTGACTGAGGGGCAAAGTATGCTAAAAACAATGCTCTATGGAGTGTCACATCAAAAGTTAGAATTCTAATAGTTTTTAAAAACGTCAATAGATGGCTAAACAGGACATTTTCAAAAGAGCGTGTTTACGTTATTTGTCGCTAGAGTACACTACTTATGCAAAAATTTCTTAATGCTAAAAAAGTTGCCTAACCTCAAGGCGTTATTTTTATAAGAAGTGAAAGAACATTGAATTAATTTGAATTTATTAATTAATAATAAAACTTAGCAGGCGAAGTAGACATTATAAACTATTTGTGTTTTAAATAACATTTTATGTATGCTGGGTAATCTTTGCCGATCCTTCATTTTATGCAAAAATCCACAATTAGCACCGATTTTTAATAATTACAGTATATATTTTATTATAAACTAACGTCAGTATATACAGTAATGAATCAGGTTGCATGCTTAATAAATTATACTCCTAAATGCTTGTATAAAATTGTTAAAAACAAGGATAATTATTTTTATTGTAATTTTTAATACAGAATAATCATGCACGCATTTATTCAATTATTAACATTATTGTTTATTTTAAAAACAGAAATTTCAGCATCATGTTCACCATGTAACTTTATTTATGCTGGAGTATGTATAATATTATGTTGACACATAAAAATAATATACTGCTTTCATGACAAAAATACCTGTTAAAATATCATATTTAAAAATTATAACATAATTATGCTATTACAGTATACAGAATGCAATACATTTTGTACAAATACAAAATTTGAGCAAAAGTTCAAAAAATTAACTTTCATTGCATTACAACACAATGGACAAATTGCATAAAAATTTTTTGCTGCAAAAATGAATGATGCTGCTTTGAAATTTTTCATATTTTTTGAGACCCAGTACTATTTTTAAATAATTATTGAAAGTGCGGCCACGACCCCTGGAGGCGTCAATAGGCGTTTAGTCTCTATCCTTTTTATTAAGGATTCTGGGGTGCCAACTGAAATCACATGAATTTCAATAATTATTTAAAAATAGTTCCGGGACTCAAAAACATGTGAAAAAATTCAGAGTAACATAATTTGATATCCTCTATTCAATTCTGCAGTAAAAATTTTCATGCAGTTTGTTCATTATAGAAGTTGTCACATTAAGTAATTCAATTACTGTAATTATAATTAACGTAATTAAACACAAAAGGACACATTGACAACACAAAATTAATAAACCTGTCTATTTTTTTTTAAATAAAATATTCCCACTTTTACTATATTTTTACTCCAGTAAGTTTCGTTCATTATAGCCATACACTTTCTGTCCGACTAACCTTATATACGGTATTGAAATAAACTTTAGAAAATCTACATGTTTTCATTACTATATTTTATCAAAATATGTATCTTATATTATATTGTGTGCTTACTTGTCTTTTATGTGAGACTAATAAAATATTTGAATTTGAAAAATGCAGCTCGGTTTCGCTCGCACTTCAAAATTTCTGTACCCATTCGATGTGAACAAGAAGTACGTTGACCCTACGATGAATGACCTTGAGTTGACCTTGACCTCGTGATCAGCTACTTCCGGTGACGTTGAGGGCACCCCCACCTGACTCGTCACCATGCGGTACTGGAACATGCAAAATATAATTACTTTTTTATTAATTAAATTCATAATATTATCAAGTACAAACTAATGTTAATTATGTATTATTATGTTATAGCCTCCCCATAAAATGCAAGAAGGTATGAATCAAAATTACTACTTTATAATATAAAGAAGAAATATAATTTTGTATCAAATAACATTTTTGCAACGTTATGGAAACTGAATAGCCCCTGTTCAATTGTGGAAAATAAAATAAATCATGTATACTTAAAATTATTTTCGTTTTTTCTGAGCATAAATTATACAAACCATTTTTATAAAATATGTATATTATTATAATGAAGTGTGTCTCAATTAAATGAAATAGTAAGGAATTTTACAGCAATATTAATATTTTTGGTCCTGGGAATTTTAAAAATAATTAAAATGTGCATAATTTTTCATTAATTTATAACAATAATTTTTAAAAAAATATTAAATGCCAAAATGCAACAATTTAATTCCAATTTACAGCTTGTAAAATATACAAGCAATATTTACTTCCAATTATCTACCCTAATTAAGTAGCCCTATTCTATTTAATTAATTTTACTACATGGTTGCGTGATGAATATTTAAATACAGACGTCACAGCATTTTGCTGCAACATTTTAAGGGCTCAGAATCCATCCAAAAGGCGGTTTTCCTTTGAGCGATGTCGAGCAGGGCGAGACTGGCGCACTTGCTTGGTATCGTATGGTGGCCATGTTGGCGTGAGAAAATTGCTTCTCCCGCTGCGATTTTATCGTCAACATGGCCACCATACGATATTGAAGCAAGTGCGCCTTTGTCATCCCGCTCGACATCGCTCCATGGAAAAGCAGCCTTTAAAGCGGATCACATGGCGATTTTTATCATGCGATGCGACGCGAATTAATGCGCACTTGCTGTGACATCCATTGGCGGCCATATTTGGTGATTTAAAAAAAGAGCATCGCAATTAACGCGATTTCGCTGCCGCAAGCTGGCGAATTCGTTCGCCTCATAGGATTTCACAGCTTGTGTGACAAAATCGCGTCGCATCGCCATTGTCGCCATCTGAATCCGCCTTTACACGTACCCAGGGTGTCTAGAGTGAGCAGCAGCAAGAAGCCGGCGAACACTGCGAGGAACTGCAGCAGGCCTGCGTGGCACTTTGCTCGCTCGCGGGGAAGAACCTCGCAGAACGTCACGTACAACAACGTACCGGCAGCCACGGCTTGCAGGCCCTGATCAGAGATGATTGAGCTAGGGGGGTTTTAGGGACGATTTACATGGGTCATCGTAGAAGGTTCAGTAGCAAGTTAGTTGGAACCAGCTCGTCGTCAGGATTTCATTGAACTGGCTACTGAACCTTCTACGATGATTTTTTATGAAAAATTATAAACAAATGTTCTGACTGCAAGAGAAGCATAACACGTAGGAATTAGGGAAATAAAGAATAGAAGAAAAAATTGAATAAATAAAATAATAATTCGACTTTTTTACTCGAATAATCAAGTCCTCGTTACAGTGAGTATATATATATATATATATATATATATATAATTATCAAAAGGAGATGCGTTTTAAGGTTTCAAGCTGAATTACAAATAAATATTCTGTGGGAATTGGCTATAATATGTCATACTCCTTAATTATAGTTGAATCAACAGATCATACAGATAAAAAAAAAACTATTTGACTGATGATTAAAATAGCTTGCGATGAAAATGAGATTAAAGTGCAGTTAATTAATGGGGTATCGACCTCAATTTTTTTTATTGCAGAAATGGATAGAGCGTACAAAGTTATGCTACCCTGATTTTTTTCAGATTTTTTAGAGCAAGGGGAGTATTTTTAACAAATTATTGAAAGTCATTTTTATAACGTCACGAGGCGGCAAGTTCTATCTTTTTCTTAAGGAGTGGCGCCTCATGACGTCACATAAAGGACTTTCAATAATTTTTTAAAAATACTTCCAGGGCTCTAAAAAATCTGAAAAAAATCAAGGTAGCATAACTTTGCACGCTCTATCCATTTCTGCAATAAAAAAATGAGGTCGGTACTCCATTATTGTTTTGTAAAAATGATTGCAAAGTGCCAAATATTTTCACTCCACCGAGCTCCCCTGAGCCTACAGTTGATCTACCTGAATGAAGAGACCCTCCGGCGCCTGTCCCATCAGCAGCAGTCCCGCGACGATCCCGAGGGCCGACATTCCGGAGAATATGACCATGAAGAGGACGTGGAACCTGAGACTCGAGCGCGAGGAACCCCAGCCGGCAGCCATCTCCATGCCGAGACAGAAGGCGATCACGAACTTATGAGTCGCCACCTGTGAAGTCACAATATATCTCGTGACAAACTTGCAGCAAGTACCAATGTCCATGCTTTAAGAACCCTTTATAGGAAGGAGGGAAGGGGAGGTGAGGGGGGGGGGGGGCGGTGGATCGAGACGACTCATGGCATAACTCTTATAAAGAGGAAAACAAAAAAATCTGAAAAAATATTTATTTCCAAAAGTGTTATATTTCCGAAAAAAAAAGGTGAGATTTTTTCATTATTATTACTTAAAAAGTTTATTGTTTCAATCCCCTCCCCCTTCTCTTTGGTAGCGTGGGATAAAAAAGTCCTTAGTAATGATAGGATAAATATAAAAAAACAAAAGCTTTAAGTATATATTTTCAATTTTGTTCACTGTTCTCTATTTTTGGAGGTTAACTCACGGCCCCCAGTAGGAAGAACACGTTGGCCGGAGAATCCTGCAGACCGATAGCTAGTCCCTCCGTCACGGCGTGGATCGAGAGCGCCAGCAGCGCCAAAAGACCGCTGGTGGCGGACAGGGAACTAGTGGAGCCGGTCTCCAGCAGTGGGGTTGCTTCCTGTGGGTCAATTAAAGGTCATATAAAGGCTAGATAGAAGTCAGTATGGTAAAAATATATACTTGAGAAATGAATTATATCCATCACAGTTTTGTTGTAATAATCTCATTCTAAAATATAAAAAAAATCTTGTCCTATAAGTCGATAAAAATAGAGGTAAATTATAATATTTGGCATACGCAAAAATTTAGGTAAAAAATATATTTTTGGATTTTTTTGTCTATAAACCTCAACAAATGTTATTTATTGGTTCACTCCTCGCCTAGCTCTCTGAAAATTTCTTTTTTGCAACCTTGTTAATCATTTTTATGTTCACAGAGCATGGTTATTAACAAGCCTGCAAACGGAACTTTTCAGAGTTGATGACTGATTGATGTACATTATGAATGGACAACATATATGAAAAAATTTATTGCAGAAATGAATAGAGGGTACCAAATTGTGCTACTCTGAATTTTTTCATATTTTTTTGAGTCCCGGAACTATTTTTAAATAATTATTGAAAGTTCTGTGATTTCAGTTGGCACCCCTGAATCCTTAATAAAAAGGATAGAGACTGGACGCCTATTGATGCCTCCAGGGGGCGTGACCGCACTTTCAATAATTATTTAAAAATAGTTCTGGGTCTCAAAAAAAATATGAAAAAATTCATAATATCATAATTTGGTACCCTCTATTCATTTCTGCAATAAAATTTTTTCATGTATGTTGTCCAATTTGATTTCTAAAATATATAAAAACTATAAAATAAATTTGATATATTTTTAAATTTTCACGCTCCTGTCCGAACTCACCGGCTGCGGATGGTTGCTGTGACACTCGGTGGCTCCGTAATGGTGCTGGCCAGACGAGGCTCGGAGCAGCGAGTTCTGGGAACCTGGCCGTGGCTCCTGGGCGGATATCGCGGCGGGCGGGCAGTGAGAGTGACCGTGACCATGGTGTTCCTCGTCGTGACCGTGGCTGTGGGAGTGACCGTGACCATGACCTGGACAACGAGGGGCAAAAATATCATACTTGTTTTTTTATTGATCTGTATGTTTTTCAAAAATTTGAATAATATTATAGTATTGGTGATTTATTCAAATTTTTAAAATTTAGGGGAAGACGCCATAGGCAGTCGAGGCTAGATTAATTTATAGTAAAAAATCATATATACTCAGACTGTCCTTAATTTGTATAAATATGTCTATATTACAATGGATAATCAATAAATTATCATCCCTCACAAAATTTTATAACACAATTAATGCATACACCCTTCATAACAAAATTTATTACATATTTGGATACAATGGAGTATCGTCCTCAATTTTTTTTATTGCAGAAATGGATAGAGCGTGCAAAGTTATGCTACCCTGATTTATTTCAGATTTTTTTGAGACCTGGAACTATTTTTAAAAAATTATTGAAAGTCCTTTTTGTGACGTCACGCGGCGGCAAGTCCTATCTTTTTCTTAAGGAGCGGCGTCTCGTGACGTCACGAAAAGGACTTTCAATAATTTTTTAAAAATAGTTCCCGGGCTCTAAAAAATCTGAAAAAAATCAGGGTAGCATAACTTTGCACCCTCTATCCATTTCTGCAATAAAAAAAAATTGAGGACAATACTCTATTAAGACCAATTTTTTCATATCTTTTCGAACCCTCTACTCTAAAGGTGGATTCACATGGCGATTTTTTATCATGCGACGCGACGTGAATATATAATGCGCACTTGCTGTAACATCAATTGGCAGCCATATTTGGCGATTAAAAGAAAAAGAGCATCGTAATTAACGCGATTCCCACACAGCTTTTACGTCAAAATCGCATCACATCGCCGTTGTCGCCTTTGAATCCGCCTTAAGACCCACAAAATCGAGGAGAAAGACGCTGGGACGTCATAGTCATGCATGCTCATACTTCTATTAATTTGCATGAATGTTAAATATTTACATGTCAATGACGTCTTAACGTTTTGTAGCTTGACTTTAAATGAAATTATATTTAAAAAAAAATGCATGCTACATAACTCGATATTCTATCAAGTGTTCAGATACTTCAGATAGGATATTGCATAACGTGTATGTGTGTAGATTTGATTGACTCGTACCTTTGGCGTTCCCGTTGAGCTCGGTGTCGTGCTCGTGGTGCGCGTGCTGACTGCGGTACAGCGCCGTGTGAACCAGCTGTCACAAACAAACGTCAGGTACAACGCCCAGCACAAGACTTCTTGTTCAATTAGAACCGGGAAAACCTGTCCGCAATAACCCCGAATTACTGCTTTCCTATCCTCAATAATACCCTGAAATTAATATTCCCCCAAGGACAGATTAATTCCTCTGTTTCGGTGGTTGTTTCTGGCAATGTTATTTTTTTTAAAAATTTTGGGCCATTGGATTTAGGGTGGTAATAACTCCCTTTTATTTTTGTTTTATTTTTTTAAAGAATACACCCCTATGAGCTTATAATAGAGCTCGATGCGAGCAGAGAAAAAATTATAATATTGGATTATGGTATTCCGAGATGCGAGGTAATGGGTAAGAAATATAAAGGAGGGAAAAGATGGTGGTCACTGTAACGTGTCCCAGTATTTGCTGAGGTGAGACTGAGGGAACCGTGGAAATCTCAGTCAGGACGGACACCTCTCCTATTTTGATCCCGGCTTCTTTCCAAACATCGCCTAAATAAAGACATTATTCTATTCTTTTGGTCCCCCCCCCCCCCCCTGTATGAGCAATGGACTCACTTCATCAAGTCCATAGACGAGGAAGAATCCAAGAGCAAGGAACGTCTCAGTGAACGGGAACGACTTGAGGAACGCAGAGGCATCAGGAAGAGACTGCAGCGCCACGACGTTCTCTCGTACCTCGGGCAGCATGTGAATTAACGAGGTGGCCAACAGAACGCCAGCACCAAGACAAAGGAGCATCGATATTGTCAGCTGAGAGGCGGGCGAGCGTTGGCAACCGTGGCGAGTCCATCTGGAATCAAGTCCAAATGTTGTAGGGGGTACAGAGAGAGAAAGAGAGAATAGGTGTTTTTTAATATAATATTTACTATTTTATTATTTAACATATTATTATAAATCCTCTTATCACTTATCACTATACATAGGAGATAAGTATTACATATTAAGATTAGCGCACATGTTTCTGATTGTGAGAGTTATAAGATAGTTTAATTGATGCTATATATGACCATCAAATTAATTACAATTTCAGATTTATAAATCTAGAGTGGAAAGTTTTTATCATAGAAAGTTCAGCAGCTAGTTCAATGAACTCCTGACGATGAGCTGGTTTCATTGGACTAGCTACTGAACATATTACATCATGCATTAAAGGGATACATGCCTCAAATTACAAATTAGACAGACATTAAGTGTTGCTCGAGTTTATAATAAACATTCGTATTATTTTTACATGCGCGCGGTGCGACTGTGCGAAGTCGCGCTACAAAGGAAGTCCTTGATGACGTCACAACTCACAGCTAGCACCGATTAGCATTGAGTTGTGACATCATCAAGGACTTCGTGACGTCATCAAGGACTAAATTTCTTACTTTGAACTGCGACTTCGCACGGATGCATCACGCGTGGAAAAAAATGATGCGAATGTTGATTATTTACTCTAAACCCACTTGGTGACTGTCTAATTTGTAATTTGAGGCCTGTATGCCTTTAATACGTTCTTGGATAAGAGCTATCATTTGTCACACGAGGATCAGTATAGCTAGTACAATAGACTCTCCAGCGACAATCTAGTTCCATTGTACATAGTTGCTGAACCTTCTATGCCAAATATTCCATGGATATAATAAGTGTGATTGAGTGTCTTAAAGTTTTAAACCCGCTCAGTAACAACCGCACGGACCACACAACCACAAAAGGTGATCTTGCCACTTACTTGAGTGCGTGTGAGATCTTAAGGGGGATCATTCCCAGAAAGAAAGAGACGAGGCCTAGCACCACCACGGCGATCCATTTAGCTCCCGTGGCGTCCATCCTGACGAGCTGCGGACGTGGAGAAGTTTGCTGGAACGAAGAACTTGCTTTAGAACCATGGTTATATGATTTCATTTTATATAGAAAGTTTCTTGAATAATTTCGTGTCTCCATCAAAATATTTTTATGCATTTCCTTAACATCGAAAGCTTTTTATCGTTAAATTCTTTAATGAACATCGTGCATGACTCTGATGTCATATTTATTTTTCTCTTCACTTTATTTTTGAAGCAATTTTTTAAGCATAGATAATAATAAAAATATATCACATATTTTTAACTATAATGTTTATTATGTAAAATGATTCAAATGAAAAAAATATATAATATATAAAATATAATTATTATTATCTTATATTTAATTACACTGACTATATAATATGTTCCTGATTAATTAAGATTACTTATGAGTTAGAATAAATTTGTTCGTAAAAGCACTGCAATCCATAAAATAATAAAAAAAAAAACAATAATTAAGCCTTCTCAATCTTACCATGTTACATTTTGTTTTATAACTTTACCTCAAACAATTAGTATGCATTTCTGTACGTTATTAGGTTTGACTTATTTCTGATCTTGGGATACATAATAAATAATATTCTACAGAAATTCCCCGATCTTCACACACTTACCACTAAGAGCGCGTGTTTCTGCCTGCCGTCTCGTGGCGGATTGTGAGCAAACTGTGATGTTCAGTCAAGAGGCTGCGTTCGTGCACAGACTTGATAAGATGGTCACGTGGTCTAGAGTGCTGTAATCAGGAGTATCGACTCGTGCTTATTTATCTGTGTGTTTACCTGAATATAGATACAATGTAACTATGTGCGTCTTATTATTTGCATTTTTTATTAACTCGGATGTGTTATATGTTTATTTTACTTACTTTATAAATTATTTGTTTATTAATGGCAAAAATTTTACAGTAAATATTATTAATTGTAATTTTTAAAATGCAAAATAAAATAAAATGTAAAAATAAAAGTAAAATAAGTTATTTAATTTTTGAACAGTTTAGTTTATTTTAAAAATTGTAATATATTTTCATACTTTATAAAAATTTAATTGAATAAATGTTATAATAATAATTAAAATATACTTTTTGCGATAGTATGAAAAGAAACCATTCAATATTATGCCGGGGTCTATGGAGAAAAATGTACTATTTACGTAATTTCAAAATAAATTCAAAGCTATCAAAATATTATCTATTAGTATTTATTTTAAGTGTAAAATGAAATGTTATATGTGTGCACAGGATAATATTTATTTAAATAAATCTGTGTTCAACAAATAAATATAAAATAATGTCAGTGCATTTAATATATTTTCATTATAAATTAATCAGCACTCTCTCTAAACCTTATCGTTACTTAAAAATGATACAATAAAACTGAACACATCGACACCTCTAAAAATAAAAAGTTGCGAATGAAGAGATGTCATCAACATTCTCTCCACTCCTTGCCGAGTTATTTTCAGACGCCACGTTTCGCACGACTCGTGAGCAGAATTTTGATCAAAAAACTCTGCATGATCAGTTACATAATACATCATTTATAGTACTAACTTATCTTTTATAAAAAAAAAAACTAGGACTACAATTTATTACAAATTGAATTGACAATTAGTAATATTTAAATATTAATAAATTCAGTGTGGCGAAAATAATATTTAAATTATAGAAATTTACGAATTTTTCCTTACGATTGAAACCAACAATTTTTGTAGGTAGGATGATGAGTTCATTGCAGGTCTTACATTATTATAATTAAAGTAAATGAATATTGTACAATTATAATATACGCGATTATAATATAATGTACACTTAAGTTACCTCTTCCTAATATTCCATAACAAAATTTTAGATTGATATTATAAAGATAAAATGAATACAATTTTAAAAGTTGCTATAAAAAAAATACATGTACTGATTAACCTATTAAAGATTGGTATTGAAGTATTAAACAAATAAATTATTCGAATTAAGAAGAGATTTCATCAATCTCATGTGGCTAGCACGTAGCGGGTCAATGAAGCTGATAATGAATTGATAAGACGCTATCGTTCACATCGAGCTTAGAGATTACAATTACCATGAGCCTCACAGACGTGAGAGCGGGAAAAACTTAAATGTGTTGAAGTGGATTATTAAACAATCTTCATAGCTTTTTTTTATTACATATTTGGATAAAAGACCTCAAGTTATATAATGCTAATGTTTTTTTAACTCTCCAACACCCTCAAAATCAAGGGTTGTGACGTCATAATCATGCATCATTTTTCCCTATGCTTGCATGTTAAATATTTACATGACTATGACGTCACAGCGGTTTGCAGCATGATTATAAGGTTGTTAGAGGGTTCAAAAGATTAAAAAAAAATATTGACCATATTATATAACTCGATGTTCTGTATTCAAATAACTAATAAAAAAATTATGCAGGTTTTCCATTGTTT
The DNA here is from genome assembly GCA_949825025.1 of Siphlonurus alternatus. NCBI lineage: Eukaryota > Metazoa > Arthropoda > Insecta > Ephemeroptera > Siphlonuridae > Siphlonurus > Siphlonurus alternatus. The sequence continues at coordinate 18,671,525 of OX463786.1, forward strand.
GAGATTGTGATAGATATTATTGTGATGTGTGATGATATTATTGTCTATAATTGTCTCAATCTGTTTACCATAATTTCGCCTCTTCTGGATTGAAATTATGAATGGTATATATAGTGCTTGTGTTAAATTTGTCTTTTGTTTTTATTTGTTAATTATGTTTAGAATATAGTTGACTATCAGACAATCACCATGAGGTTGCTATAATCACACTGCTATTGACATGCTTAAAGGTGGATTTTCATGAGTGACAACGGCGATGCGACGCGATTTTGTCACATAAGCTGTGAAATCCTATGCGGCGAAAGAATTCGCCAGGCTGCGGCAGCGAAATCGCGTTAATTGCGGTGCTCTTTTTTTTTAATCGGCAAATATGGCCACTATTGGGTGTCACAGCAAGTGCGCATTATTCGCGTCGCATCGCGCATGATAAAAATCGCCATGTGAATCCGCCTTTATATTGTAATGTACAATCGAAAAGTAGGGTTGTAAATCGAGACCGAGCCACGAGTCGGTTGGGTCCAAAAATTTCGGGGGCTCGAATTTCTTTGACTCGTCGGACCGAGCTTTCGAGTTTTGCACCGAAATCGAGTTGGCTCGATTTTTGACCGAGCCAAGTAAACGAACTCGGTTACAAACATCGAAACCGAGTCTCGGCTCTCGGTCCTGACTTGCTTGAAATTATCTGTGATGGTTTCACATCAATGTAAACATTTCAGGTTTCGATCCGATTGAGTTCGAGCTGTCACGTTTTTTAACCAAATTGAGACAATGACTGTCTGAAAATATAATATGTTAAGAAAAATTTGAAAGCTCGTTTTGAAATTTAAGGCCTCCAAATCCAGCTTTTTTGTTTCTGATTGAATCTTCAAAATTCCTTCATATTTGAACTCCTAGGGTCCAATTACATGACGTCAGGTGTTTTCAGCATGATCGAGCTAAAATTAAAAGTTTTGGTTTCGTCAAATTTTGCCGTTTTCACTGTTTTGAAGTTTAAGGCCTCAAAATCCGGCTTATTTGTTTATGATTGAATCTTCAAAATTCCTTCATATTTAAACTCCTAGGGTCCAATTACATGACGTCAGGTGTTTTCAGCATGATCGATTTAAAATTAGAAGTTTTGGTTTTGTCAAGTTTTGCCATTTTCACTGTTTTGAAGTTTAAGGCCTAAAAATCTGGCTTTTTTTGTTTGTTATTGAATCTTCAAAATTCCTTCATATTTGATCTCCTAGGGTCCAATTATATGGCGTCAGGTGTTTTCAGCATGATCGATTTAAAATTAGAAGTTTTGGTTTTGTCAAGTTTTGCCGCTTTCATTGTTTTGAAGTTTAAGGCCTCAAAATCCGGCTTTTTTGTTTGTTATTGAATCTTCAAAATTCCTTCATATTTAAACTCCTAGGGTCCAATTACATGGCGTCAGGTGTTTTCAGTATGATCGAGCTAAAATTAGAAGTTTTGGTTTTGTCAAGTTTTGCCGTTCTCACTGTTTTGAAGTTTAAGGCCTCAAAATCCGGCTTTTTTGTTTACTATTGAATCTTCAAAATTCCTTCATATTTGAACTCTTAGGGTCCAATTATATGGCGTCAGGTGTTTTCAGTATGATCGAGCTTAAATTAAAAGTTTTGGTTTTGTCAAGTTTTGCCGTTTTCACTGTTTTGAAGTTTAAGGCCTCAAAATCCGGCTTTTTTGTTTGTGATTGAATCTTCAAAATTCTTTCATATTTGAACTCTTAGGGTCCAATTATATGGCGTCAGGTGTTTTCAGTATGATCGAGCTTAAATTAAAAGTTTTGGTTTTGTCAAGTTTTGCCGTTTTCACTGTTTTGAAGTTTAAGGCCTCAAAAGCAGGCTCTTTTGTTTGTGATTGAACCCTCAAAATTCTTTCATATTTGAACTCTTAGGGTCCAATTATATGGCGTCAGGTGTTTTCAGTATGATCGAGCTTAAATTAAAAGTTTTGGTTTTGTCAAGTTTTGCCGTTTTCACTGTTTTGAAGTTTAAGGCCTCAAAAGCAGGCTCTTTTGTTTGTGATTGAATCTTCAAAATTCTTTCATATTTCAGAGAGGGAGGGGATTGCTACCGCTAATGGCGTAGAAGGGGGGGAAGTAAACTCGATCCTTTGTCTTCTAACAACTACACCAATCGATTTTAAATCAAATTTGAGCACATTTGCTTAATAAAGTGTCAATTTTGACAATGTTAATAATAACAGACTTATTATTCTATTTTATTAACTTTAATCATTATGCATTTGTTTTGTTTTTGTTCTTCTTATAAATTGGATATAATACCACATACTGTGTTATGGTGCTGCTTGTGCCGTGTATTTTATCCTTTTCACCTCAATTGTTTGTCATATATGTTTTTTTTTTTTTGTATATGTACTTGGGTGAATAAAAAATAAATAAATAAAATAAATAAATAAATCACCATATATGGAGGTCCAATTACCTACATATTTAAGACGTAATACATGATGGCGTCCTAATTAAAAAAGATATCCAAGTGGGAGACTTGTCCATGAAACTTTTCCGCGCGGCTATCTTAGCCACGAGAATTTGGCCAACAGGTTTGGCTAAATGACTTGTCCGGAGCAACTTATCCAAACGCTTTTCCACGCCTATACTTGTCCGTGAGGGTCGTACCTAAGTTATCCAGACTAGAACGTAGACAAGTTATCCGCCGGCTAAACCTCGCGGATAAGTCTTTTTGAATTCCCCTCATTATTGACAATAGTCAACAACTATCCAACTACGAATTACAGCTGGCGTCGCTTGATTTCGATGATCTGACGACGATCGGTCACTCGTACCATGAACTTGAACTCCACCTACATAATTCATATGATTGATATTATACGTATTCTTCGATATACCTGCAAAATCTTAAAGAGAGGGAGAGAGGGAGATGGACGTGTCTCCTCTAACAAATTATAATATTCTTAATTACTGCAATAATAATAGGCATATATATTTTGTACTATATATATTATAAAAAAAAGGGAGTTCGCGCATCGATGGTTGTGAATGAATATTTCAAAGAAAAAAAATACCTGGAAACCTACATTAAAATATATGGACAAATACAATAAAAATTTAAGAGAGAGAGAGAGAGAGAGAGAGAGAGAGAGAGAGAGAGAGAGAGAGAGAGAGAGAGAGAGAAGAGAGCACAGTTCTGCATGCAGCTGAAACATCTTTCGCTTGCTCGCTATTTTTTTTTTTTTTTTTTTTTTTTTTTTTTTTTTTTTTGTGTTAGTCCTCTATGGATAGGATAGACAATTTTCCAAAATTTTAATTTTATTATTAGCTAATTAATAATATACCCAAAAAATACATAATAATATAATATTTAAGAAATTAATTTTTATAATTTTTTATCATGTTTTCTCCAATGTATTTAAATTAACCTTTATATTTTTATACATTATTATTATAATATTATATTTTTATATATCATGTACATAATATATACAAGTAAAATACAGCTTTCAAACAAATAAAATAATTCGGGCTCGATTTTCAGGGCTTTGACTCGCATTCTAGCCGTTTTCAGCCAAAAATACCATGCATGAGCTCGATAACGAGTCAAATTATAAAAACGAGCCAATATTTATTACACTCAGAGATTGTGTCTTATTTAGTTGGAAAACGAGCTTTGAGTCGAATAAATATGGACTCATTTTCATAATTTGACTCGTTTTCGAGCTGCTCCGACTCCGAATTCAGCTCGATTTCGAGTTTAGACCGAGCTACGAGTCAAACCGGTCTCTTTTTGCCTAGACCGAGCTGAAAAAAATGACGAGTTTTTACAGCCCTATCGAAAAGCAATAAAGATGAATATGATCCTCCAGAGAATAAAATACCTCCCTCTCCTCCTGAGAAAAGCCATTACTTTAATCCAACACCAAGTTCAAACATCATCCAGATTCGAACCAACGCCCCTGCACTTAAGGTAGAGATAATACGGATCAGCTGGCCCAATGCTAAAAAAATTCCATTCATAAAAATTATGAAAAAAAATTAAAATATTCTCCTCTGCATCCCCTATCAGTAGGTAAAATATCAGGTATACAAAAACGAGCTAGTTTTCGAGTTATTAATTTTTAAAGTTCTCTAATTTAAGATGGAGAAATGGAACTTCCATGTTAAAGTAGTCAACTTTAAAAATTAATAACTTGAAAACTAGCTCGTTTTTGTATACCTGATATTTTACCTACTGATAAGGGATGTAGAGGAGAACATTTTAAATTTATTTTCATAATTTTTATGAATGGGATTTTTTTAGCATTGGGCCAGCTGATCCGTATTATCTCTACCTTAACTTTGAGTCAATAAACTTTGCTTTAAGATCACTGTCACTCTGTTTACATGCTGACGTTTAATACGTATTCGTTGACGACGGATAATGTTATTCTTATGAGGCGTTATCAACGGATCCGTACACCGTCATGTAAACATAGTGAAATGTGTTATCTACCTTAGCGTGATGGGTAAATATTTACCAACATCACAATGGTCCATGAGACAATAGAACAAGGTTTGAACTGAAATTGTTTTTGTGAGCCTGCAATGAATTCTAATATTATATACGTATTATGCATCAATTAAATGCAGACTGACTCCAACTCTTAAATTTCCTTTAGTATAAAAAAAATGACATTTTCAAGTGCACATTTTAATGTTGGTGGGTTCAAATACAATCTGAAAGAAATAACATACATAATTCGAGACCATCTATGTATCCAAATAATATATATGCAATAGAAAATTCATGCAGTTTGTCCATTATTGTCATTAATATAATATACAATTAATATTAAATTAAATTTAATAATTGACTTAATATCATATAATATAATTTCTTATAAATAAAATTATAATATTAATGAAATCAGTGAAAATATGTTCAAGATAATTTGATCAGACTATATTTTATACTGTATATAATAATAATATATAATAAATTAAAATTATTTTATCATGGCTCTATCTATACTAAGGTTCATATTTAACTTGGGTTTCGTTGGAAACGCTCGGGTGTCCTTCGGCTCGGCTCGGCTCGGCCAATAAACTCCTTCGTTACAAACAACGCACCAATGACAGAAGACGTTACAAACACGATGAAACCCAAGTTAAATGTGAACCAGAGTATATCTTTGCACGATATGTTTGTTTACATAAATTGGATAATAAAATAAATACACCATTCATCACGCGAATCAAATTACGGTCTCTCTCTCTCTCTCTCTCTCTCTCTCTCTCTCTCTCTCTCTCTCTCTCTCTCTCTCCTCTCTCTCTCTCTCTCACCTACCTGCCAAACGCTCACACCTCTGCTCTCATCTCGAATGTCGCGCTACTAAAGATGCGGATGATCGCCACTACCGACCGACTGATAATCTTATCTTGTCCGCGTGACTTTGGACCATCCATCAATGAACCAAATAAACATGTGCTTGAGAAAGCACAGTCAATATAATTAGATATCACAACGGAATTGAAAATCTTGTGCATATAAACATTGTAACTAATGGTATAATACATTATACTAGATAATGAAGTAAAATATAAAAAAAAAAAATAATATTTCATTTGGAAGTGTATTGGCTATCATTATATGTTTTAGTCATGGCATGAGACTGTATATTATTTGCCTGAAGGTTTATATATTTTTTTACAGACACATTTTATTATTTATTATCTCTCTTAAATTAAGGGCAATACATACATACATAATAATTATAAATGTAACATATAATTAATTTTATGAACACAAATCATTTATAATGTACTATGTGTGTGTTTTATACAATGAGATTTTCTCAATTTACTTTTACATTATAGGGGTAAAGTAATGTTCGTTCTGTTTCCATGCACGTTCAAGTGTAACCGGATTGAATATTTTTATTGGAATAGACCGTACACCTCTGGACAGCACGAACGTTACTCCTGCCTCACTTGCTAGAGCTACAGCTACAATAGATAGATAGATGCAGATACCTAATTTCGGGTGAAGAAAGAGCACCCAGTCTATTAAAAAACACTCCTCCGTAAAACGCCTACCAACTACAAACAACGCAGAAGTAAAGTTGATGATGATGTACCGAAGGGTGTTTAAAAAATGTCTATACACAGACGTTATGGGTGACGTCATAAAAGACGTTTGACATGAAGGTATGAGTGATAAGAGAAGAGACCCTACAGAGACCTCCGTATTCTTATGGCCAGGGATTTGATCAGAGCTTTACTGTAACTGAGGTTCTTGCTGGCTGCAATTGCCCGCGCAGCCAGCGAGAACCGTGCCGTGCCGTTGTGATTCAGAGCCGCCACTCTCAGTTACACTGAAGCTCGGCCAAGCTGGTCAAATTTCTGGCCATAAGACACGGAGGTCTCTGTAGGGTCTCTGATATAAGAGAAGCAGCATCGACTGATCTTCACTCCACAAATAATATAAAACATATCGTTGCCGATACAATTTAATCATTTTTTATACCCCCCTTCGGTACACTATATCAACAAGAACTGTCCCAATTTAAATCAAATTAAATCTCCTACACGGCGCCACTTACCCAACTACACCTGAGCTGACTCCATGCAAGCAGCAGCGCCCCTCTCTGCACCTCCTCGCCGCTTGACCTTGTAGAAAGTCGTTCGCCAGCAAACTAGTTTCTTCTTATACCACGTGAGGATCGATACCCTGGCTTGACTGCAGGCGTGCAGTGAGGATAAATTAATGAAAATTATATTACTTTAAAACAATTTATTAACCTAATAACTGTTATGAAATATTAACAGATCATTAAAATCATTTCATAAATATACAATCAGAAAAAGAAAATGAACCTTATGTACATGAAATATAAGGTTCATCAATAAAAATATATTCTTTCTGATTGTATATTTACGAACAGACCTATTTAATATAAGATAAATATTATAAATTTACTTGTGTAACAATTTTAATAGTACTTAATTTGTGTTGAAAGTAAAATTTAAGTTTACTATGTTTCCTAACATTATACTGTATAGTATTATACAGTATTATAATGTAATTTTTTTATAAGTTCACCTAACACAACGCAATATATTGATATGTATTGCGTCGAAAAAGTCAATGCAATTTTAACTTATTCAATATTAATATTTAAAATTATTTTCCATTAATCTTCTTGCAATTTCAATAAAACAAAATTAAAATGCTAAATTTCAGATTTGCCGAAAAATTGGTTGCAAGAAGATAAAATGGTATTAATACATACTTCCATTATAATTCATATTCCTTTATTGCTCTTCGATTGTACAAAACAATATAAGCACGTCATATTTATACATATAAAAAATAAACAAACAATTAAACAAACCATACACAAAAACAATACCATATAGTCTATTTTCATCTTCCAAGAGTTAGGCTGCTCGCAGACAGCATCGCATCGTATCATTTCGTATGACTTCGTATGATAAAAATTTAAAACCGGTTCTAAACGAGAAACTTACGATGTCATACCATATGATACCATGCGAAGCTGTGTGTGCGCGCATACCTGATCGCATAGTTTCTTAATTTTTTTATCATACGCTGCGAAATCATGCGATTCTGTCTGCGACTAGCCTAAGAGTATAATTATATATAATACAATGTTACGAAGATTTCTTCTTCTCGGCCGGAGATTCGCATCACAGATCGCAGTCTGCAGTCGCCATGCAGTCTCTCTATGACTTTACGCTTGGATCATATGTTATACTTGGATCAAGTTGCCAGCGGATGTATAACGTACAAGGCTTCTCTGCGTATAGCCTCGCGGTACACTTAATATTTAGAGGAATTAAGAAAAATGCAGGTAACTCTTGCTTTACCCAAGCCTTATCATCAAAGTTAGTCATTTTTAACATGCGAGCGATTAAAGCTATTAAGAAACTTTTTTGTCCAACAGCATCGAAAAAAAAATATATATTTTCAAATAATCTGCATGGTTTTGAAATTTTTTTATTGATAATGATGGGGGCTTTTTGAGGTATATAAAACAGTTGTCTTTATTTGATTGCATATTCTGTTCTAAAAATGCAATGTTAGTCTATACACTATAAATAAATAATGCAAAAAGAATTGAATTGGCTTCAAAATAAATTAAATAAGTAACTGGTAAATTTAGTTTGCTCCCTTCTATTAAATACATGATGCAATTTTTATGCTTCTTATATTCGTTGTAGTTAATATTTATCATGCAATACCGGCCATATACGCACACTTATTCACAAATTAATGCAATTTGAAAAAATATGACGGAACTTTAATTGTATAACACAGTATAGTTGCAAGTCAAGTTCATTAAATAGTTGTAACACTTTTTGTTTCTGTCACACTGCAATTTGAAAATAATCATCACAACAAAGATGTAATTAAAGGTCATTTTTGTATATTAAAACATCGTTTGGAGAATCTTTATTGCATCTCGTGTTCGTGACTCACGATTCTTTTATAACAAAGAAACATTCCTTCGTTTTGTGTGTGGGAGGAAGGAGGAGAGAGAGAGAGAGAGAGAGAGAGAGAGAGAGAGAGAGAGAGAGAGAGAGAGAGAGAGAGAGAGAGAGAGAGAGAGAGAGAGAGAGAGAGAGAGAGAGAGAGAGAGAGAGAGAGAGAGAGAGAGAGAGAGAGAGAGAGAGAGAGAGAGAGAGAGAGAGGGAGAGGGAGAGGAGAGGAGAGAGAGAGAGAGAGAGAGAGAGAGAGGGAGAGAGAGGGAGAGAGAGAGAGAGAGAGAGAGGAGAGAGAGAGAGAGAGAGAGAGAGAGAGAGCAGTCGTCGGTTGGTCCATGATCTCTGAGCTAGAGATGCATCGTGATTCAAACACCTCGTCCAAGATACATCTTTATAAAAAGGTAGTTCGGACCTCGCTCATTCATTCAAGAAGAGTGAAAGTAAAGTTTATAAATTGAGTGGAGAAGCACCATCTGAATTCTGAATGGTTCTTTCGATAAAACGTGAATTCCACCCTTTCTGGATTTCTTATTTACTTTGTTTGTAAATGATTTTAATAATAAAACATATATTATATAATATATTAGGTTATTTATAAATTAAAATAAAACTACTGTGATTAACAATTATGAATTAAAATTATTATAAATTAAATTTTTATAACAAAAATGTAGTGTTATATTAATTATAAATGTAATAATTGAATTTTACACTTAAAATTTTTAAAAAATGTGATTTTTATTTTATCTTAATAAAAATATTAAAGCTACATGTCGGAAGAGTTGGGTTAAAATAATTAATAAAGCTGTTTTTAAAATAAACTAGACCGAGTATGTGTAACTGCAGTGAATTGATAATAATTTTAAAAAAATACAGGAGATTCCCTAAATAAGAGTTCTTAAAATTTATTACTTCTAATATATTTTTTTTAAGAGTTCGATCCCAGGCACTGCCAAACTTATTTACATTATTAAAGCACACCCTTGCATGCACTCATATCATCCATGTAGGATGTAATTGTGACATTCTCCATAAATTATCGACCATTGTAACTGAGGTTTCCATGGTTTCCTCAATAATAACTTTATTGGTGAATGCTAAGATGGATTGTTAGGCCCATGACCATGGTTTGAAAGACAAAATCCTAAGAGTTAGTTAAAAAATAATTTAATATTAATTACTTAATTAGCCATAAATTGCATGAAAAAAAAATGTAATTTTAGCATTTAAGCTTTTTTTTTTTAGAAGAAAATAAGATTATCAGATTAAAAGTTACTGAGAGGAATAAGTCAATTTTTCTGACATGGAGGCTTATGGAGAAAATTTTCCCACCGGAGAGCACTTGAAGCCTCTATATGGCAATGTTTCCAAGGGTACTGTATACTCGTCACCTCGGAATATTCCCTACTCGCAGCCTTGTTAATCACCATTATTCCTACTTGCTTAAAAAAGTGAAATTTTCCGAGGTGACGACTGTACCTGGCCCATATATATTGTACCTGGTCCGCTACCTTGTTCCCTCCTCCTCCTACCCTACCTTCTTCGTGAATGTTTCTAGGGTCCACACTGTACCTGGCTCATCGTACCTGTGGTCCCTGCCGCCCTACATGTTTCATTGAATATTTTTTCTAGGGTCTTTACTGTACCTTGTCCATCGTACCTGATCCTGGTACCTTGGTCCCTCTACCTCACCTAAATGTTTCGATCGAGGGTCTATACTGTACCTGGTCCATCGTACCTGATCCTGATACCTTGGTCCCTCCCGCCTTACCTGTTTCCCGCGCCCCCCTCTTCGCCTCTCTAACGGCTGGCAAGCGCCCGCCGGAACGTATCCAGTCGGCGTGAGAATAAAATTTCAGAGCGTTAGACGTCGCAGTCAGAATTGGTGCTCGAGTTATCGTGTGAACTGTGTGATAAGAAGGTGTCAGTGATTAAAATAATCAAGGAAGTGACTTAATTAACGCTGTGTATGTTAGACGTGCTTCTATTGTAAAAATAATTGGAGATATTTAACATTTATTTGTGAACCAGTTTTAATTTTACGTGAAAATTGTGTAAATATTATAGCTATTTGGACTACGGTACAATGAAACGTACTTAGATACAGTGTATTTGACGAAAAAGTGCAGTTTTAAATTTCAAATATAATTTTTTCTGATTAAAATATAATAATTTTGTAGTGACAATTACATTTTAATATTACAATAACGGTGTATTATTTGAATCTGTATTAAATTAATTAACAATTAATTAAAATATATAATATTAGGTCAAAAAAGTGATATAAAAAGATTAGCGTGAGAAATTATAAACATCAACAATGAAGTACACTAGCGCTATTACGTGGTGGAAATTTCAACTACTTTTTTTTATTATAAAAAATATTTCTGCTAATGAAGACCCGTGTGGTAACAATACTTTCTTACGACGTCAACAATGCACGTGTTTCTCCAGCACCCACGTGCACTGCCCTGGTGTGTTCACCGCGACCGTGACCTCTGACACGGTGCCCTCACATATGGCCATCCAGTGTCATAATTCGGACCCTCTCCCAGCTGATGTGATACCATTCCAAAACATTCGGGCAGTCGTAATGACGGATTGTGTATTCGGGAACCATAGTTTGTTAGGAAACGCCGAGAATTTGACGGACCTGTCAATATATTGTAGACCAGGATTGAATTATGTTTTATCACCGAATCAATTAGAAGGATTATCTAACTTAAAATTACTTCATATTTGGTGTCCAGGCTTAAATTTAATTGATAAAAATTCATTTAAATTAGTATCAAAATCATTAACACATTTAACAATAAGAGGTTCATTAAAATTAAATAATTTAGATGAAAGATTATTTGAAAATATGCAACAATTAGTAACAATTAGAATTAAAGATAATTCTAATTTAATTAAATTACCAACTTATTTATTTAATGGATTAAAACAATTAAAATCATTATATTTAGATCATAATTCAATTAAAATTTTACATGTTAAAACTTTCTATGGATTGGACCAACTTACTGACTTATCTCTTGCTGGAAATGGTCTACTGGTTTTAGAACCGGATCAGGGGGAAGTTGAGGAGCAGAAACTGGTCCTTTTGGGCCAGGTGGAATTACCACATGCTCTGTATTACAAGTCGGACGGGTCACAGAATGAATCATTGATTGTCGAAGAGAGAGAAAATATTACACGGAGAAAACGAGAAGAGTCAAATGTTTCTTTGTTTCAAAATCTACAGTCGCTTACGGAACTGAAATTAGACTTCAATGTTTTGCCGACGTTAAAATCTCTAAATAATCTTAAAAAACTTCGTAGACTTTCTTTAAGAAGTTGTGGCATTACTGAAATCAATACGAATTCTCTACAAGGTTTAATTAATTTAGAAACAATTGATTTATCTTTAAATACAATCAACGAAATTCCAGCTGGATTTTTACAGCCTACATCACAATCATTACAAACCCTGATTTTAACTGAAAACCTTGCAATCAATCTGACTTTAGCAAGCAGTTCTCTTTCTAACATGCTTTCTGTAAGAGAGGTGAATTTTAGTAGATCAGGAATTAGAGATATTCCAATTGGTACTTTTAGTGATTTTAAGAATTTAAAATCAATTGATTTATCTAATAATTATTTAAATGAACTACCAAGAGGTATATTTCAATCAAGTAATGATATCGAGTTACTTAATCTATCAAATAATATACTCACTAACATTCCTAGTGATATATTAGAAGGATTGGAGAACCTTAAACATTTGGACGTGTCCGGAAATGTCCTGTCCCGAGTTCCTCCTAATCTATTTTCGGACACAAGAGATTTGTTAAGACTTGATTTTCAGGGTAACAAACTTCGTACCCTGGGGTCATTAACCCTTCTTGGTCTCGCTCGCACTCAACACCTGGACTTGGCGAACAATGTGATCGCTACAGTTGACCCTGAAACGTTCTCTAATATGGCGGCCAGTGCTCGGGGTTCAAGGACCCTTGTGGACCTGAGGAATTTCACCCGATCTTCAGCTCCGCGTCCAATGACCCCTCACCGACATAGTCAGGTGGAATTGAGGAACCTGAGCCTGGCTAACAATAGACTTAACCTTCTTCCTGCCAGGGTGTTCGCTAGTCTAGGAAGTCTGCAAGTCCTCGACCTGAGCAACAACTCGCTGACTGCACTGCCGGCTCTCAACTGTGAGTAGGGGTGGGCAAAATTACCCTAGTTGAAAAATTACGTCTTCAACACATCCTTTAAACGTCTAAACCTAATCTTTTTACCTCTAAAACACATCTTTACATTTCCTCTACGCTCAAAGTGAGGATTAAATGAAGACATTTTTCCAAATTTTATGTACAAGAGGTGTAATCTCGTCTTTTTTCCTCTAAAATGGTGCGAAATAGCAGGGAAATAGACTAGGAGAGAGCAGAGAGCTTAGTAGCGAATAAAAGATGCAATTTTAATTCAACTCGGGTATACAAGTTGGCTTGAACTATTTCCATTCACAATTTAGAGATGGCTATATCGGGAAATGTTTTTATTCTTAATTACATTACAATCTAGCTATTGACATGTTATAATTATTAGAGAAAGAATTTTATAATTTTGTGTACTGTAAAATATTGTACGCAAAATATTAAATTTAAATTAAATATATAAAATTAATACAAAAAGACTACAAAAATATTAAAATAAATGATAATAATTTCGATTTTTTTAAAAATATTTATTGCAAATATACATTTTTAGGTATTGTTTATTCAGTTTATTGTCATAATTATTTTTCTATTTGTACATTATTTAAGCATTTTTATCTTCAATTGATAAGGGTTGAAAGCAACCAATACGACGTTGAAACCTAAAGGGCTGAAAGTGGTTAAAACCTATGATGGCAAATTAATTAAATTGGTTGTAGAAGTACCGAACCTTTGTATGACTGTTATGACTTCATAAAAAGCTTGTTATATATTTATTCTATCAAAGTACCATTACCATTAAATAATGTAATGTTAATTAATGTAATTGTACATACGATACTTTTCAAATTATTGATTTGATTTTTTTTAACTATAAAGATTTACAATATTTATTTAAATAGCCTGTTCGTGGACTCTAATAACATGGACTCTAGCACTGTATAAATAGTTTCTTAAATAACATGAACTCTAGTACTTTATATGGACTTTTATAACATGGGCTCTATAGCACTGTACTATGTGTAATACTGTAATAATTACGTATATGGACTCTTATACCATGGACTCTATCTCCCCACAGTCCTGCACGAACTACGAGAACTCTGGGTGGCCGGTAATCGACTTCGCGAACTTCAAGCCCCTCTCTTCGTGGACTCAAGTCGCCTGCAGTCTCTTTCTTTAAGGAACAATTTCGTGAACGAAGTCCCGCCATCTCTTCTCATGGTAAGTCCACTTTTGTTCTTTGTGAGGTATCGACCTCTTAACGAAACGATTGGAGCGTAAATGTCAAGCTACAATGAATTGTTTAAGATTTGTTCGAGTGAATTAATACAAATAATTATATTGACTACGACTCTTTTCGTTGGCACTCCGTATTGAAAAGAAGTGGCTTTGATAGTTAAATATTGAACTTCATTAGAAAAACTCCCATTTTGGGATAAGTAAATATAAAATTAATATTAAATCATCTAATTATGCTGATTTTATTATGAGATTATTTATTTTGTTGATTTCATTACTCATAAAAATAAAAATTCAAATCATTGTTGCATGTATATTTATTTTGTAGTTCGAAGATAAATATTAAATATATATATACAAATTTAGAAAGAATTTCACGTGACAAAATCCCCACATAATGACGCAGTGAAAACAAAGTATCATTTAAGCAAGGCTCAGAGCTTTGTATGTACTGCGAAGTTCGTGATATTAAATTCACGTGAAGTTTGGTTCCCAAATATTCGCATTGATTTGAACATTCGAAGACTCACATCAAATGACTGTGATTATTCTCTATCGTTCATATTCGCTCCAAAATACAAAACACCGTAATTCTGTCTGTCCCTTTCATTTGTAAACTAATTAGTGGTAAATTACAAATAATAAAATAACTACTTTTGTTCGAATAACTGCAACTTTATATACCTCAAAAGGTAATTGAACATTATTAATTCATGGATCATATTACAGTCAAATGGTTTGCTGTAGCTCCTACATGATCTACATCCTACCCAATATTATATGTGAACTTCAATAGACTATCTAAATTAGAAAAGTTTAAGGACTTTTATGTCTTCATAGAATATACAGAAAAGTAATCTTCATTTTATTTAGGCTTGGAAGCACTTATCAGTCACCCATAGTATATTTATTTAATTACAGACATTGTTTTTTGCAGTTTCGATCAATCAGCTCTGAATTATAATTTATAAAGACTAAGATTAAATTATTTTACTAACAAATTATTTATTCAAGATTTTTCGTAATTCTACTTCTGACTGGATATTAAATTATAAAAAGTTTGTTTAGTGCTATTTCGCCATCTGATTATTGCAATGCATGTATAAATACAGAAGTGTATTTAATAATTAGAATTAAACAACAATTGTTTCAATTACTAAATTTATTTCTTATGTTAATACTTATATACTTGCATTGCAATAATTAGATGGCGAAATAGCACTAAACAAACTCCTTATAAATGATTTGTTTTAACACTTATTTACACGTCATATATGTTATATATTTTTCTGCTTTGCAGTGAAAATTTAATGTATTTATTAACGTCCCCAAGTAGCTTTTGTTTTTAATTTCATTTTAAACAGTTCATTTTATTTTTATGTCTCGTAGCCGACCGACATCTTTCCAAATTATTAATTAACCCATTCCACCTTTAAACTGTATTTATTTTTTTAAATTTCATTTTTCAGAATTTTCATAACAATTTATTCATAATTAATATTTATTAGAATTAAAGTAACACTATTAATAAATTTTACAAAAAACGGAAATTAACTTTGAAAATTTAAAACATATATTTTAATTAAATGTCTTTTATTATTATAATAATTATTATAATTATAAAACAATAATTGTACACAATAAGAAAAACTATTTTTTTTTAACATTATCATATTTGAAGGGAAATAACGAAATAACCAACAAATACAGAAGTGTATTTTATAATTAGAATTAAACAACAATTGTTTCAATTACGAAATATTTATTTTTATTGACAATTATTTACACGTCACAATAAATTTGACACTTCTCAGAATATGGAACCTCTACTAATATTTATAAGCTTCAATTTCATCATTAACTTCTTCCTTCTGCAAAACAGACCCTCCTTCCTCCACAGGACCTTCTTCTTCCAAAGGAAGGTCTTCCTGCTTATCTTCCACTTCAGCCTCGTCAGGTACTTCCAGGTCTCCTTCACCATTCTCTACTGAAGTTTCTTCAGGATCCTCCGGTGTTTCAACTTCTTCCTTATCATCGCTTGCAATGGGACCTTCTTCCTCAGGTGTCAGTACTTCTGGTTCTGCAGGTTTATTTGTATCGATGGCAGATACTTCTTCGATGTTTGAAGGTACTTCCCCGCCAGCTACAGGAACTTCCTCAGGTGTCAGTACTTCTGTTTCTGCAGGCTTGTTTGTATCAATAGAAGGTACTTCTTCACTATTTAGAGGTACCTCCCCGCCCACTATAGGAACTTCTTCCTCAGGTGCCAGTACTTCTGTTTCTGCAGGCTTATTTGTATCGATGGCAGATACATCTTCGATGTTTGTAGGTACTTCCCCGCCAGCTGCAGGAACTTCTTCTTCAGGTGTAAGTACTTCTGGTTCTGCAGGCTTTTTTGTATCGATAGAAGGAACTTCTTCACTATTTAGAGGTATTTCTACGTCAATTAATACTTCTTTATCGTCAGATTCAGAAATTTCATTTTCCCCTGAAAGTGAATCTGTCTCCGCAGGCTTATTTATATCAATAGTAGGTACTTCTTCGCCTGTTGAAGGTACTTCTTGGTCATCTACAGCACTCTCATCAGATCCTTTGTCATCAGCTGATGGTACTTCTGACTCTTCAGGCTCATTTTCATCTACTGAAGTTTCTTCTTCGCCTGTTGAAGGTACTTCCTTGTCATCTACAGCACTTTCATCAGATTCTTCGTCATCAGCTGATGGTGCTTCTGACTCTTCAGGCTCATTTTCATCTACTGAAGGTCCTTCTTCATCAGTTAAAGGTACTTCCTTATCATCTACAGCACTCTCATCAGATTCTTTGTCATCAGCTGACGGTACTTCTGACTCTTCAGGCTCATTTTCATCTACTGAAGTTTCTTCTTCGCCTGTTGAAGGTACTTCCTTGTCATCTACAGCACTTTCATCAGATTCTTTGTCATCAGCTGATGGTACTTCTGACTCTTCAGGCTCATTTTCATCTACTGAAGTTTCTTCTTCGCCTGTTGAAGGTACTTCCTTGTCATCTACAGCACTTTCATCAGATTCTTTGTCATCAGCTGACGGTACTTCTGACTCTTCAGGCTCATTTTCATCTACTGAAGGTCCTTCTTCATCAGTTAAAGGTACTTCCTTATCATCTACAGCACTCTCATCAGATTCTTTGTCATCAGCTGACGGTACTTCTGACTCTTCAGGCTCATTTTCATCTACTGAAGTTTCTTCTTCGCCTGTTGAAGGTACTTCCTTGTCATCTACAGCACTTTCATCAGATTCTTTGTCATCAGCTGATGGTACTTCTGACTCTTCAGGCTCATTTTCATCTACTGAAGTTTCTTCTTCGCCTGTTGAAGGTACTTCCTTGTCATCTACAGCACTTTCATCAGATTCTTTGTCATCAGCTGACGGTACTTCTGAATCTTCAGGCTCATTTTCGTCCACTGCGTCTGAAGGTCCTTCAGCTATGGGATCTTCATTTTCTGCAGGCTCATCTAAATCTGCTGTTGGTACTTCACCGTCATTAGAGGGTACTTCATCAACAGGTGTTTCTGGTACTTCTGAATCGTCCTCGTTATCGTCTATAGAAGAACCATCCTCGATACTTTCTGGAGCTGCGAGTTCTGAGTCATCTTTTTCGTTCGATGTTTCTTCAGGAGTGTCTACATCATCTTCAGGAGCCTCTTTGTCTGCAGAGATCAACTCATCAATATCTGATGGATTTTCGTTTTCAAATACAATGTTGTCAAGGTCTTCTTTATTTTCAGTTTCGGGCTGTTGTGGGGGCTTATTTATTGGAAATTCAACATTACCTTCATTTGAAGGTATATTAATTTCAGATGGCTCCTTTTCATCTTCTTCGTTGACATTTTCATCTTCAGATGAGGGTGTGTCCTTTATATTTTCCGAATCTTCGTTCTTATCAACGTTGCTTATCTCCTTGTCTATAATCAACAATGGTACCTCCTCCCAAATTGGCTCCTCTTCAGTCTCTCCTGGACCATTTTCACCATCCTCCTGATCTTCAGGTTTAATATCATCTACAGGCGAATCTTCTTCAGAATTTTCACTCCCCTCTAGTACGTTTTCATTGTCTTCAGGAGATTTTTCTGCTTCTGGTATAGGTTCAACTGCTTCATCATCTTCAGGAATGCTCTCTTCATCAGGTTTTACAATTGTATCGATAACTTCAGGCTTAATTTCTTCTACAGGTTTTACAATTGTATCAATAATGTCAGGCTTAATTTCTTCGTCAGGTTTCAGAATTGTATCAATAACTTCAGGTTTAATTTCTTCTACAGGTGTCTCAATGGTTTCATCATCCTCTGGAATACCATCTACTTCGTCAGGTTTTACAATTGTATCGATAACTTCAGGTTTAATTTCTTCTGCAGGTTTCTCAATGGTTTCATCATCCTCTGGAATATCATCTACATCTTCAGGTTTTACAATTGTATCGATAACTTCAGGGTTAATTTCTACTTCAGGATTGTCAATAATATCAGGATTAATATTTGTTTCAATATCTTCAGGCTTTTCTTCAACATCTACAGGCTTATTTTCTTCAGCAGGATTCTCATTTGTTTCTATTTCTTCAGCTGTTTCATCATCTTCAGGATTGCTCTCTCCTTCTTCAGGTTTTACAATTGAATCAACAACTTCAGGCTTAATTTCTTCTGCAGGTTTCTCAATAGTTTCATCATCCTCTGGAATATCATCTACTTCTTCAGGTTTTACAATTGTATCGATAACTTCAGGTTTAATTTCTACTTCAGGATTGTTAATAATATCAGGCTTAATATTTGTTTCAATATCTTCAGGCTTTTCTTCAACGTCTGCAGGCTTATTTTCATCAGCAGGATTCTCATTTGTTTCCATTTCTTCAGCTGTTTCATCTTCTTCGGGGTTCTCAATTATTTCTTCAGGTTTATTTTCCTCTACAGGTTTCTCATTAGTTTCATTATCTTCATGAATGGCCTCTCCTACTTCAGGTTTCACAATAGTTTCCACAACTTCAGGAACATTTTCAACTGCAGGTTTCACTTCTTGATCTATTGGCTTATCTAACGGCTCATCTTTATCACCTAAATCTTCAGTCAAATCTGATATTTCTTCAGTATTTTCTTCCTCGTTATTTGACGATTCAATTTCTTCTGCTGGTAAATTATCATCAATATTCTGCTCCTCTGTATCAATAGAACCCTCCTTATCAATATTTTCCTTATCAGTTGTTGGCTCTTCATCATTCTCTACTTCAGTATCATGTATGTCTCCTGAAGTTTCTTCAGAAGGTTTCACTTTTTCTCCTTCAAATTCAATGTTCTCTGGTTCAACTTCCTTATGAGGAGAAACATTCTCATCTAAAATATCCTGAAGTTCTTCAGGTAAAAGTAACGTGTCTTCTTTATCATCTGCAGGCTTTTCTATTTCAGGAACCTTTACTGGAGGTAACGCTACAATTTCAGGCTTTGAGACTACCAATGGCTTGCTTGGCTTAATTACTAGTTCATCCTTTACTGGCTTACTAGGCTTAATAATAAGCTCGTCTTTTGCTGCCTTATTGGGCTTGGTGAGTTCCTCTTTATTTACTGGCTTACTCGGCTTGATCGCAATTGGTTTGCTAGGTTTAATATTAATCACGTCTGCCGGTTTGCTAGGTTTAAGCTCGTCTGCCGGTTTGTTAGGTTTAAGCTCGTCAATTGAAGACGTGTCCTCAGCACTGGTCTCGTTCAATTTGCTGCTCAGTCCTCCGATGTAATTCTCAATAAAGGTCGAGTTCTTGCCCTTGCTACGAATCGTGCTGCTCAGCATTCCCAGGTTACCAACCTGAAAAATTAAACAATTAAAGTTGGTTAGACGTAACGTGATGGGTTGAAATTAAATAGACAATAATGGTTGCATTTTTTTTATTTCATAATTAGAAACTATACCTAAAATTATGCTTTTCTGAATTTATTCGGATTTTTTGGAGTGCGGGAACTAATTTTAAAAAAAATATTTAAAATACCTGAATTTGGGTGGTACACCTGATGGGACAACCGTGATGTCATTTGTTGTGCTGTGATTGGCTGTTGATGATGTCACGGCTGCTGTGATTGGCTGTCGATGACGTCACGGTTGTCCCATCAGGTGTACCACCCAAATTCAGGCATTTTAAATATTTTTTTAAAATTAGTTCCCGCACTCCAAAAAATCTGAAAAAAATTCAGGAAAGCTTAATTTAATGAAAATTTTCTAATTATGAAATAAAAAAATGCAACCATTATTGTCTATTAAAATCAGGGTTTGTGTATTGAGCTCTAATGGCAGGATGCATAGTAAGATGCATTGTTAGTACTGGTCTTCGAAGTATGTAATATTTATAGTCATTTTTACTTGTTTATTCTATTAATTTTATGACCGACAAGTATTTTTTTGCACCAAAAGATTAAAAAACCCTTTTTTGTAGTAAAATATTAACACGTATTTTACAATCGTAGCAGCTTAACGAATTAATTTATATTGATTTTTTTTTTTTTTAATTCCAAAAATACTTGAATATACAAAAAATTATTTTATTTAATACTTTAATAAATTAAATTACTAAAACGTTATATTTTTTACATAATTAATACAATTTTATACTTAAAATTTGTTTTACTTATAAGTCATCAGCTGTAAAAGATAATACTTCATTTATATTACAAGGTTTAATTTATTTAACCATTTAGAAATATTTACTATTATTAAGGGTAAGGTAACGCCACCAATGTTAAAAAAAATCCCTCACACAAAAATTCTGAAAAAAATTTAAAATGTTCTCCTCTACACCCCCTATCAGTAGGTAAAATATCAGGTATACAAATACGATCTAGTTTTTGAGTTATGAATTTTTAAAGTTGGCTATTTTAACATGGAGAAATGGAATTCCCATGTTAAATTAATCAACTTTAAAAATTCATAACTCAAAAACTAGATCGTATTTGTATACCTGATATTTTAACTACTGATAGGGGGTGTAGAGGAGAACATTTTAAATTTTTTTCAGAATTTTTGTGTGAGGGACTTTTTTTAACATTGGTGGCGTTACCTTACCCTTAACAATTATTTAACAATTTAATTAACGTTATATATCTTCAGCAAAATTTACAACATTTAATTATTTGATTTAACATTATCAGGCGAAGTAAACATAATAAACTATATAGGTTTTACATACCATTTTTGTGTATGTTGGGCAACATTCGCCAATCCTTTAATTTTATGCAGCACTCCACGATATCACTGACTTAAATAATTATAAAAAATAAAGTACACACGCATATGCATATGCCTATTTTGATAATAATTATATTAATTATTCACACTATAGTACAGTTACGCACAAAATTCGATGTTAATTCAAATTAATTTGAAGTTATTACATCGAATTTTGTGCATAACTGTACTATAGTGTGAATAATTAATATAATTATTATCAAAATAAGCATATGCATATGCGTGTGTACTTTATTTTTTATAATTATTTAAGTCAGTGATATCGTGGAGTGCTGCATAAAATTAAAGGATCGGCGAATGTTGCCCAACATACACAAAAATGGTATGTAAAACCTATATAGTTTATTTAATTATTTGTTTAATATTTTTAAAATTGTATTTTATTAACATAATTTATAATTCTCTATTGCTCTTCGTAAAACAATATGAACACTTTAAATTTTACAATGATATATTTACATACAAATAAAAGATACATATTACAACAGTAATCTTGTATATTAGGTTATTATCATTCTAAGATTTGATATGTATTGATTATTCATAATATCTGTCTCCATAAAACTGCGAAAATAGTAAAATTGTAGATCGAAGGCTCTCTTTCGTGTTAAAATTATGGACCTTATGACTCACCAGATCCTTCAGAACACTGGACGGAACATCGGCCCTGTCTTGTGGAATCACCCGCGCATCGAGTAACTCTGAAATGTGATTGAAAGGGTTAGTAGTTAGTATCATGCAACGACTGTATATTGGGAGGACGGCCTAGGACAACTCATTGAAGAACCTCGATACTCAACAATTCTCGCCAACTTTCGGGGAAGTCTGTTAAATAAGCCACGTGCTCGGGCGGTTTGTTTGACGTCAAAGATTTGACAGTTGAAGGAAATCATAGGGGGGGAAGGCATTCACAAAGCACTTTAATCCCCACTTTAGCCTCAATTTTTATCCCTGGTGCTAAACCAGGGGCTAACCATGTTAAGGGCATTGGGTGTAGCACCGGTAGTTGGCAACACTGACGTATCTTCCCCATGTTAATTTTTGATCATTGCTCCTCGGAGTAATTTTTATGCTAGAGCTAAGCTGATTGCTGTAGTATCAAGATAATTAGTAGCCCAAGTGCACAATTTGACTAAATAAGGCCTGATTTAAAGAAAAGTATTTTTTAGTAATTTTTTAAATTTACATGCATTTTTCTAAAATATAAAAAAAACACTTTTCTTTAAATCAGGCTTTATTTAGCCAAATTGTGCACTTGGGCTACTAATTATCTTGATACTACAGCAATCAGCTTAGCTCTAGCATAAAAACTACTCCGAGGAGCAATGATCAAAAATTAACATGGTGAAGATACGTCAGTGTTGCCAACTACCGGTGCTACACCCAATGCCCTTAAGCTTATAGTTTAGCACCATGTTTTGCACCAGGGATAAAAATCGAGGCTAAAGTGGGAGTTAGAGTGCTTTGTGAATGCCCCCGATATATTTTAACCGTCAGATAATCTACAGTTTTATTATCAATCGCAACAATATTGTATTAATTAGCTAATTAATTTAGAATCTCACCACTCCACGCGACACAAAGTAAGATGAGTACCACCCCGCTCTTAGCCATTTCTGAGAATGTTTTCAAATCGCCTCTCTTCGTTTATATACGAGCTGTTTTTTTGTCAGTCACCTGTCTGGACTATCGCACTTGTCATTCAACCTTTACTGTCCTCACTATCTCATGCATGTGAATACTTAATGCTTCATAAACTTTTGAGAACATATTTATCATTAAAAAAACAAGTAAACTTTTTTTATTTTCCTTCCAAATTGTCACTTTTTAATTTGTAAGTTATGAAAAAATGCATTTAAAAATATATTGATTGTAAAAAGACAAGGACAACTTTAAAAATTAATTACAGCTAATGAAAATAAATTAGTGAGTTAGTACATGCAGTGGTATGTAAAAGTTATATTGCGCAGTATTTTCTTCTACATTTTATTGTTTAAAAGCACGAAAGACCAACTTCAATAGCAATAACACAATAACAAAAATTTAAAAACAAAAGTTTGGTGGAGAACTTATAGTGTATTGGAAAATACATACTCAAACGAGAATGGAGTATCGACCTCAATTTTTTTTTATTGCAGAAATCGATAGAGGATGCAAAGTTATGCTACCCTGATTTTTTTCAGATTTTTTACAGCCCTGGAAGTATTTTTAAAAAATTATTGAAAGTTCTTTTCGTGACGTCACGAGGCGGCAAGTCCTATCTTTTTCTTAAGGAGCGGCGTCTCGTGACGTCACTAAAAGGAATTTCAATATTTTTTTAAAAATAGTTCCCGCGCGGTCTCAAAAAAATGTGAAAAATTAGCATAACTTTGCACCTTCTATCCATTTCTGCGAAAAAAAAAAAAAAAAAAAAAAAAAAAATGAGGTCAATACTCCATAGTTGAATCTAATAAACGTTGCAAAATCTTGAAAATGCTCTACCAGCAGCCACAGTTTAATTTTACAGAATTGACAACACCAGCATAACTAGTTGTCTTTAGATATGTATTAAAGTTTTAAGTATTGAATAAATGAAATTCATAAGAATCTTAAATGTTTCCTTTTATATAAATTTTGTCATTTAGTGCTTCTCCCAATGCTATAGTTATTTTCGTATTATATATCTTTGAATAAGAAAGCCATCACTTCTGCGTACAGAACCATCTGTAAATATAAATAAAAAATAATAAAACTGATCCTTTATTTTCTCAATATAGGCGGTGCTAGCGTAAATATTTTTTTTAGTCATATGCTGGTCGTGGATACAAATTCCAATGCATTGACATTGGCTTTATGTCAAATTGTTAAGAATTGACTCATGGTGCAATTAGAATGTGATTTATGGCAATGGACAACATACATATACTAAACTCTCCCTTACATTCCTCTTCCTCCGTGAGTGTAAGATTATGACTTAATTAAGATAATAAATAATTCATTGGCATTAAATTGCATTGTTGAATGTTACTGTTTAACCATATACTCACATATAACGTATATTGTAAATGACAGATAATTAAAGGGAAATAAAACTCTATATTACAAGAATTAAAAGAATGAAATTGGCATATTATACAAAATATACTATTGAGAACCAAGACACCAAGTGGTAAAAAAATGTTTTATTATTAAACATGTAATAATAAAAATTATTATCCTTACAATTTAAAATCAATTTTCAATTATATTCTTAAAATTTATCTCTATTAAAAGCCACTAATAGCTGCTGAGACTCAATTTTAATAAACAAAAGGAGTGTATATTATAGTCATAAACGTTATATTTGCACAACAGCCTTTTTGTAACTATTACTTTCAAGAATATTAACATTTTGCCACATTTAATATATTTAAATGTCATGTTTATTTTTTTAATAATGTAAAAATTCAAATAAAATTGAATCCGTTCTCCATGCATATGCTAAGTTCGTATATAGGAGCAAAATGTCAATATGGCTTTCTCACTACCTTACTTTTTATCAGCAATGACCTTCAAATACCTTCAAATGCATGTCAAGGCTACTCATGAATCACCAAGTGTAAGGTACTCTAAGTTAATTTCTGTCTTCAATTAACTTCAACTTCTGAACATTTTTAGGAACATTTTATCAAAATGTATCTTACACATGAAATTTAAAGTCCCTCTATTGTATTGTTTGCTACTGTAATTAATATAATAATTTTAAATGTTTATTAAATATTTTTTCGTTTTTAATAATAATAATAATGATGCTATGAATGCTATGATTAAAATGATACTGTATACTATATATAGGGTCACAATAGTCACAAAGTAATGCATAAAATAGTAATAACAGTAATCAAATTGGTCATGGGAGTAAAATATTGCAGGATATCATTATTTATATTCTTATCAAGCCTATATTACAAGATACAATTTTGCCTACAAATTTTCCTTTACAGAAAATTTCATCTCCCTACAAACTACAAATAAATGGATTTGTATGGAGATGAAATTTGCATGCAATTTTTCAATGCTTGCATATTTGGATGTAGATCCTTGAGTTAAGTATTGTCAATATATTTGCCAACTTTTTTAATCATGCTCTAACAACTTCAAATTCTAGAGTGCACTTGTGTGTTAAATATTTGCATGACTATGACGTCACAACGTTTGAAGCATGATTTATTGATTATAAAGATGTTAGAGGTAAAAAAAATCTGAAAAATATTGGTAACTCGAGGTCCTCTGTCCGGATATGAAATAAAAAAAATCATGAAGGTTGTATGCCGTTTTTATTCTAGTAAAATCCTGAACTTTTAACGGGATTATAAAATAATTTACAGGCAAGGGAAATATTCAATAATATATTATATTCAAAACATACGAAACATCATAATAATAATATACAGCTGCAATAACCAACTTTATAATTAAAATTATTTAGATAATGTATTTCAAATAATTTTATTAACACCCGTTGGTGATAATATGAGGCCTGTTCGTAAACCCTGCTCGGTGTACACTTTTACACCGTTTTCTTACACCAGCGCAGATATGGTGGTGTAGGGAGTGCAATGCAAATGACGTCACGATTTTTGTTCGTAAACTTGCTCAGAGTACACCGAGCAGGGTTTACGAACAGGCCATTGGTTTCGTTGTCTCCTCTGCATTCCTTTAATAATTGCATCAAGAACGATCTGTATAGGATACACTTTTATTTTTCTATATTAAAAAAACTTCTAACAAGTTTTGTAGATTTATTTTTTTAAACAAATTGGCATAAAATAATTGTCAAAATGGTGTAATTAATTCAAAAATAATATTTATAATATATTACTTTAAATAAAACAAACATATTTTGGCATTACGAAACAGGATACTTTCTCTCAATAATAATTTGATGTAAATTACAGAGTACATTGATATTATGGCCAGCTATTGGGCAAGATTAATTTTGATAACTTGACTAAAATTTGTAACAATTCTAAATCTTCAATGCTTCTATTTGGTAATAAAAACAAAGGTTCTACTGCTTGACAGGCTCCGGCTTCCTAGCCCACGTCGGCATATTCCAGTTCAGGGGACGTAGATTCGGTATCTTGGGTTTATTTAGAGCTGGGGTGGTAACTTTGGTGGCGGGAGGTCTCCCGAAAATCGCTCCGGGTGGTCTGTTCCACCTTAGTGGCTTCTTCGAAGTTTCCGCAGCGGGGGGTTTAGGGGCTGGGAGCGAGGCAGGTTTGGGAGGGGGTACTACGGGAGGTTTCTGTTGTTCAGAAGGAGGTTTCGGCTGTTCAGCGGAAGGTTTTGGCTGTTCAGAGAGAGGTTTCGGCTGTTCAGCGGAAGGTTTTGGCTGTTCAGATGGAGGTTTCGGCTGTTCAGCGGAAGGTTTCGGCTGTTCAGAGGGAGGTTTCGGCTGTTCAGATGGAGGTTTTGGTTGTTCAGCAGGTTTTGGTTGTTCAGCAGGTTTTGGTTGTTCAGCAGGTTTTGGTTGTTCAGCAGGTTTTGGTTGTTCAGCGGAAGGTTTCTTGCTCAATTTATCATTAAGAACTTTCTGGACATACTCAGGATCTGGATTGTCAAGTCCTCCAGAGTCGCTCAGTTCTCCCAGCGCTCCGATCTGTTGGCATAAATTTCAACGTAATTAATTTTTTAAAAATATTAAATCCTCCTGAACCTATCTTTCTCAAAAACATTAAAACCTATTAAAAAATAACTAAATAATAATGCAAATTATAACATCAAAATAACATATGAAAGTCGAAATAACAAGAACTGTAATCGTGTTAAATTACGAGGTTTCGTACCAGGTCTCGCAATTCAGTTGAGATCTCGGCTCTTTTTTTTGCAGTGGCCGCTGCACCGAACTCTGAAAATAAAATTTAACATTTTGACAGTAATTTTATTAAAAATAAATTTAATTTTTTTTTTTTTTAATATTTAAATAATTGTAAATAATACATATTTAATTTAAATTGTTAATTTTTAATACATCATTAATACATTATTTTTTCAATTTTATGTATTTAAATAAACTAAAATGTATAAATTGTTATAATATCATAGCTTTTAATGCATAAGGAGTTTGATGTGTTGTAAATTGAGTTGTACCTTTCGTTATAATAATATTAATTGCATTTTTTCATTAAGCGAGAAATTTAATTACTGATCAATGCACAATGCACATATATTATCTTATTGTATTATTTTTAATATTTAATCCTAGCATTACCAAGGGGGGGGGGGTCAAAATAACCCCGTAACTCTTTTATAAATTAGAGTTCCTATCAGCTGATGTCAAAAAATGAAAACTGAGTATTTTTTTTAAAATAGTTCCAGTGCTCCTACATATGTAACCGAAATCCAAAAAATTTCATCTCACATTAGTGACATTAGTTCTCCAGAAAAAAAATCCAAAGTCAGAGTGAACGCGTCGCTTAACATGGGGCCTTACCTAAAAAAGACCCTCGAATATCTCGAAAAAATACACCGTTAGGTGGTATAAAAAAAAATATGACCCGAGCTTTAACAGAAAAACGAATAAAAAAATTCGCTCGAATCCATTTTTCCGTAAAAAAATATCAAGAAAATTTCCCATGTTAATTCCCATAAGAGTTTTTCTTGATTTTATGACGGGAAAACGGATTCAAGAACGTATGTTTTTTAAACAACTTTTGGTTAAAGCTCGAGTCATAGAACATGGCTATATTTTTTTCATACCACCTAAAGGCGGATTCAGATGGCGACAGCGGCGACGCGACGCGATTTTGTCACACAAACTGTGAAATCCTATGCGGCGAGCGAATTCGCTGGGAATCGCGTTAATTACGATGCTCTTTTTCTTTTAATCGCCCAATATGGCCGCCAATGGATGTTACAGCAAGTGCGCATTATTCGCGTCGCGTCGCAGCCTGGAAATCGCCATGTGAATCCGCCTTAACGGTGTATTTTTTCGAGATATTCGAGGTTGTTTTTTCAGGTAAGGCCCCATGTTAAATGACGCGTTCTCTCTGAATTTGGAATTTTTTTCTGGAGAACCTATGTGAGATGGAATCTTTTGGATTTCGGTTCCGTATGTAGGAGCACTGGAACTATTTTTAAAAAATATTAACTCGTTTTTGTTTTTGTTTTTTTGCTGTCTTTTTTGTAGTAGACCCTTTACTGAAAAAAATGTAAAATATAAAAAAAAAAGTCGAAAAAAAATTTGTAAACCTTAGTTTACAATGAACCAGCAATGAAACCGCAAAAAAAAATAATAAATAATAATAATGAGAAAAAACTTTTTTTTCTATTTCACATGTTTTTTATTACATAATGTATAATGCGTGTTCTGTGCATGTATTTAAAACAACCTTTCATTGATATATTGAAATCATTTGCATTTCTCAAAGTTTTCAAAAAAATTATGATAAACATCAATATAAATTTTTTCAAAATGGTACCGCTGTATATTTTTATACAGTATATCAGAAAAGGGTACAATACCCTGACTTACCCCAGAGGACGAGGTAGGTCACCAGCAGCAAAGACCCCTTCATTCCGACAAGTTGTGAGCATGTATTCTGTTAGTGCGACGCTCTTATAGGTCGGTCTTTTATCATACGTGCATATTTTAATGTATTTTTTTAATATCATATTGAAATGCTTCATTGAATTTCATACACAAAAAATTGTATGATAATTACAGTATACATTTTTATCAATTACTTCAAAATAATGTAAACTTTTTGTAATTATTGATTACTGCAGTACGTTTTTATCAAATACTTTAAATAATGTGAATTTTTTACTGTACGGATAACGTTAAGTTGGCACGAAAATTATGTGTTTTTTCTACTGAAAATATATAATGGACAACCTGCATAAGTTTTTTATTGTATATAGAGGACCTCAAAGGCCTTCTGAACCTTTTCATAGTATTAAGTACACGGTTAGCTTTGCTTCAGTGTGATTCAGCTGCATAATTTTTTTGGTTTCAGTAGCACAAATATCAGAGATAATAGCCGATGAAGAAGCACCTGTGACGTCACTCACGCTCATTCAGCGGCGACAATATAGAGAAATCCCTGCAAAAGATAGGTTAACTCCCGCTGCAACCACGGCCACAATTTTACTTCTGGAATTTTGAAACCTTACCAGGGCAGTCTTGATAGTATTTGTCAAATAGACTGAAAGAATTTTTTTGGTGGCGTGTGTACAGATTGAGTTATTGCGGTTGCAAGATAAGCCAAAAATTTAACATTGTTTTCCTATACAACATTTTTGCTCCTCTTTCTACCGCAATAACTCGGTTTGTATGAATGTCATAAAAAAAAATCTTTCAGGCTATTTGACAAATACTATCAAGACTGCCGTGGTAAAGTTTCAAAATTCCAGAAGTAAAATTGTGGCCGTGGTTGCGGCGGGAGTGAACCTATCTTTTGCAGGGATTTCCCTATATTGTCGCCGCTGAATGAGCGTGAGTGATGTCACAGGTTCCTTTTCATCGGCTATTATCTCTGTTATTTGTGTTGCTGAAACAAAAAAATTTTTGCAGCCGAATCATACTAAAGCAAAGCTTACCGTGCACTTAATATTGTGCAAAGGTTCATAAGGCCTTCAAGTTATGTATTGTCAATTTTTTAAAAAATAATTTTTAACTCCCCAACACCTTTATCAAAACGTCGCTTCAGAATATAAGTGTCGTATATAAACCATGAAGTTCTTATACAATTATAGACATTATACTTCATGTACTGTACATAGGGTCTAAAGTTGCATCAAAACTTCGTAGGTTATATGACATATATTAATCTGAGGCGACAAAAATCAAGGTAAAAAACGCTAGCATGTAATATAGTAATGTACAGTACCTCCTTTTTTCCTATATACGCTTGCATTGTAAATATTGATTCCATTATGACGTCACAGTATTTTGCAACACGATTTTTTAAGGTTAAAATATATAAATATATTTATATTTTCAAATTTAGGTACTCTAATATGTATTTGAAAACAAAAAAATCCATAAAGAAGGTTTTCTGACGAGATAAATAAATGGTAATTGAATCTTACCGGACTAAGGCCGGTATTACACGATACAATTTTGCATACAATTTTTCCTTGCAAGAAAATTTCATCTCCATACAAACGAATGTAGTTCAAGTTTTCTTGTAAGGAAAAATTTTATGCAATAGTTAGAAAAATTGTATCGTGTAATACCGGCCTAACTTTAGAAACTATAGTTCAGTGCTCGTTTCTCGGCATACTACAACATAATCGACGAGTGTTGATTATTAATTTGTACGGTAAATGCTTTCGTTATTCCCAGATTTCTTATTTCAGTCAGAATAACAAAATATACATCACCTACATAATACTACAGTACTATACATAATAATGTTTATAGATTTATAGTCCCCAGCAATCCACATAATATTAGCTTTTATATACGTAGAAGATGAAGACTTTTTTCAAAATTTAAGTTGTTTAATATTTTTTCCATTCATTTAAAATGTTCATTAAAAAATAAAATAAAATAATAAAATGTATTTGCTGGTATTTTTCTTGTAAAATAAAAGTTGACCACAATAGTAAGAAAACGATTACGTAAACGCTGAATAAATAATGCCACCATAGAACAGCTGTGTATGAAAATGAAATTGTATTAAGGTAGAGATAATACAGATCAGCTGGCCCAATGCTAAAAAAATCCCATTCATAAAAATGATGAAAAAAATTTAAAGTGTTCTCCTCTACATCCCCTATCAGTAGGTAAAATATCAGGTATACAAAAACGAGCTAGTTTTTGAGTTATTAATTTTTAAAGTTGACCAATTTAACATGGAAGTTCCATTTCTCCATGTTAAATTAGTCAACTTTAAAAATTAATAACTCAAAAACTAGCTCGTTTTTGTATACCTGATATTTTACCTACTGATAGGGGATGTAGAGGAGAACACTTTAAATTTTTTTCATAATTTTTATGAATGGGATTTTTTTAGCATTGGGCCAGCTGATCCGTATTATCTCTACCTTAAAGATTAATCATTATTAATCTCAGTTGATAGAAATTTTGGAATCGACCCTTTTGAATTCAACAAGACTTGCAGGGAACATTTAACTCACTATCAATAAAATAATATCATAATATAAATTATGAAGTTTTGTTTTGTAAAATTTGTGGTAGAAGTTTATCATATGGAGCCTTATGAAACCGGAAATAGAAATGTTTTGAGGTTGCTCAGATAATGAGCGATTTATTTTAAAATTTTAAAACGCTATAAATCAGCGGTGTAGTCCTATAATTTCCATTAGAGGTACGTTTCTATGACGTTATAGAATAATAAAGTTTATTTCCATTGATTCCATGTTAAGGAAATATTCTTTGACTCCGAATTTACTGAGGTCAATTAACAGTTCAATGTATAATAATTTCAATTTTAATTGATTTATTATCATTGCTAATTTGTTCAATGAAGATATTAAATCTTATTAAATAATATTTCACCCATCTAGTCAAAATATAGTGCATTTTAAGAAACATGAATAAAATAATATCAATATTATTAAATATAGTAGTAAATATTGTATTATGCTAATAATAAAATTCAGCTGAAGGTTTTTTGTTAATTTATTATTTACGTAAATTTGAATCAGAAATTTTTAGGTAAAGGAAATTTTCAATTAAATACATCGACTAGAGCTTTAAATTTGAATTTATTGCATTAAAAAATTGAAATTTTTATAATAAACAAGGTTTCACATGAAAATAAAAGAACATAATCAAACTCAATATTAAATTAGTTGGCTGGTTCCAGCTTCTTGGTCCAAGCTTACGGCACAGCTTTCGGTGGTCCGTGTGGTACAATCACGGTGACCTCGGGAGACGGTGGCAAAATTACCGCGGGAATCGGGGGTGGTGAGGGAAGTGCTGGGTGCATAGGGTTAAGGGGGAAATGATGGAAGGGAGGGCGAAAAGCAATTTTTTCGTCAAGAGCCTTTTGAACGTTCTCAGGTTCCGGCTTCTTGGTCCATGCTAACATCGGTAGTTTGTGTGGTATAATCATCGTGACCTTGGGAGACTTTGGCAAAAATCCTCCGTAAATCGGGCGTGGTGTGGGAGGTTGGTACATAGGTTTAGGGGGTAAATGGAAAGAAAGGAGGGCGGAAAATAATTTTTTCGTCGAGAGGCTTTTGGACGTTCTCAGGTTTGGGGTTATCAAGGCCATCAGAGTTGCTCATCTCTCCCTTTTCTCCGATCTGTTGATATTAAATTTACAAAGTCAATTATACCTGATAGTATCTGAATAATTGAAGCTATTGACATATGTTTGTTTGTAGTATTTCACCTATATGTATGAAATTGCAACACTGAAATTAGAATGGAAATAGTAGGAACACTATTATATTATTATACAATTCATACAATTATTAATACAGGTTAATATAAGCACGTTAGTATTTGCGAAAAATTATACTTAAAATTAATATTGTTTTATTTTAGCCAATATGTATTTTTTTAAATCCACTTTTGACAAAATCTTACTAATATTGTTTAGTTTAAATTCTATACCATCAAAAAATTGTATCTTAAATTTGCAAAACCTCTCGTGAAATTGATAACAAATGTAGGGTCCATCAAATGCCTAATAATACTGTTTATCACAGCCCTGTAGACGAATAAAAATATTTCCTTTGTACCCCTTTAAAGTATGCAACTTCTTTTACATTCAAGCGTTGCGGGTTGACAGACTACAGGTTTCTGAATGAATTTCTTTGGCCATCATATTCATTTTTATTTAGCTTATGAATCTTACGATCGGAATTGCTCGGAAGTATTCGACTCTTGTCGGGCTAGTGAGATTCTTCTTTACAAGCAGTCAACCAATAAACGAGGACTATCAAGAAATACGATAGAAACCTAGTTAAATATGACGCGCATTGTATAGTTGAAGATTCAAGAAGGCGTAGATTAATTTTATATTTTGCATTTAGATTTAATTCAATTCTTAAGCCCTTCTGCCTTCCAAATAAACATTAAAATATATTATTGTTATTTAAAAATGAAGATTATTAAATTTAGAAATCTGATACAAAGTCGAAATAACAGTAAGCAACAGTCGGATCATGTTACATCATAGTTTAAAGTACGTGGCTCCATACCTGATTGCTGGAGATTTCAGCTCGCTTGTCCTCAACAGCCACCGCTTCACCCAAGCCTGCAAAAAAATTCATTCAATTATTGAAATAAATGTATATAAATAAAAAAAAAAATTAATTTAAGAATTTTTTATATATTAAAAAATTATAACTATAAATTTGTATTTTGTTTGTTTATGTTTTTATCTGTTGCTAAATTTTATTGGGTGCATGATGAATGTTATAAAAAAGTGAAGTTCTCCAGTTGGTTAAAAATGCGCAGCTCTGTAACTTTAAACAATACTGGAAGTTATGATAAATTACCAATTTGTTGTGCACATAATCATCTCATATTGCATATAAATATATGAGTTTCAATTTTTTATATTTTACAAGTTTCCATTTATTTATGCAAATTATTTGCCATTACCTCAAAATTGCAGTATAACAATTTTTCCCATAACATCATCAATTGTAAAATTGTAAGAAAGGATCCAGTATAGATACCTGACTTACCCCAGAGAGCGAGGGTGGTCACAATAGCCATCAGTAGAGTCCCCTTCATGTTGAAGCCGAGAAGTTTCTGAATATGAATCTCTAAACTGTCAAGCTCTTATATAGGTCGTTCATTCACTTTATCAGACATGCCAAACTGTCATTTAATGTAATTTTTCATTGACTTTCAAGGAAATTATAAAAAATATTTGATAATTATTATATCCTTTTTTTTTAAAAGCACTTTAAGTACACCTTTTTTTTACTGTGCAGAGAATATTCAGGCCATGGCATCGTAAAAAATTCTGTGATTGATAGCTGTCCAGAAAATATATAATGCATGTTATGCATGTGGATTTTTTACTGTAGATAGAAAACCTTGAGTTGTCAATAATGTCAATTTTGTCACATACTTTTCAATTTCATCTTATATTTTTTAACCATTTTATCAAAATCGTGGTGAAAAAAGGTGGTATAACACGTATTTGAGTCATTTTTGTAACCCCTTTTTCTACTGTTGTATCTTAATTAATCTCTTGAGAGTGAAGTCAACATGATTTTTTAATTTACAAAATATTGAAATTCTTTAATTAACTTGAGGTACTGTATTCGTGTTTATAAAAAAAAACTCGTACATGAGACTCCAATTATGCTAAATGCGAAATTTTTTGTTTCTTTTTTTTTATGCAGCTCTGTTTTCATTATTTGTTGCAGTAAGTACAGCTTTTACTTAACAAATTTGCCTGATATAGTTCTGTTAGTTATAATATTTATAATTATATTTCAGTATTACTAAATAGCCCACAATTAAGATTAATAATGTGAACAATATACATGAAATTGACTACAAATATTATAATTTTAATATTGATGCTTATAAGAATAAATAAAGAGGTAGTAATGCTACAATAAATAATTAAACAATAAAATATTTTTTCTTATAAAAACATTTATTTTGATAGAAAGTTATGGACAAAAAGTAAAGAATGTATTACACAGAATTACAAAAGATTAGAAGGGGCATTCACAAAGTCTTAAGGCCACATTTAAGGCTCGATAATTTAAAGCTTGATTTTAGACGTGTTTTTTAGACCCAAAATTTCTGGTCTTAAATTATTGAGCCTTAAATGTGGCCTTAAGGCTTTGTGAATGCCCCTTTACATTTCTGATTAACTTTGTCAGTAGAATAATGTTTCAGATTCATACTAAAAGACATTGTTAAAATATATTGCATAATTTATTTCTCAGTTGCAATGGATATAAAAAGTTAATTTTTTAATCTATGATTAGTGTTTTAAAAATTAAATAAATTTAAGTTTCCTCTTTAGATAATTACTGCTCATCAGTTGTGATACAACATAAAGGTATTTTAATTGCAACTTATCAAGAGAGAAAACATAATTACCTGCTTAATGAATTTTACGAAAATAAACAAACGCTATAAAGGTGGAATTATATGAGCGAAGAAATCGCAGCGTCGTAAATTTACTTTTTAATTGCATTGTGTAAAAATTCATTGGTTGCCAATAATTGTCATCATCAGTTCGTCCTAGGGGTGTCTACCATCCCCTCCAGCCTCCATAGTACACCCTTCTGGTGACGTAGGGTCCACCATAGCCACCCCATCCCCCGCTGTAGTAGCTAGGGTAGCTGCGATAGTATGTAGGCGCGTAGCTGCGATAGTACCCAGCCTCACTCAGCGCCACGGCGGCAACCAGCAGGAAAAAGGTGAACTAAAATAAAGAAGCTCGATTTAACGAAATTGTTGATTTACGAAGTCCCAAAATAATGAAGGTGATCGTCAATAAAAATATTTACAATGCTGTTGAAATTTAAGAATATTAGTTTTTAAAACTCCCTAAATGGACAACATACATGAAAAAATTTTATTGCAGAAATGAATAGAGGGTACCAAATTATGCTACTCTGAATTTTTTCAAATTTTTTTGAGACCCAGAACTATTTTTAAATAATTATTGAAAGTGCGGCCACGCCCCCTGGAGGCGTCAATAGGCGTCCAGTCTCCATCCTTTTTATTAAGGCTCTAGGGGTGCCAACTGAAATCACAGGACTTTCAATAATTATTTAAAAATAGTTCTGGGTCTCAAAAAAATCTGAAAAAAAATCAGAGTAGCGTAATTTGGTACCCTCTATTCATTTCTGCAATAAATTTTTTTCATGTATGTTGTCCATTGCGATAAAATATGTACACATAAATTTAATATAAAAAAATGTTATCAAATTAAAAGAAAACAATAAAAAAATTCAATATGGATATATTTGTTGTAGTATAATCTCTCGTTAACTCTGTTGGAAATAATCATAACTTAATACTATACTATTTTAATATACTATACCCATATTTAGAAGCTTCTCATTTATCATCTAACATGTAAGTTAATGCGAAAAATATAATAAATAAAAATAATTGAAAGTTATCATTATATTAAGATGCGTAAAAAGCAAATTTTATGTATATAAAGAGAGAAAAAAAAAAAAAAAGATTTAAAGCCATTATTACCTGATACAATTTCATTACACGAATTAAAAATATGAAATGTGATATTTTACAAGGCACTTTTGAGTATCCAGATAAAACATACTTTCAATTTTTTTTATTTCAAACAAATTTATTTAGTCTTGCAATCGTTGCAATTTAATAGTTTCTTTGTAATTGCTTTAAAACTCCCTGTTTGTTATTAATATTGACTCACAAACAAAAATTGTGTATATAAGTTCTTTCAAGTTGCATTAAACATTTTATATTAAAAATAAAGTTCCCTGGTTGCAACAAGGAGAGAAAAATAATTAAATGTAATCAAAATTGTATCATGTAATATCAACTGCACGTGTAAGGCTAGTCGCATGATTTTGCAGCGTATGATAAAAAAAATTAAGAAATTATGCGATCAGGTATGCGCACGCACACAGCATCGCATGGTATCATATGGTATGACATCGTAAGTTTCTCATTTAGAACCAGTTCTAAATTTTTATCATACGAAGTCATACGATGCGATGCTGACTGCGAGCAGCCTGAGTTATTACTTACCAGTAAGACGCGCATGTTTGAATCACTGGTGGTAACAGCGAAGTGTGATCTGCATCGGACCGCGCGAGATCTTATAGTCGCTCCCCCCGACCTAGCTTGGTCCAGTGTCCCCTCCACGTGACATCTTCCCTCACTACCTGTCCAGTCTACACTGTCACTTAAATATGTTCACTTAAGTACCCCGACCTAGCTTGGTCCTGTCCCTCCACGCGACATCTTACCTGTTCAGTCTACACTAGAGCTGTCACTTAAGTAAATGTTGATATT
The DNA here is from genome assembly GCA_949825025.1 of Siphlonurus alternatus. Taxonomy (NCBI): domain Eukaryota; kingdom Metazoa; phylum Arthropoda; class Insecta; order Ephemeroptera; family Siphlonuridae; genus Siphlonurus; species Siphlonurus alternatus. Next base: position 18,708,614 of record OX463786.1, read on the forward strand.
TTTATTTTATTGAGTGTTTTTAAGATGGATACAATGCTACGTACTTTGTGTTTTAATGTATTCCGCAGGTGTCTTTGCATTTTGTTCCCTTTAACTTAAATTAGGATGATACTTGACCAGTTACTAATTATTATTTTTTTATTCTTCTTAATTTAATACTAATATCAGTAGTTGATATATATATATACGAGGGTCGTATGATAAGTTCCTTATGTCGTATAGAAAAAATCCGGCTAGATAAAATTAACAACTGTACCAGGTTAAGTAATATTTCAGTAGGTCAGATACAAATTTTTACCCCGATATCACTTATATTAATTTCTGGGGGTCAGTTTTCGTGAAGCACGGTCGGGAAATTAAAATTTGACCAAAAATTAGTACTTTTTACCAGTTTCAATATCTGTTGCAGAAAAAAGTTGATGCATGGGAAACTCATGAAAATCTCGTGAAAACATCAGAAAACCTTACTCTATCAGGCTCTAGTGCTGTTTATTTGTTACCTAAATTTTTAATAGGATATATGCCTCACTGAAGTGTACCCTTCACTGTTTGGCCAAAATCATCTGTCATTTAAGATTTCATTAAAAAAATACACAAAATTTTGAATACAGACAGTCTTATGTAACATCAGCAAATAGCAGAGATTATGGGCTTTCTAATGATATAATTATATTACATCTCCAATGAAAAATTACGACGAAAAAACTTGCCGCGTTAGGGGTGCCGCAAATGAACTTTTTAAGGCCCAAAAAAAGGGTGGTGACGGTCCATGAAATTTCATAATTGCTTGTTTTTAAAGCAAAAATCAAACTATTTGCGGTGTCTGGTGGCACAGAATAGATCATTGGATCACGGCGCAATACCAAAGATAAAAAAAACATCCCTGGAATATCACAGCAGTGCGTGTTATACCGGTTCAAAGTTCAAATTTAGTCAATTTTGAGGGAGCTTCACGAAAACTGACCCCCAGAAATTAATATAAGTGATATCGGGGTAAAAATTTGTATCTGACCTATTGAAATATCACTTAAGTCGGTACAGTTAATTTTATCTCGCTGGATTTTTTCTATACGACTTAAGGAACTTATCATACGACCCTCGTATATAGTATTACTCATTATATTTATGCTAATATTTTCTCTATATAAATTATAATGTTAATTGAATTTCCATTATTATGTGCATTGAATATAAACATATACATATCTAGCTATAATACACATCTACCATTTGTTAAGGAAAAACATATTATTGAAATATCATTAGTTTGAATATTTTTTATTTTATTTTTTATTTATGACCCACCTCGACCTCCCTGGACTACATCAATGTTTTTAGGCGTGGTGAGCTAAAACTCTGTTGGTATGTATTTTTGGATAGACTGGTTGATATTTTTATTTTTTTATTTTTACAAGGATACACCCCAAAGAGGTTACAGCTCGCGGCGGGTAATGGGTGAGGATAAGAGAGGGAAAGGATGGTGGCCACAGCTTGTTACGTGTCTCAGTTTTCACTAAGGTGAGACTGAGGGAACCGTGGAAAACCTCAGTCAGGATGGACATGCACCTCTAATTTTTCTCAATGGACTAAAGTTATGTCCAAAGCCTGGGGATCCACACACTAGTGCATCACTGCACTGGGTGGAAAACGAGATGAATTTACCCCAGAGAGGGAGCAGCGTTAATTTTTACTTGAAACGGTCACCCATCCAAGTACTAACCACGCTCGACGTAGCTTGACTTCGGTGATCTAACGAGAACCGGTCAATGCACAGCGCCTCGCTTACCTCGTTCATACATCTTCCATAATTGCAAATCTGCATATCATGAAGTTATGGTGAGTAACGTTCATATATGCTGTCCACAGAGGTGCGCATAGCGATATTGTTACGTATTCGATATTGCGAAATATTAATATAACGCTCTCCACGCCTCCGTGATAAAACTAAGGTCTCGATAGTTTTGTCATCTTACTGGAAATCCTTGGTCTGAATACTCTGTATGATCTGGGGATCATCTCCAGCGTTGCATCAAATGTTAATGTAATTACCTTTGCTTGTAATATTATATATTATGTAGATTATATAATAATGACGATATTACAAAATTATTGTATATTTATTTTTAAAATAAAATGGCTATTTAATATTTTTCATTACATCAATTAGTTATATAAAAATAATTAACAGCACATAAAATTAATAACCCAGGTAAATACCATCCATACCGTAAGTGGAATCTGAAATTTTAATACTAATGTTAATTGTATGATATAAATTTTAATTACCAAAGTATCGCGACGCCAAACAAGGAAAACAAATATGTAAATAGAATTTCTCTTATGTACTGCTTGAGGTTAATAGATTTTCAATGTTAAGATTGCCTCAAGAATGAAATTATATAGTTACACCTATATATGTTTAATTATGTTTTAACGATTATTTCACCAAGAAACGAATGAAATAAATTAAAATTTTTCAGAAATATTCTACTTCTGAATCCATTTGGTTGGAAAAAATTCAAGAGGTTGATTTTCTCACGAAGGGCTCCGTTTCAAGTTTTTATTCATTAGACCCAAGGTCAACATTCTACCTTGTTTCACAAAACTGATAAACTTCAAAGTTTATATGCTACTGACGGCAAGTTAAAAGTCTCCTATAAGTCTTGTTAAAATCAAGAGGGTTGATTTTGAGAATTCAATATCAACTGAGATTGATCCTTATGACGAAATTATCTTAATAAACAATAATTAATAATCATTAATAATGTATTCAAATTTAAAAGACTGCATTTTTTTAAGATTTAATACTTTTTAATACCATTGTACTTCCGAATTCATTGACAAAAGTACGTCCATCCTGGCTGAGGTTTCCACGTTTCTCTTAGTCATAGGCAAATGCCAGGATGGATTGCAAGGCCGTGGCCACCCCCATTCCGGAAGAGCCCGCGAAAAGCTCAAGTTATTTTAAACTAGTGAGTAAGTAGAAGTACCTAGTTAGGGTTTGATTTAAAAAATAAAATGGAACATTCCCAGACCCGTTAGACCAATATAGGAATCGTTTTAGTAATCTTTCGGACAGCGTTTTGATATTTGTTTTGTTTTTTAATACGTAAATTTAATATTTTGTTTACCATATTATTTCATTAATGTTTTAAAATTATTAAAATAATAATAAAAATAAAATATTACGAGTAAATCAGTAATTATAATATATTTTTTCTTCATATAACCATTATGCAAACAAAATTATTATTGCTATATTTTATAAAATGTATATAATTTAATGTATTGAATTTTTTTTATAAATAAATTTATTCAAACAACTACAATTAGTATAATTATCTTGTGGTAACAAATTAATATTATAGTCGTCATGTTATGTCCTCCCAGTATCAGTTGTGAAATTTTAGGGAAATTAAAATTATTGAATTTTGTATTTATTTATATATGATTGGCAATGACCCTAGTGCCATATAATTTATGTATGGCAATGGTAATATAAAATATGTGTTGTATGGTAGTGCGAACTAAATAGCACTTGTCAATTTAATTGAATTCTAACACAAAGATTCAAAAAAAAATATAATCAAATAGTCACGTTTCTCTCCAATCCCGCCAGACGAAGTTATTTCTGAGTCACCTCAACTATCTCGGTGCATCGTCTCACAATCTTGCATGCAGTTCTAATTACGTCATCTGCACCTGATGCAGTCTCATCAACTTTCTCCTCGACTGACCGTTCACGCCCTTGCAGATCTGACCTGCATACACGTGTCGTAACTTGTTTATGTCAAACATCAAAACAAAATTAATTACGATTTGCATGTAATAAGAAAAACATTACACATTGCAAATATAACCTATACTCATAAAAGGAACTTGGCATAGATTTTAACATGGTAATTTTTTAGCATAATGTTGTAATTTAATATCGAATTTCAATAGTAAATCAAGTACTTGAATTTCTATACTAAAAAAGATTATATTTTCTGTAAATAGCTCCTATATTATATTTGTATTTTTTATTATAGTGTATATTTCCCTATAGTTATATGTATAAACAGTTAAATGAAAGTGTTGATCACAAAGCAAAATAACTAGAAAATCTAAACAATGTAATGGGAGGTGTGGCGCAGTGCGCTTGACCGAGTCTCGTCAGATCACCGAAGTCAAGCAACGCTGAGCATGCTGGTTAGTAGTTGGATGGGTGACCATTTTCAACAAAAACCACGTTTCCCACCCAGGGGTAAATCGTTACGCTTTTCCACCATGTGGTTCCCCTGGCTTTGAACCATTGCACTTCCGGTTCATTGACATCCTGGCTGAGGTTTCCATGGCCGGAATTTATTTATTTATTTATTGTCTGCTATATAATGACTATTTAAATACTTAAGTTAATTAAACAAAAACGATAACAAAATGATTAACCATAGAATTTCTACAATTTATTTAAAACTGCCCCCACTCTATATACAGTATCTGACTACATAATATATAATAGTGGAAGGTGTGGCGCAGTGCGCTTGACCGGCTCTCGTCAGATCACCGAAGTCAAGCAACGCCACGCGTGGTTAGTAGTTGGATGGGTGACCATTTTCAACAAAAACCACGTTTCCCACCCAGGGGTAAAACGTTGCGCTTTTCCACCATGTGGTTCCCCTGGCTTTGGACCATTGCACTTCCGGTTCATTGACAAAAGCTGTAGCGTCCATCCTGGCTGAGGTTTCCACGTTTCCCTCAGCCGCAGGCAAATGCCGGGATGGATTTGCAAGGCCGTGGCCGCCCCCGTTCCAGAAGAGCCCGCGAAACGCTCAAGTTAGGGTTTCGGAAGGTTCGGGGTTTCAAAGTAGTATGTAATTAGTAAATAAAAGTACCCAATAGGGTTTGATTAAAAATTAAAAAAAAAAAATATATAATAGTGCTTTAAAAGTGTGTAAAATAACATTAGGGAGTTGTTAAATTTAAACACAAATTTTATTTTTTATTTTTCAAAATTGTTAACAGATATTTTATTTTTTAAATTTTAATAATTTAAAGATCTGAAAATAAAATTATTTAAAAAAACATTTGATTCCGTTATTTAATTCTCTGAATAAATATTTTTTTATCAAATTTTTTATAACAATGCGAAACTTAACAAAATCTCGTACTGGTAAGTCAATTATTTAGTTTATTATAAATTGAAGGGCACATACCATTGTTATATAGGCACAAAGATTATAAAATACGTAAATTTAATGACAAAATTGTAAAATGTATCCATGTTTTAAAAAGAACATAGAGAGAACACGATAAATCATATAAGAAGAAAAAATGCATGGAAAGTAAAACATGATATATACAAAATTATTGTTTTAATGAAAATCCACGCAATGCAGTTATAAAGCAATTTAAAACAGAGTAATGTTTAGTTCTACCTCTCCGTTACACTTTCATTATATCTCATTGCAGCTTTGTTTTACCCCCTGGCTTAAATTGACAACATTGCAACAATCTAGATTAACATAATGAAGTAAATAATGAAAGTAATTGTAAATCTAAGTACACGTTTGAACAGTAAATAATATTACATAGTTGTTATGAAAGAGATTATTACATAAAGAAATTAAACGATAATATTATAAGTTAAAGATGAGACGGCGTAGTTTATGAAGGTTTCAAGCGAGAGTTTATGTCTTGAATTTTCCGGAAATTCTGCATTTTCAAGTCGTTTCTGCTTCCGATTGATAGCTTAATGAAAGCGAAACTACGTAACTTACGTAAATTCCGGCAATTTTCAGACGTAAAATCCCGCTTGAAAGACAGTGGTAACAGTTAAATTAATTTGATATTATTTCCGGAAGTAGCCGGAAGTGTGAAGTCTGCAGCTCTTCTGTTTTTAATTCAGATTTGAAATTTTACAGAGTGGTTTGAAGTAGAAGTACTGACCTATGTGTGAAATTCTAACGCTGAAATACAAATAGGAAGACCAGAAACTTTACACTTCCGGCTACTTCCGGGAGGGAATATCATGTAAATTTGACTGTATTTTAATGTACCAGTTTTAGTTAAATTAAAATTGTATATGATGAATTAAACATTTTAGAAGGCCTAGGGTTCTAGTACCATTCACGGTATTGGTACCATGGCACTGGTACCACGGATTACTCCTGATCTTGTCCCCCCCTCCCCTGAAGTGAGAAGGTGGTACCACGGTACCCAAGTGTACTAGGAGGTCTACTCTTGGTCTTGTGATCCCTTCCTGACGTGCGACCAAAGTGGTACCTTGGTACTTGGGTACTTCATAGCAAGCATTCTGTTCATCCACTGTATCTTGTTAATGAGAACGTGGTAGAACCGGGGAGACGCCACGTCAGCCTCTCGTAGCTCTTCAAACTGGCGGGAAAAATTCAAAAATAATAAATTTAACAGAAACAAAATATCTTAGTCTAAATGCATAAATTATATCAGAGACCTTTCTATCTTATTGTACATAAGAAAATATACTAATATTTTAGAAATTTTTGTTTTACTGGATATTAGTGCATATTATATTATAAGCAACACATTTTCTGGACACGGAGTTCTTCGATCGAGTCATATAATAAACATTTGAGACTTACATATATCTTATGACCTAAAATTTGACAAAGATTTTACCAGTGCTTCACCGAGTCTGCGAGTGGTGTCGCTATTGTAGCGCATAAACCTACACACTTTTTTTTTTAAAGTTTTTTATTATTAAATTGTGTACAAATACAGTCCAACCAAGGCCCTAAATGAAGCCCTATCGGTTGGAACTGAGTTACATACAATTATTCAACACGTATAGTAAGCTTAAACAAAATTACCTATATTTATTAAAAATAACAATACATTAATAACATTAACAAAAGATAAAAACAAAACAATCAAAAATAAGCACGAACAAATTTAAACCCTTCAACTTAAACAGAAGCACGAATACAATTAATAGACACCAATCTCAGATCCCGCGAGGCTCTGAAAATCTTTTATCAAATTTCCGGCCATAAGATGTATGTAAGTCTCTAATGGTCTGTGTACTTAATAATAATAGACGATATCAAGAATTTATTATAAAAAAAAAAAATCAAAGATATGCCATTAAAACTCTGCATCACCTTTGCGTAGTTCTTATGCTTTCCCATGTTATTTTTTGTCAGTTTCTTTCTGAAACTAATAATCATACAACTTTGCTTGATGCTTAAAAAAAACACGAGTTTATTTGCTATGGGCATAAACTCTTATTTTTTTTTTATTTCGTATCAAACTAAATTTTAATTGCAGTTTTAATTTTGAGAATTAAAAATTAAAAATTTGAAAAATTAAATTAAAAATCAATTTGACACGAAATAAAAAAAATACGCCGATAGCTAATAAACACGTGTTTTTTTTTTTAAGGTATGAAGCAAAGTTGTATGATCATTAGTTCAAGAAAGAAACTGACTTAAAAAAATAACATATGGGAAAGCATAGGAACTCCCTAAAGGTGATGCAACACTAAGTGTGCATCATGTTGCTCATGTTACTTCAACATTTGACTTACTAAGTTGTCAGCATCCACTTGAATGTCCCTGAAAGCAGGGGTCTCTGGTTCGACACCCGTGACGTAGTTATCTGAAAGTTTCAGTGAACAGGTTAATAGCTGCATGGTCCTTATAATTTAAATAAAATAACTTTATAATATTATGTCATTATATTTGATATTCAATATAATACTGCCATGTTAAATTAGATGACCGATACAAAATAAAAATTAAGGGTAAGGTAACATGAATCTGCTGTTTTTTTTAGACCCATTTGATTAACAAATGTAAACCTTAGCAAATTCACAAAATTTAAAAAAAATTTGAGATACAGTTTTTATAGTAGTTTTTCGAAAAAATTTCAAGACAATCACGAGCTGATTTTTTTTTTAAATTATTTCTTTTAATTTTCAGCATAGGGCTTTCCTATGGAGAGCAAAAATAAAAACTGAATTAAAAAAATCGGCTCGAAAAATAATTGTCTTGAAATTTTTTCTACAAATTTTTTTTTTTTTCAGAATTTTTGTGAATTTACTAAGGTTTACAATGTTTACATGTTAACCAAATGGGTCTAAAAAACAGCTGATTCATGTTACCTTACCCTTAATATAACAGATCTTATATTATTATACAGTTTGACCAACTAGATTTTAGAACAAAACATCTCAAAAAGAATCATTACTTCTAAATTATAAATTAACAATTAATATAATTATACGCGTATAAAATATAAACAAAATGTTGCATAAGAATTATAAAACATAATTAATTAAATACATTTTTAAATATTTAATTTATTTTTTTTTATAAAAATTAAACATGTTTTAAAAATTATGTTAAAAGTAAAATTTTAAAACTTAAATTAAAATTTCTAACTTAAAATTAATTAAAGAAATTAAAATTAAATATATTCATATTTCGCATACAGGATTCGTTCAATTAGAAATAATAATTACTTAATTAACCGGATAATAATGGGAAATGGGACTAATTTTGAATTCGTGCACTACAAAATGATTAATAACTTAAAAGTTGCAGAGTGTGAATCACATGCATTAGTTTATTCACGAATATTCATGTTTATTGTTTAACATTTTGCAATAACTGTTCCATTTAAATGTGCTAATGTTAGGTTGGATGAAAGAGTGGGCCTAAAGGCCTAAATCCCGCCCTCGATACAGACTATTTTAATTATTTAATATCAAGGAGGCTAGTTTAAGCAAGTAATTACATATATTTGAGGGGGTTCAAATACCACCACTTACGTAGTTGCAAAAATTTATGCAAATCTTACCTATAGAAAATAGCAGATCACCTGAGAAAGAGAGCGGTTGACTCTCGAAACGTAGTGATATGTGTAGTACATGCAAGTGTTAGTGACGTAACACTAAGTGACCATCGCAACATACTACACACAGAAGGATTACATCGAACACCGGCAAAGGTAAAAGT